>JAZEWT010000010.1:16863522-16874933 GCA_036362905.1 Mordacia mordax
CCCCCACCCCCCCTCCCCACTGTCGTGTATCCACCGCTACCCTGTGAGTGGAGACAAGATATATTTTATTATTTGTCAGCTGCCACTTAAAAGAGGCATAAAGCTAGCGGTGTTAAATTACGTGGGCAATAACAGTTAATTATGCGATAACCGTGTCAAATTAGCCGGGGTGATCAATGTAGTCACTTCATTAGTCATAGAAATAAATCGGTAATGCCAAATTAAGTGACAAGCTAATTACGAAACGACGCGATGTCGCTGTGCAAGGTGGTCCAAATGTCTTGTGATCCCCAGGATGGAGCCTCACAGAAAGTCCCGCATGAGGCGGTTCGATTCCCACCTGGGGCGCTTTGTTGTGTGGTGTTTGTCTGTTCTCCCCCTGCTCACCGTGGGTTTCCTCCGGGTTCTCCGTTTTCCTCGCATAATTAAAATAAAATAAACACTCGTGAATAAATATGACGCTAACATAATATACAGGGGGCGGCGCGGTGGCCCAGTGGTTAGCGCTGTCGCCTCACAGCAAGAAGGTTCTGGGTTCGAATCTCTCGGCTCGGGTGCCTTTCTGTGTGGAGTTTGCATGCTCTCCCCGTGTCCGCGTGGGTTTTCGCCGGGTACTCCGGTTTCCTCCCACAGTCCAAAAGCATGCTCCTGGATAGGTTGATTGGCTCGCAGACTAAAATTGTCCCGCAATGCCCGGCGATGGACTGGCGTCCCGTCGTCGGGTGTATTCCTGCCTTACGCCCTGTGTTTCCGGGATAGGCTCCGGCTCACCGTGACCCTATACAGGATTAAGCGGTTTCAGATGAGATGAGATGAGATAATATACAGGACGCATGTTGGCGTCGTCTGACCGCATGAATAACTTCCTCCTCCCCGCCTCTTTGCCGTATCCTCGCTACGCCTCCGTATCCATCTCTCATCCATGACCAGGCGTGGAATTTGCGCGAATTACAAATTGTATTATCATTGCGTACGAGTTTATTTTTAAACTCTTTTTTTGGTGATTTTTTCAACGAACCTCCCCCGTACGCTCCTCCGCTACAAGGCGATCTCGTATCGGCCGACCGAAAATAAATAATGGTTATTTAAAACAGAAATTAATGAGCCGTGAAAGCCCACATGAGAAATGGCTGAGAAAAGAAAAAGTGACGTTGTCAGGGGGTCATGATGTAGGTTCACACGGCTCGATGCGTGATGATGCCCCAGTTCGTTTGATGATTCCTCCAACGTGCGAGGCTAAATGTTGCGAAGGATAAAAGATCGCTCAAAACGGTCACCCCGAATTATTATCCTCAAACATAGCCGGGCGGCTGAAACCCAGACTCGAACCCATGCACAGGGAGTATCTGTCCCTAATGAGATACTTAACGGGTAAATCGACGCACGCGTCTCTGCGACCCCGCGGCGCGGCCCAATTAACGACTATGCGCCACGTGGCGGCAAGCCACGTGCTCGCTCGCTTCCTGCTGCTTAATTAATGACGCATTAATAAAACCATTCGCACACCTGCCCGCTGGCCGCCCGGCTGAGTCCGCAGCCCGCCCGCTCGCTCGCCCCCCCGCCCCGTTCCCCCCCTAAACGTCACGACCGTTCCTCCACGGAGCAGCGCTCCCCCGCGGAATGCGCGGTCGGGTTTGAATGATGTCATAATAATGCTAATTTCAAAAAGGCTACAACAACAAAAAAACCCAAACCGTGCAGGTGCTGGTGGGACCTCAAGAATGTTCGGCGCTTAGTGAGGGGATCAACCAGACGAGCGGGCGATTGTGTTCACCTGCTGAGTGGAGAGCTCGCTCGTTCTCCATTGCTGGCTTCAATGTCCCATTCACCCTGGGGCGACCAGCCATGTGCTGGCGACTCCCAGCACCAGCACGTCTCAAAACGCCCCTCCCCCCACTCTCTCTCTGTTTGGCTCCCAAATATTGATTACAGGTGCCTTTCTGTGCAGAGTTCGCGCGTTCTCCTCTCACCGTGCCCGCGTGCGTACTCCGGTTTCCTCCCATCGTCTAAAGACACGCTGCTGCCTCGGTTAATTAGCCCGCCGAGTTAAATTGTCCCAAAAAGTGTGCCCTGCGATGTACTGGCGTCACGTCCTGGGTATTCTCCGGCCATATACTCTGTCGGCCGAGATGGACTCTCGACTCCCCCAGCCCCCCACCCCCGCGATCCTGTACAGGATGAAGCGAGTATTGATTTTGAAGAAATAAATAACGATTACAACTTACGGTATTGGCTCAACCACGGAGTCGGCCGGCCCTAATCTGCAAGACACAGTCATATTTATCGTTATCGGCCAATTTCGTTTTTTTTAAAGCATTGAGTGGAAACACGAGAACCCAGAGAAAGCCCACGCAGAACAGGCGGAGAACACATTGAACGCGGCACGTTTTGTTGCAAGGCGGCAGCGCAATGCGCCGGTCAACCGTGCCACCACACATTCAAGATGCGTCTCAATGTGTGGGCCACCACAGGTATTGGAGAGTCCCATTTCCTCCTCGCATAGAACAACATTCTGTACGCTCGGCAAATGTCCTCGATCCCACCATCACAAAGGTTAGGGACAACCGCCCTCGATGTCTCTTGTGTTGCCTACACTTATGGAAGGGCCCAAGATCAGGCAAAAATTATTCAGTGAAAGATACAATCAAGAATATGGATCGATGTCGCCACTCATCTTAAATGCGGGTATCGATCGGAAAGCGTGCCACTGTCTTTAATAATGGGGGCATTGATCGCGCATAGGAATCATAACTGGCCAATTTCTCTTTGGAGAAGGATTGTGAAAGTACGCATTTTTTTGCTTCACATCAACAGGGAATATTCGAGCAACGATCATAGCATACGTGATTCAAATTGCCGAATATCGGTTTTGGGCAAAGTTATTTATGCAAACGGCATCTTCATACGCGGCTGCATCCAGGCAATACATACATTTAACTTGTATTGTGCAAAGCACAAAGACGAAGGCATGGATTTTTGGGCCAACTGCCATTACATAGGACTTGTACGTTATTAAGGCCAGAATGGCATATGACAGGGTGGTGTCACCTCTCCACGTTTGTCTCCCTAGTGCTAATATTTGTACCCTGCACAAAGAACTCATTCACAACCGAGCCAAACCCGGACAATTTCAGATACCACTTGCTAATGGCGTTTTCCATGGCCGGGAATTGAACCCGGGTCACCACAAAAACACACGTGGCTATTTAGCCATAAATGAAGGGACCTTAAGAATCTTGGCTTGTAAAAGTTTCCAAATTTAAATTCCATAGGCACAATTACCATAATTACGGTCCACAAAAAAAATCAAACAAATCTTTGTTTCCATCATTACGTTATTTATTTTCACCTTGCCCAGCTGGTTCTTTTTTGTTGGGGGGAGGGGGGTGGGGAGCGATACCTACATGGAGCACTCATTTCCCCTCTGTTCAAATCACCCTAAATGCACCGGGATCTCGTAAGATCTCAGAAACAAAGCGCAGCTTAATCTTGGTTAGTTAGAACCACCAGCCAGACAAATGAGGTTGTTTATAGACAGCGGTCGTGCAAACGCTGTCAAATTGTCTCAATGCTGTACTTTTGTTGGTGGAAATGCCCCACAATTGCAGAATATGGAAAATCGGACAGATACATTAGGTACTACTGCGGGAAACGGCAGGTGTAAAACCCTGTCTTTATTTTTCACGGACAGCAACAAGTACGAAATGAACACAAGGTACCGACTCCCACGATCGCACCGCGCGCACACATACACAGCGGTCCCATAAATCTGTAAGAACACACACGGCTCTTCCACAAACCAACGTGGCCAGAGGCGGTCAACACAAGTCAGGTCAACTGAAAAGACCCTGAGCGACCGACAGACATGTTCTTGCCAGCAGTGTTAAAAAAAATTAAGATTGGTTTTAGTTTCAATTTTCACTTCAATACAATCAATGACCAAATTTTTAAATGTAGGCTTAGACCAGTATTGTCACGGCTCAGCCAAGGTTTTATTCTGGCTGAAGAGAGCAGGCTCAAAAGCTGGGGCCGGCTACG
Organism: Mordacia mordax; assembly: GCA_036362905.1. Taxonomy (NCBI): domain Eukaryota; kingdom Metazoa; phylum Chordata; class Hyperoartia; order Petromyzontiformes; family Petromyzontidae; genus Mordacia; species Mordacia mordax. The sequence goes on from JAZEWT010000010.1 coordinate 16,867,561, forward strand.
AGTCAGTCATGCTCAGGATTCCCATGAGCCAAATCACACCGAGTTGCTCGTGTAGCTTTGAAAGCAACTGAAAGTTTTCCACCTGAGCTGGACCATGAGTAGCTAATCCAGAATCGGGGCACGACTAATACAGCCATTCGCTTTTGGTTTTTACTTGCATATTCTCTTATCAATTCGACTCCAGCCGTGGAACACTTAATCCAGTCATGGTTACTGAATGCTAGCAGGTTAACCGATGCAGAACTCGGTTAATGTCTACATATGACCAATTGCCATTTTTGGTAGTACCAAAATGAACCGAATTAAAGTCGATTACGCTGTGATCTTTGGTCGCAGCCATCGTCAGACTCGGTGATCTGCGACCACTGACATGAAATTAGGAACTGACAAGTACTAATCCAGCACTCGTTTTCATCAAAAGTATTAACACGGCTACCTAGCAGACAATTTAGTGACTGTTAATGGATTTGGGCTTGAAGGCAAGAAACGGGCATGTGACAATAAGGGGTCCAATGGGTCAGCCACTTAACCCGCCTCTGATATAGGGTGTCCAACAGGAATACAACCATTGGGGATACGTAGAGAGCATTCGGCGTCACCAGAAGGTTGTATATCCATTCGTTCACTTTACATGGGACACTAGAATTTGAGGATGGCAATGTGGTCGATGCAGGAATCGACGATTTGGTACACATTTGGTCGAATGGGAGTGCCTTAGGGGGCGAATTAAATTAAAACATGTTCCTCCACTTGTAATTTTTTTGTACAAACTGTGAACTTGAGGCTGAATCAATATGGTCAAAACTAAATTAAAGGCTCAAATTAAAATGTATTCTTATAGGAGATACAAAAAAATTATTTTGCCATTTGTATGCATTGTAAATCGTTCCCAAGCTCTGAAGCCAATGGAGGCTGCAACATCTTACATTTAAAAAAGCCAGTCTTGAAAAATCAAATCGCGACCTTGAACAATCTAATTTCAACATTTCCTCGAATTGCTCGGACAAATCGTTACATGCTTGACAAAGTGTGGCCCAGAGATCTGGGTGGTTGTAGCGAGAGCAATTTTCAAATGCAGTCCCACTATTGATTTCCCTCAAGGTCCACCCTTTCCACGATGACCAATCTCATTCCACCCGCGTGGAGAACACGTTCACAATTGATGTGTGACTGCTATTTGTGGAGATTGCACGGCACGCGTTCGGAGAGATGCGCGCGGACAAACGGCGCAGATAAAAGGGACCCCAAAGAGTGGAAGGAGGGACTGAGGTTAAGTGTCAAATTCCACTTGCACAAGATCCAGCATTTGTGGAACAAAACCAACATTTCTTAAATTTCTATTAGAGCAAACATTCTGGACTACAGACCCAGTCGACATTATCCAACGATTTATTAATCTGTTTATATCACCAGGTCACATGCATCTGTTCTTAGATGGCCTTCATCTCTGGTTCTCAAAAGCAAAGCTTCTGTCTGCACACAAGCACCATTCCTCTTAAACGGCAAGTCAATTAGACAACTTGGCAACTTGTAAAAAAATCGGGACATTTGACGGGTCTGGCAAGGCTTGCGTTTGTAAAAAAAAAAGTACCTCCATCCGGTTCCTATGTGAATTCATTAATTAATATTATCCTCATCTTTCACCCAGCATGGGTGAAGCTGGCACTGGCACATTCCTCACATCTGGACAAGAACCTGACGTCTGCTTCGTCCACATGCAGCGAGAAACACAAACTGGGACCCCCCCCCACAATCGTAATTTTAACGCAACTAAATCGGAAGACGCCAAATCAAAACTCCAAACGATAACGAACGCCTACATTTTGGTACAACACAAAACGACTACGATCTTAAAAGGCCATACGAACATTGATGGCTCGACCAGGGAAGCACTTGGCTCGCTGCTTCAACCCCCCCCACCCACCCCCCCCCCCAATTTGTGACAAATAGAAATCAAACTCATTGGCTAGGACAAAACACTGACATCACTCCGACGTCACCGGCCCAAAATCTGTAGAAGCGCCACCCGCGGGCACGTTCAGCTGTCTGAAAGCTGCGCCGGCACATACACCACGAGATTTCTTAAACACCACAACATGTATTTTTTTTTATATATATAACTTTCCTTGCAATATAAAATTAAGTGAAACTAAGATTTTTTAATATGCTCCCTTGCACCCTTGTAGATTTGAATAGAAAATTATATTTGCGACTTTGTGAAGAAAGTGCCAAAATACTGTACATTTCTTTTTTTTAAAACCTATTCAAGGAAGTTAAATTCACACCTGTAGCATTTCACCACCACACCGCCCACTGTATATTGTCTTGTTTTTTTAGCGTTCTGGTTTTTCTAATGAATCTAGGCGATATTATTCTTTAAATACTGTAAACTCAAATTAGCAACACCGCCGATACTGAGGGATAACTGGATGGGAACAAAACCCACACGCGCGCGAAGGTCTTTTCATTCAAGTGAAACAAGGCCATGCCTTTATTACATACCCATTCAATAAGCCTCTGCATTCCTCGACTTTAAAAAAGGGCATCGCTGTCGTCTTGCGACAGCTTTGGGGCCACCCAAGACAAACGCACGCGCGAGCCATTACTCGTGATCGTATACGAAAGCACTTTCGCGCAAACGAACGAATCCGCTCCAAAAAAAAAAACAATTCTCAGTCCTCCCCGCCGTATCCAATTGTCACGAGCAACTCTGGTCATGGCTCGCCGGCAAGTGTAAAAAAAAAAATTCCCCGTTATCCTCGCCCTCAAACAAACAAACAAAAAATTCTCACGCGTGTCTGCGCGGTGTGTCGGGCGATCGCCCATCCGGCTGGCGCCGGTCGCGGAGCGCTCAGTGAGACTCTACCCTCAGTGTTTCGCGACATCCTTGGTTCGTAACAAAAATGTCCATCTTCACGCCTCGCGAATGTCAGCTGTACACACACACACGCGCGCAAGCACAAAGGAAACCAATGTCCCAATGTCTGTGCGAGATCGCGCTTTGTGCGACGGGGCGGCTGGGGGTTGGGGGGGGGGCCGGCGGCACCAGCGGCCGGTGCCGCTGCGGGTTGCTCCGAGTGTGCAGCAGCAGGCGGACCCCTCACACCAGCTCCAGCACCTGAGGCCGAAGAGAGCGGAGGTAAGAGAACGGCGACGGCGGGAATTCCCGAATTCAACTCGGAGCGCGCCGCGCAAATTCCACGCCGGCTCGTGGACGAGGCACGGCGAGAGGCGCGAGCAACGGAGAGAGGCGCGAGCATCGGAGAGAGGCGCGAGCAACGGAGAGAGGCGCGAGCAACGGAGAGAGGCGCGAGCAACGGAGAGAGGCGCAACGGCGAGAAGCGCGAGCAACGGCGAGAGGCGCGAGCAACGGCGAGAGGCGCGAGCAACGGCGAGAGGCGCGAGCAACGGAGAGAGGCGCGAGCAACGGAGAGAGGCGCGAGCAACGGAGAGAGGCGCAAGCAACTAGAGGCGCGAGCAACTAGAGACGCGAGCAACGGAGAGAGGTGCAAGCAAACTGCAGGGGTGGGCCGGGAGGGGACGGTAGCGATGCAAGAAGCCAGCGCCAACATTTGCCCGACACTGCGTCCTCCTAGTTTGTCATTAATTCGAAGTTTGTTTTTTATTTGCGGGAGGAAACCGGAGAACCCTGATAAAACCCCCACGTAAACCAAGTGGTCAACACGCACATCCCCCCTCCACCCCCCGCCCACCTCTGCGCCTCAGGGTTTCCCTGAGGCACAGAGGTGACCACTGCACCACCCTAACGTGAACATTTTCGTGACCAACTCCCCTAATAAATCACGATTGGGTTCTTCTCACATGACCTAACCCGACGGTATATTTATAATGGGTGACAATGGGAACGAGCAACGCACAAGTGCTCCCGGCGAGAGAGCCCACGAAGGAGCGGTATGCCGCACGGTCACGGTGGTATGGCCCCACTTCGTCTTCCCAGTGCCCGTGCTTACACACTGCAGCAGGTACGAGCGTGAGGTTGAGTCATCTAAATGGCAGGCCTGGGATTGGTTTCAAAATGAAACGACCGGCAAAAGTCGGCAGTGGCCGGAAATCGAACCGAGCGACACGGTTTGGAGCGCAGTGCGCTAATAACTGCACCACAACTCCAAGTAACCACAGACATAAAACGATAATGATCTCCAATTCGTCTTATGGATTGTAGCCCCAAGCGTTAACAAGGACCTATTAAGGTAACAAGACTCTTGAAGGAGAGGTGCGAGCACTATTAAACTTGTCTGCCTTCACCTGCCTCGTGCACGTATTTGCAGACCACGCCATGTAATTTTAATGCTTAGTTGGGCTAGCGCAAATAGCCCACGGGCGTGATCCGTGGCTTGGGACTCAAACCTATCCCAATTGGCTCAAAAGTACAGTCCACAAGCCACAGCGCCACTATTCCTCCCGCACAATCACGCGCGTATGAGCGATGGAGATCACCCGATTTATCACCACCACCCCTCCCCCCCCCCGAAAAAAAAACTGTGGGTCACTGCACTGCGCAGCTCATCACCTCCAACAGGCAATGAACCAAGACCCCCCAAGGTTGTACTAAGTGATGAGTCTACCACTCCAACACAGCCAACCTTGGGGGTGTACCAGCATCCCCCGCTTGTCAAAACGCAACTACAGACAGTAGCATAACAGTGCCCTTACCTTGATGGTCCCTTGACTGTTGGCCGCGACAAGCACATTGGAGTCCTGCAGAGACGAGATTCATTTTAAGTGATGCAACAACTGCGGAGGATTTCTTCCGAAAGCTGCTCTTTCGGGATAGCCACCACCGATGTGCTCCGTGGTTGGACTACAGCGGCGAGGATGCCTCCAAAGTGGGAGGCGCAACGTCGCGAAGGAGTGAGGAGGAGCGATCGACGCGGCTATCTCAAAAGAGCGGCTTTTGCAAAACAATCAGGCGGAGCCCTGGACACATACATCGGCGCGCATCGAATTTGCAATGTAGATATTCACGGCACAATCGTGAGAACTGCTCCGCAAAGAGTAGCTGCCCTTTTGGGATAGCCGTGTGGAGAGTTCTCTCGACGTTTCGTCTGCCTGTGTTTGGAGTCGTTAGGCGTTCTCATGATGTGCCTGATGATGCCTTCATCGTGCGAGTGAAACGTCAAGGGGGAGTAAAAGAACACTCCACATTCTGCTCCCGTAAGCACAGCCGTGGAGAGAAATTTTCATCTAGAATTTAACTTTCCATGTTAACACGTCCGGCGATGGACTGACGTCCCGTCGTCGGGTGTATTCCTGCCTTACGCCCTGTGTTTCCGGGATAGGCTCCGGCTTCACCGTGACCCTATATAGGATTAAGCGGTTTCAGATAATGAGATGAGATGAGATGTTAACACGTCTAACACAACAGCAGTGGACGCAAATATTAACGATGAGCCGTGAAAACCTACATCATTGCAAATATTAACATTTTATTTTCGGTAAAAGTATCTTTTAATGATAAGGGTGCAGCCCTGCAATTGCTAGCTCACGTCACTGCTATCATAAGGGTCACCGCTAGCGTGAGATCGCCGATCTAGAGGGTAGAGAATATTGGCCGACTCAGCCACGCTGGTCATATTGTCTTTAAAACCGCTGGGATTTACGCACACTTTACCCCAACACATGCATCGCGCTTATCACAGACTAACTGTTGTGCGCCGATTCACAAATGCTGTTGGCTGGACAGACGGGTAAGTTTTGGAAACCGTCTCCATCGGATGAAACAACCGCGCCGCCCATCGCGCAACACACAGCGGCAGCGAAACGAGTCGTGTAAAAAAAAAAGACTTAACTCAACGGATCGACGCGCAGCCGAGATTGCGCGAGACGCAAGTTCGACAACCCGCTGTCAAGCCGGCAACGCAAACAAGCCGGTCAATGCCACCTTGGCACAATAATAATAATAACAACACGCAATTACCCGAGGCAGCCCTCACGTCTCTCGTTCTCAGCAGGACCGAGATTGACATTCACCGCCGCTTGCTTATCACGCCGAGCGACCCCGCCGCCACCGCCGCCGCCGCCGCCGCCGCCGCACCCCACTGCCGCGCGGTCAATGTGACATTTGGTTAATTGGAGCCCGTTCGGATTGCGCGTTGTTTTCTGTCACCGACGGGTCGTCTGACCTTTTTGATTTCAGTGCCGCAGGCATTAAGAGGCCGTGGAGAATTGTTTCAAATAGCTTTAAAAAAAAAAACCGCACGTGATGGACACGCTCGTTGTCCTCCTGTGAAGTCTCTTCGTTTGGGGGTGATTGAAGAACAATTATGCTACTCAGTTGGCGTAAACATAGAGCTTTTCAATAAACCTGGCAGTGGATACGTACTCGTATGTGATGAACGCCTTACATCGAAGGCTCACAGCGCTTGTACATTATGCTCGAGAAATATGATCCGATATGAATGGAAATTTTACGATAAAATCATTTATGTTAGGGAATTATCCTATGGAAAAATTGGTCGAATTGATAAAGGATTGCCTATAATTTGGAGACAATTTTGTGACAAAAGGACCAGCCTCAGCTTGTAGAATGGCTATCGAAGCCCCAGTCTCATCACAAAACAGGGGTGTACGCTCTTCTGCGCATCGGTATAGGCGCTATGACTATTATCAGTAAACTGGGAACGAATACAAGCTTACTTAACCCATGTATACGCACGGTTACTTAACCCAAGTGTACGCACGGTTATTTAACCCATGTATACGCACGGTTACTTAACCCAAGTGTACGCATGGTTATTCATCCTTGCTTAAATTTCTTTTGCATGGGGTTTCGAGGCCATCAACACACGGACAACCGAGGTGGCCCAGTTGTGCCCAGAGGTTTGGAGGGAGGGGAAGAACAAATATTTGTCATCCTAGGAGGAACGTATAGTGTTAACATCCGTTTACACGGCGGTCGGGGTGCTTGTGGGGAGAGGAACGAGCCAGGGCACGTGACCTCTCGTGACGTCCGGCCAGAGATCTCCCACCAATTGCTCTGGGGGGGTGCGTGGAGTGGGCAACGCCGGGCACGGTGACGCCACAGTCTGCCATTAAAAGCTCCCCCCCCCCCAATCCCAACACTCTCAACGGATATCACCACCATTTCTCACTTGCTATCTAGCCAGTGAGAAATGTCCCAGCCAAGATAGGCGTGAAAGCAGCGAAGATAGGCGTGAGAGCAGCGGCAGCACCTTCGCAAGGGAAAATAAAAAGACAAACAAAAGCAAGCGACTACCGGCACGCTACTGCACGATCCATCGCAACGGGGCACAAGCCAACTCCCCCGATGGGTGTGTGTAGCACAAACAAGACCCTGGATGACACGACAAAAAAAAATAATGGAAGTAGGGAAAACAGCCCCGGGGCAATGT
>JAZEWT010000010.1:16882243-16892972 GCA_036362905.1 Mordacia mordax
CATCTTCAAATCTCGTCTCAAGACTCACTTGTTCCGTAAGGCTTTCAAGCCCTCTGGCTGGGACTGTTGATGCGGCTCAGTGTTGTTGTGCCGGGATGATGGTTTTCTGCCGACCTGCGCCTGCTCAGGAAGATTTATTCCTTCCTTATTGAAGAATTATATATTTTTTTCACTTACTTTATGTCTGATGATTTATTGCTACTATTTGACTTTCAGTTGAACGGTCCTGATGTTGTTGTTGACGTGCCGTTCCCGCCGCAGCTCTGTGCAGCGCTTTGTGACCCTCGGGTGAAAAGCGCTCTATAAATGCAATTATTATTATTATTACTATGCCGACGATATGGGAGTTTGCTGACCGCAGCACTTGGGGATCGGAGGAGGGCCAAAGAGTTCGACTGGCGGAGGATTTCGGAGCGAGGGCAGCGCACCTGATCTTGGAGTTGCAGGTCATCTCGTTCACGGGGTAGTGAATGTCCACCGCGTCTCGGATCACCGTGCCGTACTCAAACACCTTGATCTTCTTGGTCACTCCGGCGATGGCGAAGAAATCGCAGTCCCGGTCAAACTCGATGCTGTCACATGAACAGGGCATTATTCTTATTGATATTTATATGTTAAGAAGTGTCACGCACACACGAGTAGATTATGTAACGTAATCTGCGGTGAATGTATACAACCTAAACTGACCTGCTCTTACACAGCGGATTCAATGCATGCATAGTGAACTTAAGAACCAACATTAGAGTCGGAAAAATAGATGCATTGTTACAGCTACAATTTTGCCATAATTACAGTCTATTTTGTTAATGAGTAATTATAATTGCTGGGGTTGGACTGAATAAAGTCGACCACAAGGTTAATCAATTCTTGAACGAAGAAATAATTTCTTTGTGGAGAGCAGGCACAGGGACATTATCATCAAATATCTATGTGCAATGATCGGGCATCGAAATACAGGACCGAGAAGATTGGGCAATTGTTGGCACCAGTCCTAGCCACCTGTCCCCACTCTCTGCGGCTTTAACATACCTCCAAATAATTATCTCATTAAGAGTAAATACGGGGGCATTTCATCATTCTAAATAACTCTTTATTATGGTTACGGGAAGGATAGGGGGAGGGAGGAGAGGTGACCTGGACACGATGCTGGAGCCGTTGTAGATATCGCTGGCGTAGGAGAGCGTCGCGAGCGGGCGCACCGAGCTGTAGCGCGTGAACTTGGCCAGGCAGTCCTGGAACTCCTCCAGCTGCCCGCTCTTGCTCTCCTCTGAGCCCGACGGCACCCACGGGAACGATCGGATAGGATTGCGCGTCGAGCAGTGGCGCCCATTAATTCAGCCCTCAACAAAACGGCCACTTTCCTCAGGATAGGCCATATCAGCTTGGCGAATGACAATGTTACACTCCACTTGCGTCGTTTCAAACGACACCTGAAGGTCTCCATTGGGTTTACGGACAGCACTGATGGTTCGGCAGTTCTTTCAGCCAAAACGGTGAGCCCTCTGCTGGCAACTAGACGCCATCACCACGCAGTTTGACCCAATGCTGTAATCTTGGCAATGCTTGAATATGACCTCGGGCTGAACCAGAGCCGTCACTCACACAAAAGTGTGCACTTCTATTTTAAGGCATGATTACAGTGGCATGGGCTCGATTCCTGCAGTTGAAAAACAACCTGGCGTCTCCAGACCTGCGCCCGGTTGGTTCGACACGCTTGAGGCAGTGGAAAACTAGACACCTGGATAATAATAATAATTGCATTTATAGAGCGCTTATCACCCGAGGGTCACAACGGCACGTCAACAACAACGACATGAGAATGGATAATCAGCAACAGTAACGTTTTTTTTTTTTGGGGGGGGCGGAGGGGGTTTGGGGAACTGTTCTTAAGGGATGCTCTTTCTGGATAGCCATGTCGAGCGCTGCTCGTCTCTCCTTCATGACGTTCCCCCCCCCTCCCCCCGGCATGTTGGGAGGCGTCATCAGCAGCCGTCACGTTCCCAACTTGAAAGTAAAGCAAACTGCGCAAGCAACACCGCTCACTGCTGCACAACTGCCTCGGTCTCCGAAGCACCGCCGAGCGCGAAACTAACGTCGCACGCGGCAAACGCGCGGCGGCCGCGACCGGGGGAGGCGCCGACCTGAAGGGGACGAGAGGCGGCACATGAAGTAGCACTGCTCCAGGTCCTCGAAGTGCGCCGACAGCTTCTTCCGCCTCGCCGCCATCGAGTTGTTGCCGTGGCACGGTAACCGCTTCGCCTGCGGAACAGCGCGGAGGGAATGAGATGAGCTGCCGGGGGAGGGGGGGGGTGGGTCGCAAACACGTGTAAATCCTCTCTGATAGGTCGGTAATTAGCCCAGGGTGAATTACTAGAGTAAAACACTTAACACAATATGTAATCGAAAGATCTTGGCAGACGAACAGGAAGGAATGAGGGTAGTGGATGGGCAACCGCCATGCGTGGCAGTATTTCAGGCCGCGGGACTAAGTGACAGGAGGCAAATGGCAGTAAAGAAAAATTCAGTGCAACGCCACAACCTCGATTCTCCCACGTTCATAATCCTCGCCGTGAACCTGCGACATTGTCAAACCACCCCCCCCCCTCCACGAGGTACGAGGGAGGTTTCATTGCTCGCAGCGATGACTACATCGATGCGCGGGTGTCGGGGAAATGTCGCGGAGAAGGGAACACAGGTGCCCGTACCCACCTGAGCGCCGTCCGGAAACGCAGGAAAGGGGTAATCGCTGGAGTCGACCAAATTGCTGTAAAACACCACGTGAGCAACGTTGCAGCATAGTCATAAAGTCCATCCGCATTCAGTATAGCATTGGCGACGGTGACCACTCCATGCCTTAAGAGCAGAGTTTTCCGACTCAGGGTCTCAAACCCCACGGCAGGCTCTCCATTCAGCAATAACCATTCTCCCCCGTAATTTGACGCGGGTGCATCTTAGCCAGAAAAATGCAGTCTTTACGGAAGGTCTTAATTTTTAGACTAGTTCTCCGGGATAATTTTCCGAATGACATCTCTGCACAGCTTAAAGCAATCCGTTCACGAATGAAACATTCTGCAAGACTGCTCTCCGAAAGAACACGTGACGTTACAGAGAGACGCGCTTTCATCATGTAATTCAGAATATGACGCAGGACATCGCTCCGTATTTTTAATCAACACATTCGCAATCATCGTTCGGCTCTTCATAGCGGCGTATTCTCCCGGCCGTAAACACGCCAAGCCATGGTTCACCTTGTAGACGGGGTCTCGAGCAATTGGGGCACTTGGGGCACCAAGGCTTCATGGTGTTTTTGCATCTGCTCCTGGAGAGGGGAGAGGAAAAATCACAAGGAGGATTGAAATGATGGTGTGTATCCTTGGGGAAATAAAAAAAACACCACTTGATAACTGAAATATAAATATAATGTGTGAAAACACCAACATCATGGTCACACTGTACTAGCAACCGCTCAGGTTAAGAGTTTACGCAACAGCTTACGAGCTGTAGCAAGGAAGGAACGGTGACCAGCATGTAAGAGGATCCAATATGACTGAACGTGCACCATATGTTTCTGTTCGGTACATGCTAAGTTGAAAACCGTCCAAATTGATCAAAGGGTCTCCTTTGGCAATGGCCCTTCTTAAAACTAAAGGCGAACAGAGATGGCCTTTGGTCAAGACGTCGCCTATAAAGCACACCTCCAGGCCACTATTATCAACGCACGTGCGGTGTTTTCATTACACTCGCTGGTAAACCACGGCTACCGAAACACGATGCCACGTTTAGTCGTTTCAATTTAAAATTTAAAAAGAAAATGCCTCTACCCCTCAACCCCAAATGTCACGAGGCTGCCGCGATCCCAGCTACGCAGCCACGAGAGCAGGTACGCCGCGTTGCGCGTCCCGCCGCCAACTTTGCCCGCACGAGCGGGAAGCGGGGGGGGGGGTGGATGTCGGCGCATTTGCGACTCTACAGGGAGCGCTGAATGCCGGCGCACAGGAGGTCCGGGGTGCCACCTCGCACCTCGACGTGCCGTATGTCGCCGTGCAGAACGCTCAGCTCCTTCGTTAGCTGATCTAGTTGCTGTGAAGAGAGGGCGGGGGGTGGTTGATGGATCAGTGTGAGGCGCACATGGTCACACGAAAGGGTGAAAGAAAGTTCTTTGGGAAAGCACCTGGACCCGCATCCCCTTTAGAGGGGAGGGTCTACAGGTCATCCCCCCAGGAAATTCTGAGTTTTTAGACAACGTATTTCCTGCGTTTGTGACTTGTAAAATGTCAAATAATCATCCAAATTTAAGACCATGAAAGCCTAATATGTGCCCTCTGGGAGTTTCACTGAGAATGGCGTTCCTGTGCATTCCCACCGAATAAACGGTTTGTCTGTTGCGTATGACCACAACGTTCATGCAAAAAAAATATACATTCGTTATCACATTCTTTGTAGCGCTGCTATAAGCTAACTACGTAATCACATTTATTTCAAATAAACCTGAAAACGATGAAGTGACAACAGAACAAGAAATGTGTTCTGTTCGGCCACAAAAAATATTAATTCAACTCTCAGCCATTTGCCTCTGAAGGCTGACCTTACATGAAAGCAACAAAAAAAGCTTATACTTCAGTGGAAATACCGGTCGATTAACTGCGTTTGTGCGGGAGGCAAATGCGATACGCCGTGCGCGGGTTTGTGATTGCGGGGCGGTGACTGGCGAGACGAGACATACCCCCTGCTTGTTGCGGTGAGCTTGCTGCAGGAACTCAATCAGCAGCTGGTGCTGCGCCACTGTCGACTCCTGGAGGTCACAAAAAAAAAAGAAGACGTGACAAGGTGAAATAACGTACTTTTCAGCTTCGGTTAGGATGTACACATTATACACGAAGAATCATGTGGGGTCCTTTTGTCACAAACAATGATGACTGAAGGCTGTGTCGGTCACATGGGCTGTTTGACCATCTCTGACAGTGCAGGCTGCTGAAGGCACGGAGGCCGAGATCCACCTTAGACATCACTCACCCCTGACTGGAAATCAAAATCCGATTGCCGAGTTCACAGCGCACTGCGTCAATCAACGCACCACACCACATGCTTTAATACAAATGCGCATCTCTAGGCACATCTGACACATCTCAATTGTCACACTGACACGCACAACTGAAATCCCTTTGGATATCACAACTTCTTTCCAATACGAATAAAAAATACTTTCATCTACCACAGGACAGAAAATGCCCTCGAGAATTGGTTTCTTCCTAAGGGTGGGGGAAAAAAAATTCCAAGCATTCCATGAGCCTTTGTCTACATTGGATACTAAGCAGGGATTGGAGCCTGCTCGCACGATGAGCCCATGTGCGAAGATTTTTATTCGACGTAGATAATTATGCGGCGCTACCGGTGCCAGGATGTGCTTTGCTTGTTATGTCCAAATGGACCAGCGGGGCGATTGCTACTTGCCTCGTACAACTTTCCGCGGCCTGCGGCCACGGGGCTACAGGAACGGGCGCGACTCCCCCTGCGAACGGAAGCTCGCCCCAGCATCCGTACACGCACTTTGCGAACAGCGTACAGAACTACACTGGCCCCAACGCCGTGAAATACCGTTCAACGTTGCGCTATGCCGCACCACCCGACAACTGCCCTCTCCGGCACCGCATTCCTCCTGACGCCACCGTCACAAATACCACGCCGCATTCCCACCGCGATGGCGATGGCGGCAGCGGCGGCAATGTGCAAGCGCCACAGCCGCCGCCGCCACCGCCGCAATCCTCCCGCGCCACCGCACCGCTTCCAGCTGCATCTTCTTCTGGGTGAGCAGCTCCAGCATGCGGTTGACGTCGGCGAGCTCGAGGCCGTCTTGATCCAGCGCCAGCAATTCCTGGATGGTTTGCCAGTGCTGGCTGCTCTGTGTGTGTGGGGGGGGGGGGCAGCAGGGTGGTGGAGAAGGCCACACAACATGGGTTAATCTGCACAGCAAGAAGGCTAGTGCAGTGAAACAAAAACACCTGTGCCTCACAGCAAGACGCTTCTAGGCTGCATTCTTGCCTCGGGCGCTCTCCGTTTGGAGTTTATACATTTGCCTAGTTCAGCATGGGATTCCTGTGGGTTCTCCAGTTTGTTCAAACAGGTAACAAACAAACAAAAAAAACCCCATAGCAAATGGTTGTAAAAAAGAAGAGGCTTTACCCATTTTTCCGGCAATAGTAGTGTTACGTTCTTAAAAACACCAAACAGACACTTTTCATAAAGTGTCAAGTTTGCAAAAACCACACACGTTGGTGGTCAATGTTGGTGGCCGAAGATCACAATGCTGAAACGTTTCCTGCTAATCACGAAATTAGCATTCTAAACAGCAACACTGACCGCTACTGCAAAAACCTTGGCAGGACGCTGCTGGAAAATATCTGTGACTTGGTGGGCGCTTTCCTGGTTAAATCAGCGCGACAACAATTAAATTATTAACTCGCACAAAAGGTCACGTTGTTCTGCGAGCGAACCCAACGAACGCTTCGTCTTAGGACATGACGGTCATGGCACACATGGGGGACAGCTTTGGGAGAACGGATTCTTTTAAAATGAAATAATATGCCAGGTCGTGTTCTTCTTTGCACATCTCCAATCGGAGGGAGATGCACCTGGGACACTTACTGGTTGTTCCATCTTCATTCTCTTCTCTTCGAGCCGCTGACGCTGCTTGAGGATGAGCTCATTCACTGGGAACGAACGAAAACGTTCAAAAACACATCATTTGAGCACCATCAAAGGCCTGTGTTGCACTGTTAAAACCTTGTAGGCGGTGTGCACAAACGCAGGTGGATGGAAAAAGAAGTGAAAACAACTCACGGAGGAAGTTGGGGAATATCTGGTTTGGATTCTCAATGACGTAATTGCACTTGGGGCATCGATTGTTCTCCTCCAGACTCCGTCGGATGCATTTGCAACTGAAACACAGAACAACGTAACGGTGGGTGGCATGCAATCCACAACCATTGTTAGTAACATTGGAAAATGTACCGAGCATTGAAATTGTCACTCATTCAATTCGGACGGTGGAAAAAAAATTATAATGACTTGGCGTCGCATCAGCTGAAAAATGGACGAGACTGGCGCAAAGGCTAAATTAAAGGGCTGTGTGCATTCATTTGGCTGAATAAAAAAGATTTGCCAACAATTATCGGATGAGCAGAAACCAACAGTGCTACAACGCCCCCGCCCTGCCCCCAGCCAGCCCAACTGCCATTGTTATCAGGCAAAACGGGCAGGAGCATGAGACGGAACGGTTGGGCAGCTAAACCACAAACCCGGTGGTCGAGTTGGATTCCCGGCCAACAGCCAACCCGCCAGTGGCGAGTGATCTCAAAACCTGCCCTGGATCCTCAACCCCCTGCGATGGGCACTGACCAAACAACCCTCACGACTGACCAGATATGGAGAGGTTTCCATCCAGCAGTGGATTGCAGAGCTGTAAATACGTTGCTATTAATGCAAGATTTTCTTCGAGTCGAAACCACTATCTGCAGCTTAACGGGACGAAAACTACGTGTGGCATAGGATTCCCCGAGCACCAAGCGATTGTTTTCTTTAAAATTAGGAATAATTTAAACAAAAAAATATAAACATCTGGCTGCAATGCGTATGGCTTACGTATTAAATTACCTATGACATAGTCTGCAAATTCCACAGCTGTTAATTTACTAACGCAAAATTATTATTTCAAAAAGCGGTCACCATTACGGTCATGCATTTGCTAAGCGTTTAAAGGTGTCTGCCAGCAAACCAAGCCAAGATCACCCTTGAACACCACACCAATATACCGTGGCTATATCACAACGCATATGTCTTGAAATCTGGGGAACTATAGCACATATACAAACTCGATTCTGCTTCCAACATACATCATCAGCCCATTGGCTTCCCAGGCCAATATTAATAACCAGCATGTGTAATTACGCAAACTATGCACGCGTTTACGTTGAGGTCTCATTGGCAATGGGTCTGGGTAGACAAATGCTGATGGATTGCCAGACGTTATTAGCCATTGCACTGCAACTAAATAATTAATATTAATTATTTAGCAGACGCCTTTATGCAGGGCGATTTACATCATGATAGTGGTTTGAGAAAACCACAGAGTGGCGAGGGGAAGACAGCCATGCATGGCGACCATTTTATGCAAGAGGTGTGCACTGCTGTTCAGCAATAAGTAAGCTTGGAAGGACCTTGAAAATAAAGCTAATCAGTAAAAGTTAATGAGCACAATATCAGTATTCGTCTTTTACTACTCAGACTTTGGCTTTAAACATATAAAAACACGCAATTATTAACAGAAGCAATTTTTTGTTTTCTTACAGGATACTGATAATAACTGCCGTTTTCGTAAACAATTCGTCACTCTGCAAGTCTAGAAAGGGTTATTCTCATCTCATTGTCAGAACAGCTTAATCCTGTACAGGGTCGTGGTGAGCCGGAGCCTATCCCGCAGACATACGGCGCAAGGCAGGGATATATCGACGATGGGACGCCAGTCCATCACCGGGCACTGAGGATAATTTAGTCTGCAAGCCAATTAACCTATGCAGCAGCATGTTTTTTGGACTGTGGGAGGAAACCGGAGTGCCCGCCAAAAAACCCACGCGGACACGGGGAGAGAACATGCAAACTCCACACAGAAAGGCACCCGAGCCGAGATTCGAACCCGGGACCTTCTTGCTGTGAGGCGACAGCGCTACCCACTGGGCCATCGTGCCGCCATTCTCACTGAAAATTGCTAGCGGCATAAGTGGTACCACGAGGCACTCATGTGTGACCGTTCAGCTTTGGGTCACGAGGTTCATAGTCGTGGTCTGAACACACCAGAGCTCTTCCCACACGCAAGAAGTGGTTGGGCTCGGCGTGTACGAGGCCCAACCTCTAAAATTACACTGTGCAACGCAATTTATTTTCATTCTGGGTGCAACCACGCAGCGCCGGGGGGGGGGGTCGTCTGCTGCGCGGCATCCTTTGTTTGTCCACATGCGCGCGAATGCCCACCGAGGCGATCGCTGACGCTTGCCGCGTACAACGTAACCGCCGCGTGCGGCCAGAGCGGGCGACCGTAAGCAAATATTCCCCTCCGAGCGGAGCGGCACGTACCAGAAGCTGTGGCCGCACTTGGTGATGTATGCCTCCTCGATCATGTCGAAGCAGATGGGGCTGAAAACGCAACACGGCACAACACAGACGAGGGGAACACATCGGCGATGAAAGGAAGAGCTTTTGACACGGCCCTACACCATACACGGTCACCAGGACCTTCAACCATCCTGTCCCAGTACTTGTCTCAGCATAGACGTGCTCCCCATCCCCCCCCCACCATAATAATAATAATGATAATTGCACTTCTAGAGTGCTTTTCACCCGAGGGTCACAAAGCGCTGCCCAGAGCTGTGGCGAGAATGGCATTTCAGCAACAACAACGACACGAGAGGCAAATATGAAGAGCAATACAACAGTTGTGCCATAAATTAGTACGAAGACTGCAACCTGGAACCTGGGGTCAATTACAAATACGGCGGTTGCCATTTGCAATGAATTGCAATTACATTGAAATGGCAATTTCAGCCAATTATGTGGATGTAATTTTATTACTTTAATTGACCGGCAAGCCAGGTCACATCAGGCATGACATGCTCTTGTTCAACATGCATTTAAAGTAGTTTCCTGCCTTCAGTCACGAAGCTTTAAGACAGCTGTTCGGATTGGCAGGTGACAAATGTAATCCCATTTATATCAATGCATTACTCTTACTCAGGTGGTCGAGCTACTTTAATGTCTTCCATCATTGTGACTAATTCATAGAAATCTTATGGGTCAATCAACTTTAATAGTGCTCCTAACAGCACTTTTTTGCCAACAAGATATCAAGGGCTAAGTGGGAAAAAGGTCTAATTGCGTGTGCATGCACATGCACACAAATCCATGTGCACACTCACACTACGGATGTGTATGTATATTTTTGTATGGGTGTGCATGTCGAGTCTGTCTGTACGAGTGTGTGTGTTTGAACCTGTACTTATGTGCACATATGCTATGCCTGTCCACAGTCTAAATGTGTCTATGTATGTGTGTTTCTACGTGTAGTCTGCGCGTGTCTGTACGCATCAGCATGCAATAGACACTTCTAGCAATCACTGCCGCCCCCACCGCCGCGTGTGGGACGTGAGATGGGGGTGGTAGATATAAGCAATGTAATTTTACAGATGCTTTCATGTTTATCACAGCATATATAAAACAAATTGCTAAAATAGAACCCCTGGTATGAGTGAGCAGAAAAGTCAATTCATTTTCAAACTTTGATAACGGTGGTGGATTGCGAATCGTATCACGATTTCTGTTTGAGTAGCGCTGTAGTACCGTCACGCTCAACCGGTGAGTTGCAACCCATCAGTGGGCCATAAGCGCCACCTAGTGACCCGTTGGGAGCGTACCCACATGGACCTTCAGGCGGATGGTGATGTTGTCGAACCAGCATTGGCAACTCAGAAGTGCATTTGCAATTTCCCCTTGTAGTTCTCCTTTTTCTACTCCGGCTGCGTTGGCTCGTCTACTATTGTCAACCCACTCCACGCATGGGCGACCACGCTTTTCGCCGACTTGAATTGCCGCTGTCGAGAGCTGGAGAAGGGTGGCGCGGTGGCCCAGTGGTTAGCGCTGTCACCTCACAGCAAGAAGGTCCCGGGTTCGAATCTCTCGGCTC
>JAZEWT010000010.1:16991212-17002185 GCA_036362905.1 Mordacia mordax
AAGAAAGAGCAGGTAGGTTTACGTTGGACAAAAGGAAATGCGATTCAAATATATGTACAGCTTCTGTAAGGTCACTGCTGGGATAGGGGGCACGTCAGCATATAAGTCACAGCAATCTTTGAATATACTTTGCCTTGCTAGTCAGTATGAGTTGGTGAATATGAGCAATATAGATGTTGGGACTTGGTATATAGGGCGACACGGTGGCCCAGTGGGTAGCGCTGTCGGCGCACAGCATAAAGGTCCCGGGTTCGAATCTCGGCTCGGGTGCCTTTCTGTGTGGAGTTTGCGAGTTCTCTTCACCGTGTCCGCGTGGGTTTTCGCCGTGCACTCCGGTTTCCTCCCACAGTCCAAAAAACATGCTGCTGCATAGATTAATTGGCTTGCAGACTAAATTGCCCGCAGTGCCCGGTGATGGGCTGGCGTCCATTCGTGGGTGTTTCCCTGCCTTGCGCCTTGTGTCTGCCGGGATAGCTCCGGGTCACCGTGACCCTGTACAGGACTAAGCGGTTTTTGACAATGAGATGAGATGGGAGATATGGTGTATAATAAGTGTATTTTACTGGCCTCTGCTGACAATGTCAGCAGCAGACTCATCGGTTTTGGGAAGCTAAGCAGGTATAAACCTGCTTACATTCCCGAATCTGATGAGACCAGGCACAGTGTAAGTGGTTTAACCAGTGACACGCAATTCATAATTTCAAGGTAGCTTTCAATTGCATAGATTAACAACTGCCCGTGATGTTTTTTTGTGGTATGCAGTGATACTTAAAGCTGCAGAAACCCTGCAGCAACACATGGAATGTCACGCTTTATTTCCAGGTAACGACAACGCATGTCTCAGTACAGCTCTCTGGCAGCGCTTTGTGACCCTCGGGTGAAACGTGCTCTAGAAGTACAATTATTATTGTATTGCCTTTAATGTTCTTGTTCTGTTATTGTTGTATGTACATACCTAAACTGTATATAGTCCATTGTCAGTCCTATGCTTAGTGAAGGCCTCCCCAAACTATCTGGGTCATTTTATAATAATTTACTTAGCTGGTTGTTGCATAGACGTGGGTGGCATAGCACGTTGATTAGAACGATTGATTTGGCTTTAGTCCCGTCTGTGGTCCACTAGCAGTTGGTTCATGGGTGGACTTAGGTTTGGTGATCACCATTCATCACAAATGTTATCGCCCATGATGAGATAATGTGAAATAACTGTAAAATACTTATCACAAAACTATTCCACACATACTTAAGCTGGCTTACCGAAAGGGAGGGTGGCATGATAATCATCATATAGAGGATCAAATATTAACGAAACTGCTGCAAAGCCTTGCTGTTGGCGTCTTGCTTTATTATGTATTTTAAATATAATTTAAGTGTTTAAAGTGTTGCCCATAAAATGACGATAATGAACCAGCTCTGCTGGCCAAAGCTTTAAAAAAATATTTTAGCAGAGCCACTATAGCTGCCCATTGTCTCATCATGGCCTGTGGATGAATTGCTCGCCGCACTCCCAGCTTGAGCACCACCTTTATCGAGAGACACATAATTATGGGGATAATACGCACTTGCAAAGTATTACAGGCTCAATCGCGAATGCTTGATTTCCATGCCTCATTCAATTTTTTTTTTTGCAGTTGAATATTCTCACCAGCAGTTGCATGAAACATGTTCACTTTGTATCATCGCTTGGGTCCAGGTCGGTGCTTGGCAGTGGAGCACGTGAATCATATCCTTTCGTCTATGAAATCGCCGTCACACAATCTGGAAGACCAAAGCATTGCTCGACGGCAGACGTTCGCTCCCAGGATGGTGGCATCACCTGGTCATACGATAGAGGGACCCACATCTCTTGCCAGCAGGTCCCCACATGGGCAGAGAGGTGGGGTGATCCGTTTCTATGTCTCCCACTTCCTTCGTACGGTTTATTTACGGTAACCTTTAAAGTTATAAGCGATTTAACCACTCACTGGCTTAGCCATTGTGGATGAATTACAGGTTTATTGCCTTCGGGTGATTATTTCCAGCAATATGAAGTTAAATTGTTCAAGGCTTGGTCCATGAGTTAGATAACCCACTGGTTTTTTTTTTAATGACCCAAAACGATTGTATTGGACGTGCTTCTAAATGTGTACTTTCTCCTTTTCAGGGTTCATTGAAGGGATTCGAAAAACCCACGCACCTTACCATACGTCTGTAAGTGAAGTCAAATTATTATTTAATAATTCCACCACCAATGCTCATTAAAGATTGCTAATTTGAAAATGATATCCTAAGAGACAACCCACGAAAGAAACATTAAAAAAATAATAATTTTCTCATTAACAACATTGTCTCATTTTCAGTGAACTCTTTACGTTTGCCTTTGTCAGTGCAAATTTGTTTTGAAATGAAAAGGAAGAAACGAATTTCTTTAACCTGTTTTAACGCGGAACACTTTTTTTTACAGACGTCACTCTTTAATGAAGATCATCACCCGCTGCAGACTGAACTCTTTCCGCATGACCATGCCGCAGCCCCCTGTCGACTCAACACATTGTTCTCTCCAGCAGCAGCAGCAGCAACTATTGACTCCACCGTGATGCGATCTCCTTTCCCAGAGTTCACTCTTGCATTCGATGCCAACTTTCAACCTGCTGCCATTGCAGCTGCAGTTCACCCTTCCGAAAATATCCATCAGTTCCTGCATCCAGCCGCAGTTGCTGCCGTCCGTCCAAACGAATGTGCCAGACATGCTCTAAACCCTGACATGTTCACCCAGTCGAAGGTGGCGAGGTGCAAGAATTTTTCACGATGGTCAAGGGCAGGAGCTCATCACCCGGAAAGTTTATTTGCACGTGATGACCAACCCAGCACGAGTAGCGGCCACTGCTACGCCGTCGCAAACAGATTTCAAGCACACGCCGTCATGCATCCTGACCAGGGCGCCTTTGAAGCGCACGATATGCGTGGATCCTATCGCATCTCGCCGCGCCGCCAAATTGGCCATGATGAAGAGCGGTTTGACTATCGGGCAAGCGCTGGCCAGCATTCTTTTCGCCAGCCGGAGCCAGCAACGGTGGTCACATTTCCGCCGCTCGCCTTGGCTGCCAGTGAATCCAGTTTGGATGAGTGGGAGTATCCTCGATTGCGCATGTTTTGATCGAACCGACCGGTTGTAGTTCCTGGCAGTAAAACACTGAATATTGATTCATAAATCCATGACTCACACAAAGCAGCTATACGCATATTGTGTTTTGTGACGTGCTTCAGACGTGAATAGATGTACATTTTCATGGCCCCTTTAGGACAGGATAAACGCCACGGCTATCTTGAAAGAGCAGTTCTTATGAGCTGTCGAAGGTGTTTGTGCCTAACATTTTGTAATCATTTCTGTAAATGTTGTGGCTAGATTGCTTTGGTTATACCATCGTTTCTATGAGGTGCATGAGGAGGAATCAATACGGTTCCACATGTGTGGAGGTTATGTCATCCTAAATGTGAGGGGAGTCATCTATAAAGTATGAATCTTTCAGTGGAGCTGACATGTTCATTTGCCTTAGACAAGTTTACGTTTGTACTGATTTACCTTTAATGTAAATTTACATTTCATAAATGCCTCCGAGTTGTTTTACAAATCTTTGGTGATTGTTTTTCCTAAGCTAAGGTGTGGTAGTCATTTACCAATTTTATAGAGTTTATGACTGTACAGGGGTTTTTTTGTTCAAAGTCTTCTACTTTTATCTGTAGTTAAATTTTAGGGCTGTTAACTGTTAATTTTAAAGCTGGCTGCCACGTTTGGCTGAGTTTAATTCTCATTTCTTGTTAATGGTAGATCAAAGGTGGGGTCGGATTAAGTTAAATTGCATTTAAGTATGCGAGGACAGTGGAAAGGGGGAAAGGAGGAGCTTGAAAAAGAGAGGGTACTTGAAGATACATATAAATCAGCACAGTCACACTTAATACTAAGTCACGAGAATCCTGAGGATGCTCCCAACTGGGAGGAGAAAAGTCTTCAAGGAGGGAGGAGAAGCGCTCGACAGGGCTATCCCGCAAGAGCAGTTTTTGTAAGTAATCATCAAAGGTTTATTTGTTTCTCAAGAACCTACAAAACAACTGTGTGCCCTCGTTTCTAGGTTAATAAATAGTTGCCCAAATGACCCGGAATGCACCTGATTTTGTCAGACTGCAGAAGCTAAGCAAATTTGAGCCAGGAGCGTGTTGAATGGGCAACCAACATGCATACAAGGTAGTCGTAGGCTCCTGTGGTGCTACATTGTCACCAGGAGGCAGTGCAGAAATAGATAATCGTTGCTTTTATATAGCGCTTTTCACCCGAGGGTCACAAAGCGCTTCATAGAGTTGCGGAGAGAATGGCACATCAACAACGGCACCGGAACAGAAAATTAGCAGCAACGACATTTTTTTGCGTGTGTGTTTTTTTTACATGCACAGCGTTGTAGAACAAGTGAAACATGATCAGACCTTCAACAACAATCTTAAAATCCAAAATGTATCAGTGAATATAATACATATATTGGGAAATTGTTAATTTCGACATTTAGCGTATAATAATAGCACTTCTATAGCGCTCATCACCCAAGGGCCACAAAGCGCTACACAGCTGCCGAGAGAACGGCACATCAACAATGAGACAAGAACGGCAAATCTGCAATAACGTTCTTGGAGTTTGCACGCCAACAACACCAAAATAGCCCAACCGAAAGATGAAAAGCAGCAACAAACTATGGAAGGACAAATACTAAGCGATTAAAATAATTATTCTGCTACAAACATGTATGGAATAAATGTTCCCGAGCAGGCGGATGTTCGGAGGATTGCCATCATCCCGGCACGACAACACTGAGCCAAATCAATCAAGCTAGAGAGCTGCGCATTTCCGAACAGCAGGAGGAATGGATAACTTAATGTCAGAAGTTGCCAACTCCCTACCTTCATTTTGCTCTCACCAGCGTGGTCAACTTGGGTTAATTATCCCCATAACCCACCCAGGATGGGGAAGAGGTCTTCATATGGAGGTTTATTGACACAAGGGTCATACATGTACATTACAACGGTCATTGTCAATGCCCGCGTAATCCTGTACAGGGTCGTGGGAACCGGAGCCTATCCCGGCATACAGAGGACGCAAGACAGGGCTATAGCTAGGATGTGACGCCACAAGGCGTTGGGGGCAATTTACTCAACAGGCCAATAGGCCAATTTACCTGGGGAGCAGTGTGTCTTTTGACGGTGGGAGGAAATCGGAGCACCCACGCGAGTACGGGTAGAGAGAGAGAACACGCAATCTCCATACATAAAAAAGGCATCCGAGCCGGGAATCGAACCCGGGCTTTCTTGCTGTGAGGCGACAGCGCTTCTCACCGCGCCGCTGCGCCGTCCCGTTGCTGACGAAAAAACGATTGAGATATCGGATATGCAATGTAATATATATTGTGTTTTGTTAAACATTACATTATCATTTCTGCGTGAATATCAAATTGTTCTCATAAATCACTTAGAGGGCGGCGCGGTGGCTAAGTGGGTAGCGTTGTCGCCTCAGCAAGAAGGAACCGGGTTCGAATCTTGGCTCGGGTGCCTTTCTGTGTGGAGTTTGCGAGCTCTCTCCCCGTGTCCGCGTGGGTTTTCGCCGGGCACTCCGGTTTCCTCCCACAGTCCAAAAAACATGCTGCTGCATAGGTTAATTAGCTTGCAGACTAAATTGCCCTCAGTGCCCGGTGATGGACTGGTGTCCCATCGTGGGTATATCCCTGCCTTGCGCCCTGTGTCTTCCGGGATAGGCTCCAGCTCACCGCAACCCTGTACAGGATTAAGCGGTTCTGACAATGAGATGAGACGATGAGATGGGAAATTACTTAGGTGCCTCATGTTTACTTTTGAAAACATCTGTGTTGCTGAAACAAATTCAACATTGCCAGCACTGATTATTTAAATAGTTTATTGCTTTAAGATATATTATAACATTTCCGTCGGTTCTAAGCAAAAAAGCAACATTGGCATAGTTTCGTGCATTTATAATCATTTATTTGTTAAATCACATGCCTGGATGGATTGCAGGTTTTTTTCCCGTGCATTCCTGCTGAATCGCATCAAACTGACATGTCATCTCAGGAAGTAAAGCAATATTTGGCTGCGTGTTTGATGTTAAGTTGCTTTACGACCTCGGTAAAATCTGAGTGGAGAATGAATTCTCTAGCCAATAAAAATACGGATTTGGGACATGCCCAAGACGAAATGGCTTCAGGGCGGCGCGGTGGCCCAGTGGTTAGCGCTGACGCATCACAGCAAGAAGGTCCCGGGTTCGAATCTCTCGGTTCGGGTGCCTTTCTGTGTGGAGTTTGCATGCTCTCCCCGTGTCCGCGTGGGTTTTCGCCGGGTACTCCGGTTTCCTCCCACAGTCCAAAAGCATGCTTCTGGATAGGTTGATTGGCTCGCAGATTAAAATTGTCCCGCAATGCCCGGCGATGGACTGGCGTCCCGTCGTCGGGTGTATTCCTGCCTTACGCCCTGTGTTTCCGGGATAGGCTCCGGCTCACCCTGACCCTATATAGGATTAAGCGGTTTCAGATAATGAGATGAGATGAAATGACTTCATTAAACTGTAGAAACACCTTTATCGGTGAAACTCATTTTGCACGTGATAATCTTGCTGATGGTAATATATATATACATTGGTAACAAAACTTTAACTTCATGTATTAAAATGACGGTTATCCAGTCATCGTATATGAACATAAAATAATTTCGGGGCACAGCTGTACCTATCAACATCACAATGTGTCCTAACTCACAAACACTACATTTTTATGCATCAGTTGGTTTACACAAACTGAAAATGTAGGTTTTATAAACGATCCATATTTTTTTGGGGATAGACCATAATCCGTACATTTGCATAAATCTCATCTCATCTAATTGTCAGAAACCGCTTAATCCTGTACAGGATCGCGGTGGGTCGGAGCCTATCCCGGCCGACAAAGGGCGCAAGGCAAGGATATCGCCACGATGGGACGCCAGTCCATCACCGGGTACTGAGCAATTTAGTATGCAAACCAATTACCTTATGCAACAGCATGTTTTTGGACTGTGGGAGGAAACCGGAGTGCCCGGCGAAAACCCACGCGAACACGGGGAGAACATGCAAACTACACACATAAAGGCACCCCGAGTCGAGATTCGAACCCGGGACCTTCTTCATTGGCATAAATATCTTTGTAAAGTGACAATTTTGCAGGGTGCTGGAGTGTTAATGATGAGGATTTTGGCAGCAAAATACAATATTTCATGGCTCCGCCAAAAAACAAGTATGGATCACAGCCTACTAGAGTTTCATATGTGTGTATTTTTACGCTACCAGCACTAAACCATGTGTACAAAAAATAGAAGTTTGCTACTTGATATGTTCCTGTTAAAGGGTCTTAACAGTACCGTGCCTCTCCATCTGTAAATTAACTACAATAAAATACTCTGCTGCTGTATTTTATCAACGATTTAACACCTTCATGCAGTGACAACACTGGACGGCACATATACTGAAAAATTATTGGAAAAAAAACATTGCATTTTAATTTATAAATGCAAATATTATTATATAAAAAAAAACTATTCTTATTGTATCTCGATCAGCCACTGAATCTGCTATTTTGCTATGCTGTGCAGTATGTAGAAAGCAATATGTTGACAGTTATGTACGTTGCGGTGTTAACAGTGCTATGCTTTTATTTACAATTCTATGTAGAGTACATGGGTTTTAAGTATGATGGACAGATGGACAACAACAGATGGCGAACGACGTTTCATTCATTCGTTATCAGTACCCGCTTAAGCCTGTACACGGTGCCAGAAGGCCTATTTTGGCAATAACGACTTAGTAAGGTCCTATCTAATGAAATGGTTGGGTTGCCAGGAGATATGTTGAACGTTTGCTAGTGAGTGGAGAACAGAATTACCGTTTGATCCGTAACGATTGACTGTTCAAATGCAATCGAAGGAAAATGAAACCTTCAAATTGGTTTATTGGCAGTGTATGTTATTGGCAGTTTGTATAATTAAATCCATGAAATTTACTGTGATATGCAATATAGAACCGCATACCTATCTGTATTATGTAGTATTAATCTAATATGAACTTACCTATCAGTACGACGCAATAAAATACTTATACGTACTATGTAACATGTTTTCGACAAAGCACCATTATTATATAGGTAACTGAAACTACGGCATATGTTTGATGATCCCATATAAAGACCAAGGGATATAGGAATTTTTAAACAAATTTTTACCCGATGTCAACCCAGATAACCGAATTTGAGTCCCAGCCGTGGCTAACAGTACTTGGTTGTGAAATCTATACCGGTCAAGTTTCAAATTTATATTAATAATTTTTGAAAGAAATCCACATTGAGCTCAAAATCTGATTTCAGGAGGATTGTGCATTGGGTTATTTTTTTAAAGACGTTTCCAGCCAGGTAATGATGAATGTTTATCCATGTGGGAGGAGGAAACCGGAACACCGAGAGAAGAGCCACCCGCGGTGATGGGGCAACACTCGGATCCCCGTACAGATGGAAACTGCACTTTCTGTACTGCCATCTCCTGGCGAGCTGGGGTATAATAATAATAATAATAATTGCATTTATGGAGCGCTTTTCACCCGAGGGTCACAAAGCGCTGCACAGAGCTGCGGAGAGAACGGCACGTCAACAACAACGGCACGAGAAGGGGAAATAGATTCCCCATGGAGCCGTGTCGACGCATTGTCCACAAACGCATTGTCAAGGAACACATTTCAACACGGCGATGGACTGGCGTCCCGTCGTCGGGTGTATTCCTGCCTTACGCCCTGTGTTTCCGGGATAGGCTCCGGCTCACCGCGACCCTATATAGGATTAAGCGGTTTCAGATAATGAGATGAGATGAGACATTGGATGAAATACTGTTGCGTTCGTTAACATTTCGATGAATTCTGAAATGTGGTCGGTTTATTCCATTTTGTTTGTTTGTACTCGCTCACGACGCATCTCCCCGGTCCACGGAGCAGCGCACCGCCACTCGCTCCCCGCAGCAGCAGCAGCTGCTCATCGCACTTCACCCGCTCAAGGGAACTCCTCAGTCACATCTTTTGTATTCAGTGTCCCCGTGTTGCGCCTGATCAGAGTGCACGTGGCCTGAGCCCCAGTGCTGTGGAAGTAGCAAGGGTTGGTGGACCATTGCACACGTCGCTAACACTCCCATCCCGCCGGTATGCAACTTTGTCGCCCGAGGGAAGGTAGTATTACGTTTTGCGGTGATCCATCATCCATCTTCGCATTTATGACAGTGGATTACAGGCCACGTGCATAGTCACCTACGCCCCAATCATTGCTGGATCTTGTGAGACCTTCAGAAACCAGGATCAAACTCATTTGAACGAATGACCTGAGACGGCAAAAATAACACAAGTGAGCAAGAATTTAAGTACAGAAATAGTGAAGAGCAATCAGAAGATAAACACAGTTTCACACGAGGAATCGAGAATATTGGAAACATGAAGCAATGTTTTACCAATAAAGGCACTAACCAGCGTTGTGAAAATTGTTCAAACTACCCCCATCGGAAGGCCTTTATTCAGCAGTAGATTTACATCGGTCTAAGTATTATTAAGTTAGTCGATTCATCGTACTAAATATGATCATTTTGTCTGAGATTAATACGTGTATTGAGGAGAGAATCCTATTTTGTTCAGACGTGTACATGATTCTGTAAGATTGCGAAAACAGAAAAATATCTTTCTTTTTTTCACCGGATTGTAAGACGCACCACCGACAAACTGTTGCTCTAAAATACAGCGAGAGGCTGCGGCCGGGGTGGCAATTGTGTCTTAACAATGCTGCTGACACGGCGAGTGAATGAAACACAGCGCACGCCGGACAGTGGTGGTTCAACCATGGCATTGACGAACGCACGTCACTCACTGTCAACGCACCCACGTGTCTGTTTACATTCCGGCCGGAAGCTCCGACGCCTCGCCCCTAATAAGGTAGCAACCACGCCCCCTCCGGGGATCCGCGCGCTCCGATTGGTCGCGGGGAAATTCCGGCTGGGTGATCCCATCCGGCCACGCGGGACACGCCTACCCCCCGTAGCCCCGCCCCCGGCCCTCCAGCCTTGCCCTTGCCTTGCCCCTCCCCCCCGCTCTTGCCCCCCCGCCGGCTGCTGCTTTATTAACCCCGCTTGGGTGCTGGTGTCGGTGGCTCTCGACGAAGAGGCCCTCGGTAGAACCCCGGCGGAGCTCCGGCTGCCACCGCAGACTCGAGCCTCCGCCGCACTCTCCTGCGCGGCCGTGCACCCGCCACCCACGTGGAACCGCTGCCCTTCCTTGCGCTGCCCAGCAAGTCCGTGCCCGCCGCCTCGGTGTAAGCGGTGTCGCATCCCCCTGCCCCTCTCCCTCCCCCCGCGCCTTGCCCCTTCGCTTCCCTGCCGTGCCCTGCGTTTCCTAGACCGGCGCTGCCCCGACGCTCCCCGACCCCGGTTGCCACGTCGTCGACACGGCGAGTCCCGAGGCTCCCGGCTCACTGCTGCCCCTGCCAGTCCGCCTGCTCGCTGCCCTTCTTTCTACCTTTCAACCCACTCACCCGACCCTCCGTCCGCTTACCTGCCCCACCAACTGCCCTCTCCTCGCCTGCCCGCCCACCCGCCCGCTCCGCCGCTGCCCTCTTGGCCTCTCCGCGGGCAGCATGTCCGTCGTCACCGCGTGCGGCGGCCGCGCTTCGCGAGGCACTGCCCTCTCTGCTGCCCGAACTCTTACCGTGCACACGGGCAACGTGGTGAATCGAGGGGCGCTCAGGAACAAGTACGGCTCTTCTCCGAGCGAGGAGGTGAGTGTCCGCGTGGCTCTGCCGGTCTTAGCTACGGACTGGGTTCAGGTCAGGATGTGGGTTCAGATCTGGGCTCGACGTTAAGCCAAGGCTGGGTTGTCTTTGGGGGGGGGGGGTCAG
>JAZEWT010000010.1:17011585-17026285 GCA_036362905.1 Mordacia mordax
CTCAACGGTCGCGGGATTTGAATTCCTCGCGGAAGTGGGTCCACGTGTGACTGCTGATTTTGCGCAAACTCACGCAGCGCCGCCCTTTAATTAACTATCACCAACAATTGGATTTTAGGATATATATATGTTTTAGAACGTTACGAAATCGTCTATTAGTATACTTTAAACCGCTTATTAAGACAAAACGCTAGCTTTCGCTGTACTTGATGTTCGTTTGTCACGTTCGCTGCGTCTCTTTTGAACCATGAGTTTACTCTGAGTAACAGCTCTCCCTCAAGCCACTGTTCCTTCGGGATAGCGGTCTCGAGCTGTCCGCTCATCCCCGCCGCTTCGCCTCCCAAGTTGGGAGACATCGTCGGTTAGCTTAAATGCCCGGTCATTAATATCGAAATGCCCCGAAAATCCACTCCGGACGGGGCCTCGAAGAGAAAACCGCTGGCGCCCAAGCGAAGGCAGCCGCTGCCGGCCCCGGAGTCGCCTGCTCGGCCTGGCCCCTCGTCTGGTATCACCGGCTCTCCCAGAGGAGGTTAGTCCAAGCAAGTGGTTCATTTCAGCGTCAGCATATTTTGCACGTTATTCTGCAGCAATGTGTATATTTAAAACAAACAAACAAAAAAGAGACGTTGTTGCTGATTTTACGCTCCTAGTGTCGTCGTTGGCGTGCCGTTCTCGCCGCAGCTCTGTGCAGCGCTTTGTGACCCTCGGGTGAAAAGCGATCTAACAATGCAATTATTATTATTATTAAATAACGCCTGCCTCGGCCAGTCGTCTCACATCTCGGTCAGCTAGGCCGTGGCACAGCCAGGCCGTGGCACACAGGACAGAAGTGTCCTGTGAAGGGGGCCTTCGACACTTCGCGCGGCCTAAAAGTGCACCTGGCCTGGCACAGGGTATATCGCTTCTCTGTATCGAGTTTGCGCACTCTCCCAGTGTCCGCGTGAGTTTCTTTCCGGATGCTCCTCTTTCAATCCCACCATACATGGACATTCTGCTGCCAAGGTTAATTGTCCTGCTGACTGAATTACGCCCGGTGCCTTCTGACGAACTGACGTTAAATTTTGAGTACAGACCTGCCTTGCGTCCCGTGTCTGTTGACACGACGCAACCGTGTCGCACTGATGCATCCGCCAGAGATGACATCGTTTCGTGTGCGGTTGCCCAGTGGATTATTGTTGCATTGTAGGGTCCTGACACGGTGACAGCGGCGTCTTACGCCGTAATCAAGCAGTCGATTGTTCGATCTGATAATGGTGACATTAACAATACGCTGCACCGCATTGTCATAATAATAGGTTTGTATTAATCGCACGCATATATTATTCCACAGTTGCTAAGCCACATGCTCAAAAGCTCCATATGTCCAGAGGCCGGCAACACATACTTATTTTGGCAATTGTAATAGACTAGGGCTGATAGGGTTTTTGAAATGAGCAAGGTTGAAAGTATCTTGGAAAAACGATGACGGGCGCTAATTCCAAAAGTGCAGCAGTTTGAGGAGAGAAGCAGCAAGAGCAGGAGTTCGACCTGCATTGTGGTGACCGTTGGACAGTGGAGAAATTGGCCAAAGTTTAAACAAAACAATAACCCTGGGAGTGATGGAAGAGTAGGCGTTTGACCGCTGCTGAGCGAGTGGCTGGACGGAATGAAGGAGTGGATTGATCAATCAAACTGAGCGGTTCTAGATTGCTCTATTCAAACTTCAGCTGCCTTTTGGACTGTGTAATGGCTCCAAAGACATGTTGCCTAAGTTAATTGTTCCGACTAAATTGCCACCGGTGCCCTGTGATATTGTAACTAGCTTACCTCTCCCGTATGGATAACTGTTTAGAGTGACATAGCTCACCGGGTCCTTCCAGCTCAGATAATAATCGACCACCTGTCCTCACCGTACCATGTGATGCAGTGTGTGCTCCTCTCTAGTATGTTGAATTCCAGATGTGGTTGAACTTTATTTCTGCAGGGAAAGCTCCGAGGAAAAAGCATCGTTTTCGGCCAGGCAGCAGGGCACTGTTGGAGATCCGCAAGTATCAGAAAAACACAGACCTGCTCATCCGCAAGCTTCCGTTTTCGCGTCTGGTCCGTTGCACGTTTGTAAATAGACGGCCTCTATATGGGTAATGGACAAGGTATCAATCTTATCCTCAAAAACAGTGTTTGTCCTCGACGTCTGTAAC
The DNA here is from genome assembly GCA_036362905.1 of Mordacia mordax. NCBI lineage: Eukaryota > Metazoa > Chordata > Hyperoartia > Petromyzontiformes > Petromyzontidae > Mordacia > Mordacia mordax. The sequence goes on from JAZEWT010000010.1 coordinate 17,013,763, forward strand.
GATGTGAATATTAACTTGATGCAGCAGTCGCTTGCCTCCTATTTATTCATCAGCATTACAAATTCAGCTCGTCTCTTTCAGACAACCAAGGAATATGGAGGCTCTTTGTCAATGCAGAAACGTTGCACCTTAGTGCACGTCAATAATTGTAGCCTTTTGTCAATGGGCCGTTGAAGGAAGGCCTCCCTTCATCCATGTTGTTTACCACGCTCTGCCACGCTGGTCATTGTGGGTTGAAGTTTTGGTGGGATGATTGCTTTCAAAAGCTTATCGAGCGCTCCTCCTCTCTCATTCGCGATGTTTCGCCTCCCACGCTGGAGGCGTCCTCAGGCGTTGTGACCGAGTGCTTGTGACCGAGTGAGGTCTCTGTGATTGTGTGCTGTAGTATATGTCTTCCATTATCTTTAGTTACGTGTTTGAGTCAATTTAACCGAATCTGATCCCGCCACAAACGTCTGTGGTGGTGCAGAGGTTAGTGCATTTGCATGTTTGCGCGTTAAATTAATCATAATTCAGTTCTATCTATACAGCTAAAGCTGGATTTAAAATATAGCTGCGCTGCTGTTGTGCTTTTTGCCATGTGCTTTCCGTGCAGGTGAGGGAGCTGACTTATCACCTTTCGGCAAGCTCTTTGCAGTGGCAGTCCTTTGCGCTAATGGCTCTGCAGGAGGTATATAACTTACTCTATGGTCAAACTTACATTTGAATGCCTCTCTCTGATCTGCCAGTCGTATCGCTGCTTTTTTCTGTACCTTGGTCAAGGTTTGTAATGTACACAACTCTAAATACAAGACCCGTATATTTAGCCGTCCAGCTAAATCACCCTAAATGTGCCAGACACCCTCAAGATCGCAAGCTATGCAGGATTGAGCTTGGTTAGATAGGTGACTTGCTAGCTTTTTGTAGACTTGCCAGGTGTAGTAAGTGTGGTGCTGAGGCATGGCTAAATGGTAATTGTCAAATCCTGGTATGCATAGGTTTTCTTTGACCACTCCAATTTCCTCCCACCATTGATTATAGCACTCTTATGAAAGGGACTGAGCAAACATTAGAGTTGGAACCCTGTTGAAATAATTCTAAACTCAAATGTCTCCTTAAGTAATGTTAAAAACTTGGCAGTATATATTGAGCTCATTGTCTGTCCTGATGTTGTTGACATGCCGTTCTCCCCATAGTTCGGATTTGAAAAAAAATTATACAGCAAAAAAGTTATTGCTGCTGATTTGACGTTCTTATCTCGTTGTTGACGTTCCTTTCACGCCGCAGCTCCGTGCAGCGCTTTGTGACCCTCGGGTGGAGAGCGCTCCAGAAATGCAACTATTATTATTAGTATCATCGCGGTGACCTTTTCTCTCTCCCTCTTTCTTCACATCTGCCCCGTCCGCTCATCAAGGCTGCCGAGGCATTCTTGGTGAAGCTGTTCGAAGACTCCAACCTGTGCGCCATCCACGCCAAGCGGGTGACGATCTTCCCGCGCGACATGCAGCTCGTGCGACGGATACGCGGCGTCGAGCACTGAGCGTGCGCGCGCGCGCACCGCGCGTCGGGTCTCGCGCTCCTTTCGTGGCGCACGCGCGGGCAAAGCCGGCAATCGATTTCGGGCGGTGCCGGCGACGACCGAGCTCTCCATAACCGACACGGGCACTTTCATTCGTGTCGGACTCCGCCCGCCTGCTTACACGAGGGAGTCGCCTTCAGGTTCGCTCGCTTGCCTAGTCATCGTTCGGCAACAGGCGTAGACAGCATACGCCAAGGTGCTGCGTGAGAAGCTGCCAAGCCAAAATGTGCCAGGGGTTGACGTTTTACAAGTGCCGGTCTGATATACAATAATGTAAAATTTTAAAGGATAATTACGTCCTGTTCGTTTTAACCGATAAAGTGCGCATTGACATTCTGAACTTTGTGCACATCGTGCATTGTGGTTTTGCTAACTATACAGGTCAGTGTATTGCGGGCTAATTTAAAGTCTTGATAAACTGTGGACACTGTATACTTCGTATTTGTAAGATATTTGAAATCGTGCCAGCAAGGCTAGTGTATAAAACAATTCTGCCACGTACGAAGGATTGTGGGAGTTTTAGTAGGATAGGAGTTTAACGCAGACGCTGAATATAAGCAAACTATCAGCAACACATGTTTGCATTTAACTTGTGGGGAAACATCTGATTCAAGAGCATTGGTAGTTCAAATGTACTTATGATGAATGTAAATTTTCTATGTGTTACCCATCTGAAATGAGTGGGTTAAGTCACTTATTAGGCATCTAAACACATTGGTTCGTCTAACGTTTTACCACTAGTTGGTACCAATGTTTTTGGCCCATGGACTATTTCGGCATGTCTGAGTTGAAACAAATTCGACTCTCAGGTTTGGTTGCCACATGCAAATTGCTCAGCTGGTTGTGTTCGTGTACCTTTACTCCAAGACAGTTGATGTTTGCCACTCAAAACACCGAATAAATTAACAGCTTGCTTGGCTACAAGAGCTGCGCTTTTGGCATAGCTATGGCGAGCGTTTCCCTCTCCTGTTCAGCATTTCCCCTCCAACGTTGGAGGCACCTTCAGAGAGGTACTTGCCTTTGGGCCATCCCAAAATATAGCAATTCTCATCCAGCCCTGAAAAAAAGCTCCATCACTATAGAGATGTTGGATATATGCAACTACTAAACCGACCACAGCCTTTGTTGAAAGTTTTGGATACATGACAATATAGTTTGCATGTGGGGGGGGGGGGGTTGTCAGGGAAAGCGTTAAAACTGCGTATTGCTTTGAATTTATACCGTTCAGTTTGAACCGCATCCTCAACAGTGTTCATAAATGAGTAACAATAATAAAATTACCTCTTAAAACGCCCATTTAAAAGTTAAGTGGCATTTGCGATAATTCAGCTTTACGTGTTTGTACGATTAAATGTTGCATCTCGTTTAGCGTCTTGTCAACTGGTTGTGGCTTATGTTTTAATACTTACCTTTAATAAAGCTTTGCTTACACATTGCAACATCAATTTAAGGATAACCACTCCTCCACAATGGTTAACGGATTGCCAAGCTTGAGTAATCGTTTCCTATTTCCTTCTGTAGTTGGTGCTTTAAGCCACTGAATTTACCAACGATTGCTTCCATCGCTGCACATTGCTATCATGCGTTAGCAGTTGTTTTGGATAAAGCGTTGAACAATCGCTTGAAAAAAAATAGAAAATAAAAAAAATGCCATCCCCAACTGTAAATGCGAAGTTGTTAAGCAATTTAAATTGGTGAAAATTACTATGCGGACATTTACAAAACAGTTAACGCCTTAATAAAGTATTACCCATTGGAATAGTACATTAAAGCTTTGCTTAAGATTTCAATTGGAAATTGCATAAATGCAATGGCTTCTTTTTGTCAGTATTCAGTGGTAAAAAAGGAGAGGCTTTGCCCATTTTTCTGGCAATAAAGTGTTAAGTTTTTAAAACACCAAATACACTTTTCGTAAAGTGTCAAGTTAGCAAAAACCACACGTTGGTGGTATGCCTGCAAACAACATGCCTTGATGTATGCATTGTCCTTGAAACTGATTGGCCTGCATCAGCTTCCTTTTTCACCTTGTCTCAATGCTAGCCAGATGTTGCCACAAGGCAATCAGCTCAGGACAACACAATTTCAATGCCTTATAGCTCGGGTTGAGCAGTTTCTCTCATCTCGTCAGAAACCGCTTAGTCCTGCACAGGTTCGCCGTGAGCCGGAGCCTATCCCGGCAGACAGGGCGCAAGGCAGGGATATACCCACGATTGGACGCCAGTCCATCACCGGGCACTGCAGGAAATTTAGTCGGCAAGCCAATTAACCCATGCAGCAGCATGTTTTTTGGACTGTGGGAGGAAACTGGAGTGCCCGGCGAAAACCCACGCGGACACGGGGAGAACATGCAAACTCCGCACAGAAAGGCACCAGAGCCGAGATTCGAACCCGGGACCGTCTTGCTGTGAGGCGACAGCGCTATCCACTGGGCCACCGTGCCGCCCAGTTGAGCAGTTTATGCTGTGGGTAATTTTTTGCCAGTATAGAGTTGTAAAAAAGGAGAGGCTTTATCCATTTTTCATTTTAAAGGCATTGATATTGTTGTCCTGAGCTGAGTACCTTTTGGCAACATCTGGCTAGCATTGAGACAAGGCTAAAAAGGAAGCTGTCTGATGCAGGCCAATCAGTTTCAAGGACAATGCATATATCAAAGCATGTTGTTTGCAGTCTTTACCGCCGACGTGTGTGCTTTGCTCAAACGTGACACTTGACCAAAAATGTCTATTTGGTGTTTTTAAGAACTTAATATTTATTGCCAGAAAAATGGGTAAAGCTTCTCCTTTTTTACAATTGTATAAAAGAAAAAAGTTAAACTTATTGACCCAAAGTACGTTTCATTCCTGCAAATACAATACGTGCAATTCTGTGCGAGTACTTTTTATTTGCGTTTCAAAACCAACATTTTCGACAAATACAAGCCATAGCAGACAAACTGTATTGTCCCATACTAAAAACCCAGTGTACACCTGTCAATGACGATGGCTAAAGCACAACATACCAATGTTTAGAAATCTAATAGTGGTGGTCCATGCTTAGGTGATGTGAAGATTGCTGCTATTGGCCCATTTTACATACACCCTCACTGACTGGAACATGAGTCGAGATCATTGATTTAGGCAGTCACTGCCAATTTAGATTGTGTCATCTTCCCAAAATACATGAGGTCAAATGTATAAATGGACATAAAATCACACAGAAAAACACTTTATCTCTATGCGCTCAGCTGGCATGAGCATTAAGAGGTATCCATAGTATGAACCACTTCCTCTATCACATCAAACTTGATGGGGGTGATTTTCTCCGAGATCACTGCCGTTGTACCACGCTTGTAGCGGTAACTTTTTTGCCTGTTGGAACAAAAGTACGTATAAAAATTCAAGTCATTGACTCAATAACAATCTAACCGACTGGCATGCGCATATGTTCAAACCGCACGGCACAAATTAATACGGCTGGATACACCCACACGGGCACGGGGAGAACAAGCAAACACCATAACAAAAAGTCACCCGAGCCGGGAATCTAACCCGAGTGATTCTTGCTGTGAGGTGACAGCGCTACCCCACTGCGCCACCGTGCCGCCCACAGTACATACAACTGTACGAAAAAAAATGGTAGCCCTTTATTGAACCAGCGCTGGACTAAGGACCTCATAACACCACCACGTCAATTATGGGACTTGTCACAGCATATTTTGCCGTGTTGGTCTTTTTGGGGGGAATACCCAGGATGTAGCATTAATACATCACGACATGCTTTTTAGGGCAATTTGGAATACCCGGCAAAACCATACGGGCACGGGGAGTACAAGGAAACACCATGCAGAAAGTCACCCGAGCCGGGAATCTAACCCGAGTGATTCTTGCTGTGAGGCGACAGCGCTACCCCACTGCGCCACCCACAGTACATACAACTAGACGAAAAAAATGGTAGCCCTTTATTGAACCAGCGCTGGACTAAGGGCCTCACAACACCACGTCAAATTATGGGACTTGTCAGAGCATATTTTGCCGTGTTGGGTCTTTTCTGGTCATTCGTTTTACACACAATTACCACGATACCAAAAAAAAACCCAATCCTGAGCTGGGACAAACCAACCAAGTGACAACAAAGCTGAGATCGTTAAGCCAACCAACGCATCAATTATCCACATTAGCAAATGCATTTCTCACCGGACTCCCTTCTTGTTGGCCACCTCAAAGGGTCTCAGGTAGTCCACCTTCTCTTTTGTGATCACGCACAGGTCAATGTTGCTGCCAGAGCCCAGGTCGTTGAAGATTCCAGCGGCGATAGCATCCCTCACCAACTGCTTGGCTTCGTCCTCCTACAGAGAGGACACTGATTAGACCATGATGGGTGTTTTTGTTATCGCGAGACTAAAGGCGTTTCAGATTGTGTATAAGTAAATTAAATAAAGTGGATAAAGAGAGTCCTCTCATGCAGTTTAAATACTGACCTTTGTCTCGTTCTGTACACTGTCTATATCGGCTATTCTACCATAATGGAGTCTGACTTATTTCATACCTCCATATTGGGCTTGAATCGATCCTCAAAAACAGCCATAGCAGCCAAGGATCCAGAGCCTGTAAAAGGAAAATACAATAATTACATTTATGGTAAAGGAATATACATTAAAATATCGTTACTCAATTAGGCCAAACACATACACAGCCGATGGCATATTATTACCCGATTTGAAAAACAAGTTCTAACACATGTAATCCAATGAATGCATCTGCTCCTGACTTGTAAACAACTCGCTACATGATTACCGTGCGTGCTGGAAATCAGCCTTAATATTGTTCATATCCCCCGGCTAATAGATGAATCGACCCATTAGTATCGGACAGTTACCCATGGTCACGTAGGGTAGTTTGTCCGTGGAGCCGTGCGGGTGGATACTGAACAGCTGTGGGCCGGTGATGTCCACTCCTCCCAGCACCAGCGAAGCACCAATATGCCCCTGGTACCTGGGCACGCAATTGAATTACACATCGATGCCTCCCGTCATCAAAAGCATTGACACCAGCATCAATTGGACATACAAGGTCGGGTAGCTTCATTGCCATTTTTTATTTGCTTACAGCACCTGCTTCATTATCTGAAAGGGTCACGGTGAGCCAGAGCCTATCTTGGCAGCCACAGGGCACAAGGCAGGGCTACATCCAGCCCATCACTCGACACCGCAGGCAATTCAGTGAGCAGATTTAACTTAGGCAGAATGTCTTGGGACTGTGGGAGGAAACTGGGAAACTCAGTAAAAACCCACGCGGACAAGGCAAGAACATGCATACTCCACAGAGAAAGGTGCCCGAGCAAAATCGCAACCAGGCCCTCCTTGCTGTGAGACAACGGTGCTACTCATTCTGCCACCGTGCCAAACCACTACATTATTCAGTGTATTGAATGAATTACTGCAATGTATGTTTATTGTATTGCTTGTGAGTTTCTGAACTCCCAGCATGAAAATAATACAGTACTTAAAGTTCTAAGTAGTTCCTGCCATAAAATGATTGAAATAATTCCAACTTTATAAACAGTAACGTTTACAATGCATATGCTGTTACATTATAAGCAAAATAATTAAATAACTCTCAAAAAAAGTCTTGGGGTTGTGTTAAGTGGGATATTGGTATGTATTATACTAACACTTTCTTTTTATTTGCAAATATTGCAGGAAATAAGACATCATTAGTGCTCCTCATGTTGTACGCTATACCAGAGATAATTCGACAGCACAGGTACTGTGCTTGTGCTGCATTGCTCTCCAATGTGTTTTGAGGCTGCATTGCTATTGATCGCATGTATGACATTTTACTCCACACTGTGAGAGCTTCGCGTTGGGTGGCAAGGGTGGTGCAATTGTAACATCTAGACCTCACAGTCCTGCCTGAGCTGGATCAATTCCCACCTAGGTTTCCTTTCTATATATAGTTTGTGTGTTCTCCCCCTGTTCTCTGGTTTCCTCCCACAACCAAAACGTATGAATTAATTGGCCGATAAAATCCTAATACATAGGCTTCAGTATCCGGCAGACTGGGCTAAACAAGTGGCTTGACGCCTCCTGTCTGCGGGTTACCTCGTGCCTCCGAGTCATTCTGGCTTTGAATGAAATACCTTCAAAACTGAACATGTGCAAGGTTCTGAATTGTATTTATTTCATATTCATTTTTTTCAGAAGCATTTTCGCAACACATGACCCGTCAACACGTTGGAGAGTGAGGAAACGTCGTTGTATTGCAAAACAGCAGCAACTCCGGTGTGAAAGTCAATAGCTGTACTCACCGGAACAGCATCTGCTTCAGCATGCGGTTTGCGGTGACGACGCGTGCCTGTCGTCCCGTGGAGAGCGAGTGCAGCTCCAGGTTGGACGAGATGAGCTGCGTTGTCATCTCGGTATCAGCAGCGGTTCCGGCCCCGCAGCAGCTAGAGGTGACAAACAGTTGGCCTATGAAGATGCACTCCTGTAATGATGCAGGTTTTCACGGCTCGACACGTGAGAATCGCTCTCAGTAGGTGTCCTTAAGGACAGCAGCCGTGTCGAGGGTTCGTGCTATCGCTTTCGCCATAATCGGTCTTCAGAAGCCTGGTGATGCCTCAAACTTGGGAGGCAAAACGTCGCGAAGGGTAGAGCAGAAACAGTTGACACGGCTATCTACAAAGAACAGCTATGTACTCGGGCAATTCTAAGCACTCTTTCTTTTGTGCATAATGCATGTGTGTAGTCCAGTCCCATGGCAAGGGTACCTCAAACTAGTCTGCTGTTGAAGAACATTTTCTCACAACACAATTTCAGATAGGCCAATGTAACATTTTTATGACTTTCAACTTGTGTGTACCACGGTTGAATTATGATCGCGTACAGTTGATGAAATACAATGCACGTTTTACCAGTTGAACACAAGCAATACTTACTACATGTTTGGTGCCAAATAGTGGATCTTCTCGCAGTTCTTGTCGGCAACAACAGTGTCTTCGGTCGCACGCGTGTCAGCTCCAAGCACAATCCCATCCTACGTTTGATAACAGCGACAAAAATCCCAAAACAATCAACGCAATCATTTACAGGCCGGGCGGCGCGGTGGACCAGTGGTTAGCGCTGACGCCTCCCAGCAAGAAGGTCCCGGGTTCGAATCTCTCGGCTCGGGTGCCTTTCTGTGTGGAGTTTGCATGTTCTCCCCGTGTCCGCGTGGGTTTTCGCCGGGTACTCTGGTTTCCTCCCACAGTCCAAAAGCATGCTCCTGGATAGGTTGATTGGCTCGCAGTCTAAAATTGTCCCGCAATGCCCGGCGATGGACTGGCGTCCCGTCGTCGGGTGTATTCCTGCCTTACGCCCTGTGTTTCCGGGATAGGCTCCGGCTCACCGTGACCCTATACAGGATTAAGCGGTTTCAGATAATGAGATTTACAGGCCATCACCAGCGCTGGGGGCGGTTTTTCCTTATATTAAAAATAAATAAACCGAAATTCGGACACACTTGCTGTCAAACTTGACAATGCCCTCTATGACAAGTCAGCATGTCCTATCAAGTGCAACGCTGGGTTTCTGAATCCCAAGGAGACTTTAACGAGATATCGTGACCCCGTACTCCGCGTTTACTCTGCGCTTACCTTAAACATGATGCCGGCGATGGTGGTGCCAGTCTTTCTCGCCTTTGGAGGTGGAACTCCTTGCTTGGCAAACTCCAACTCGAGGAGAGCATTCCTGCATGTCAACGCGTGCGAGATTTAAAACCAACCAAACTCGCCGCGCCATTCACTAACAAAACACCGGCGCAATCCCGTACGGGACCCATTGTGTTGCCAGCCGCATCCCTGGATCTGTCTCTTCGTGGACGAATCTGTGTCTCTGTGTTTGTGTCTCACGCTGCCTGGGTCCGGCGTCTCTGCGCGTCTCACGAACGCGAAGAGCAGCGCGGCATTGTCTCGTCGGCGCGCCTCTCTTTAGGCCCCGCGGCGTGGCGCGCGTCGTGGCGCTCAGAGCAAACCAGAGAGGCGCGCCATCGCATCTTAACTCCACGTCGCTTCAGTCAACGATAGAGAGCTTAGCAAAGAGCGGCGCTTTTAAAACAAGCCGTTGAAAACAGCGCAGCGGCTCAGCGCGGCCGCCCGCTACGCAGGCCTCGCCGTCACGCACAGTCATCCGCCGTCTCTCATCTCGAACCGCGGCGGGATCCGATCCCGCGTTCGCGACCCCCGCCCGCCTGACCTCGAGGGCTCCGCTCGTTCGAACGTCGCCTCCTCCTCCTCATCATCATCATCATCACTATTGTCATCCATCCTCCTCACCTCTTGCAGTTGTCGAAGCTGAAGCCTCCCGCTGCAGGCGTCTGCACACTCACGCACGCCATTGCGCAGCAGCGTCTGGGAGGCGGCCGAGCGCTTCCGTGTCAAGGGTTAAGAGGAGGCGCGGGGAAGCGGGGGGGGGGGATCCGCTGTTGTGATTGGTTAAGAGTGCTTTAGATTATAATAATATTAACATTCGCGCTTGTAACAATAACAATAATAGCAAGAGTTGCATGTTATAGGGCGGTTTTCACCCTAGGGTCACAAAGCGCTGCACGGAGCTGCGGTGGAGCGTTTTTCACCCCGGGGTCACAAAGCGCTGCACGGAGCTGCGGTGGAGCGTTTTTCACCCTAGGGTCACAAAGCGCTGCACAGAGCTGCGGTGGAGCGTTTTTCACCCTAGGGTCACAAAGCGCTGCACAGAGCTGCGGTGGAGCGTTTTTCACTCGAGGGTCACAAAGCGCTGCACAGAGCTGCGGTGGAGCGTTTTTCACCCGAGGGTCACAAAGCGCTGCACAGAGCTGCGGTGGAGCGTTTTTCACCCGAGGGTCACAAAGCGATGCACAGAGCTAATGGAGCTAACGGCATGTCATCAACAACAACAGCAGCAGCAGCAGAGGAATACAATGAAGCTATTGTAATGTAACGATGTAGGTTTTCACGGCTCCATGCGGTGATCATTTCTTCGAAAGCTGCTCTCTCGGGACAGCCGCCTCGATCGCTCCCCCTCTCCATCGCGGCTGTCCAGAGAGAGCAACTTTTAGAAATGATCATCGAGCTGGGCGGCGCGGTGGCCCAGTGGTTGGCGCTGTCGCCTCACAGCAAGAAGGTCCCGGGTTCGAGTCTCTCGGCTCGGGTGCCTTTCTGTGTGGAGTTTGCATGCTCTCCCCGTGTCCGCGTGGGTTTTCACCGGGCACTCCGGTTTCCTCCCACAGTCCAAAAAGCATGCTGCTACATAGGTTAATTGGCTCGCAGGCTAAATTGCCCCGTAGTGCCCGGCGATGGACTGGCGTCCCATCGTCGGTATATCCTTGCATTGCGCCCTGTGTCTGCCGGGATAGGCTCCAGCTCACCGTGACCCTGTATAGGACTAAGCGGTTTCAGACAATGAGATGAGATCATCGAGCCAATGTCATCCTGTGTGCCTTTAATTGGACTCCGAATGCAATGGATAGGTCCGAACACGAGGGATGTCACTCATCCATCAGTCAGTCTACCCACACCCACAGATCATTAAATGCTCAATGTAGGTGTTTTTCAAATCAACGTTCGGAGAGTAGACCGAGTACTTTTGCCAGTATACATTTGTCAAGAGTGGAAAAAGGTTCGCGAAGTTGTAGTAATTGCATACGTTCAATTGCACCGTAAAAAGGTGGCAATGCCTTTAAAAATATCTACAACCTACGTAACGTTTGCTTACGTAGTACCGAGATGGCGGTGGACCTGTACACCAAGATGGCGGCGGACCTGTACACCAAGATGGCAGTGGACCTGTACACCAAGATGGCGGCGGACCTGTACACCAAGGTGATGGCGGACCTGTACACCAAGATGGCGGCGGACCTGTACACCAAGATGGCGGCGGACCTGTACACCAAGGTGATGGCGGACCTGTACACCAACATGGCGGCGGACCTGTACACCAAGGTGGCGGCGGACTAAGATGGCGGCGTATAACTGACTTTAAGAGTGTTGTTGTTGTTTTGGTTCGCAGTCACATTCATTTAATTGTCAGAAACCGCTTAGTCCTGTACAGGGTCGCGGTGAGCCAGAGCCTATCCCGGCAGACCCCGGGCGCAAGGTAGGGACATACCCACGATGGAACGCCAGTCCATCACTGGGCACTGCGTGCAATTTAGTCTACAAGCCAATTAACCTATGCAGCAGCATGTTTTTTGGACTGTGGGAGGAAACCGGAGTGCCCGGCGAAAACCCACGCAGACAGGGGGAGAGAACTCGCAAACTCCACACAGAAAGGCACCCGAGCCGAGATTCGAACCCAGGCCTTCTTGCTGAGTCACATTCATCTGAAGGCTAAATTGAGGGGTAATTTAATTTGCCTTCTATGTAATGTGGTTGGTACTGAAATTTGATTGTTTTAAAATACATTTTCAGCGTTTAAAGTATGTGTTCATATCGGTTGCACATATAGCTGCTTGATTTAGATGCTTGGGAAATTGAAATTACATTGTAACATACAATACAATAATTATTAAGTTACTGCCTCAGGTGCAGAAGTTTTGCTTGTCAGAACCCCGTGTCAATTGTGCAGTCGGAGCCGAGATTCGAACCCGGGATCTTCTTGCTCTGAGGCGACAGCCTCATAGCAAGGGTTTATCTATTCACTGCTTGATGAAGGCCTGCCCTATGTCGTGTTGCACCACGTTCGTTAACAACATTGCTTTAAAAGGAATAAAAATACGCAAAATATATGTAGGTGACGTTTCAGGCAACGATCCTTTTATTGAAACACATAGCACGAAATGTGTTTTTAAATTCATCACCTTAGTCGGTGCCGGTTTGTGACAAGGGGGTGTGTGACCAGTGCCAAGGTATAACATCACTCGCCAATGATATTCATCTCATCTCATTATCTGAAACCGCTTCATCCTATATAGGGTCACGGTGAGCCGGAGTCTATCCCGGAAACACAGGGCGTAAGGCAGGAATACACCCGAC
>JAZEWT010000010.1:17069258-17081331 GCA_036362905.1 Mordacia mordax
TATGTATTCTCTCCCCGTGCCCGAGTGGGTTTTCGCCGGGCACTCCGGATTCCTGCCACAGTCCCAAAAACATGCTGCCGCATAGGTTAATTGGCTTGCAGACTAAATTGCCCGCAGTGTCCAGTGATGGACTGGCGTGCCTTCGTGGGTATATCCCTGCATTGCGTCCTGTGTCTGCCGGGATAGGCTCCGGCTCACCGCGACCCTGTACATGACTAAGCGGTTTCTGACAATGTGATGAGATGAGATCACTCTGAAAATCAATCTTCCCGTCACTGTCGTTGTTATCATCGAAGCTCAGACACCATCTGCTCATCGATCCTCAAAGCATATCACAATGTCAGGCTCTATTAAAAAAAAACAATTTTACATTTATAACGCGCACTCATATTCATTCACTGTCGAAGGTATTTATTTAACAGAGAACGACTCAGAGGCGCGAGGAGAGCACAGAGAGGCGGACGAGGCAGCCAGGCGGTTTGCCGGCGCCACATTGCCACCCACTGCTTCCTACATATTGGGATGTCATCGCTCAATTGATTAATGAGTGTTCTTTTTTTTTAAGTTGTTGGAGGAAACCGGAGAACCAGGAGGAAAAACCCACGCAGAACAGGAGGAGAATACACAAACTCCACACAGGAAGGTGGCCAGGGCGGTGATCGAACCTGCTCGGGCAAAAGAATCGTCCTTTCAGTGAGACGCAGACGTTTTCACTGCGCCACCCTGCCGAAGATGGTCAAGCACGTTGCCACGAGTCTCCATATTCCACTCTCTTCAGTAAGAGCCGAACCTACCTCGACCATAAACCTGTACGAGTACTACATTAACCGGGCTGCTCGTGTGATTTTGTCTTGGAAGACTCACAAGGCAAGCCACGCAATGTTGCGTTTCTTTGTCTCGCCGAGGCCAAGCAAGCAGGAGACACGTGGACAATAATGACGATATTCAGTGACCTGGTCGAGAGGTCGCGGTTCGACACCCAGCGGCCGCCCCGATTAATTTGGTTGTAGGACCCGCACGCGTGCGTCTATGCGCTTTATAAGTGGACGTTACAAATCCAGCTGCGTCGCTCGGAAATGAGGAACGATTGTCGTCTGCGTCTGTGAATTAGCAAAGCTTCCCTTCGCCATAGTCCGTAATAAGGAGAATGTATTAATGACGATGACAAGTTTTCGCCGGGTACTCCGGTTTCCTCCCACAGTCCAAAAGCATGCTCCTGGATAGGTTGATTGGCTCACAGACTAAAATTGTCCCGCAATGCCCGGCGATGGACCGGCGTCCCGTCGTCGGGTGTATTCCTGCCTTGCGCCCTGTGTTTCCGGGATAGGCTCCGGCTTCACCGTGACCCTATATAGGATTAAGCGGTTTCAGATAATGAGAATGAGAAGTAATTACATTTGTACACTGGGGCGACGCGGTGGCGCAGTGAGTAGCATTGTCGCCTTATAACAAGAAGGACCTGGGTTCGAGTCTTGGCTCGGGTGCCTTGCTATGTGGAGTTTACGTGTCCGCGTGGATTTTCGCCGGGTACTCCGGTTTCCTCCCACCGTCCAAAGGCACCCTGCTGCCTAGGTTTATTGCCCTGCTGAGTAAATTGCCCCAAAAAGTGTGCCCTGCGATGTGCTGACGTTAAGCAGGCACAGTACTGGTAATTAAGGAAGATTAAGGTTGACTATGCAGCTCTGTGCAGCGCTTTGTGACCCTCTGGTGAAAAGCGCTCTATAAATGCAATTATTATTATTACATTCTGGGTAGAGCCTCGCCTTTCGCCCTCTGTCTGCCGGGATAGGCTCCGCTCACCCCCCTCCCCGGGGGCTATATACGGGATTAAGCGGGTATTGATAATGAATGATGATTTATACACTGGTGCCTCTCTCCCAGAGGATCGAAGGCGCTGCAGGAAACTGCAGAGGTGAGAGCGAGGCAGCCATGCGGTCAGCCGGCGCCAATCTGCCAAACACTGCATCCCGGTATGTGGTGATGGCATCGGGCTATTCATTGATGAGCGTTTGTTTTAGTTGCGGCATGAAGTAGGAGAATCCGCAGGAAACCCACGCTGAAACGGGGGGAGAGAACACAAACTTCGCACACAAAGGCGCCCGAGGCAGGGAAGTTCCAACGATTGAATCTTCTCGAGCGTGCACTCCACAGCTACCAACCTTGGCCAGCGAGGATGGTAACACAGCAAGAGATTATCGTATCCATCTGTGCCGCGCTTGCAATGTGTTTCTTCAGAGTACTCTAGTTTCCTCCCACCCATAAGAATCTCTGGTCACAACATTCCAGTGCAGTAGGGCCCTCTTGTGAATATCTCATCTCATTATCTGAAACCGCTTAATCCTATATAGGGTCACGGTAAGCCGGAGCCTATCCCGGAAACACAGGGCGTGAGGCAGGAATACACCCGACGACGGGACGCCAGTCCATCGCCGGGCATTGCGGGACAATTTTAGTCTGCGAGCCAATCAACCTATCCAGGAGCATGCTTTTGGACTGTGGGAGAAAATCGGAGTACCCGGCGAAAACCCACGCGGACACGGGGAGAGCATGCAAACTCCACACAGAAAGGCACCCAAGCCGAGAGATTCGAACCCGGGGCCTTCTTGCTGTGAGGCGTCAGCGCTAACCACTGGGCCACCGTGCCGCCCATCTTGTGAATATCGTCTTGAGACTATGTCCGCGAAGTAAAGGTCATTCGTAATCACTAATTATAATTATTTTATATTGCATTTCAGAAAGACAAAATCACGATGCCCTTTTTTGTTGAATGTAATAAGTTTTCAAATGAAATAATGACTTCTTACAATTGCTCGAGTATGGAACGGTATGACTGTGAACCCACCACAGTCGCGATATCATGGTGAGCACACCTGACTTGCGGTGGTCGGGCCGATTCGACGCGATCTCCCGGCGCGGCAGCTGTACCAGGGTACAGTACGGAGCGCGTGTGGTGGTGGGGTAACGTGTGGGTATGCGCACCTCCTTTCCAGCGTGGAACAGTAGGCCAACGTTAAGAGAGGTGGGTTTCCATAAAGCATATTCTCGTGGAGGCCCTGCAGTCACGAGCGATCTAATTCATGGCGAGACCCAGGCAATTGTACGAGGCCCTCCTACGGTAGGGAGCAGGAATTGTTGTGTTGCGGGGCGGGGGGTATCATTGAATTTTGCCTGGGGCCCCAGGATCACTGTAACCTCCAGCAGTGGCTACAGAAACGCGCCTGCTCCTAAAAGTTATGGGGTTTATCGTATTACGGCCTGTGTGCTATTTCTGTCAAATATCGGTTTTGTACAGCGTTTCGCGAACGTTTGAGGCTTCTTAGAAGCGTAATCTCATCTCACCGTCAGAAATCGCTTGGCCCTGTACAGGGTCGCGGTGAGCCGGAGCCTATCCCGGCAGACACAGGGCGCAATGCAGGGATATACCCACGATGGGACGGCAGTCCATCACCGGGCACTGCGGGCAATTTGGTCTGCAAGCCAATTAACCTATGCAGCAGCATGTTTTTTGGCAACCGGAGTGCCCGGCGACAACCCACGCGGACACGGGGAGAGAACATGCAAACTCCACACAGAAAGGCGCCCGAGCCGAGATTCGAACCCGGGCCCTTCTTGCTGTGAGGCGACAGCGCTACCCACTGGGCCACGGTGCCGGCCAGAAACGCAAATTATTTTTCTGAATAATTATTGAAGCAGCTTCCAGATTTTTTTCCCTTTTCACTTTTTGTTACATAACACAATTTATATATATATATGTTTATCTCTTTCCCGTAAGAGAGAAAAAAAAACCCGCACCATAATTCGAAGCCTCGGTTTGTGTTCGCGCAGCTGAGGAACGTCTCATCGTTCACAGGGACTCGAGAATGCCCGTGTGGAGCAGCGAGCAGGTGTTCAGGGGAGTTTAGGGTACGGCCTGTTTGCTGGTCTGGAAGCTATTTTGACAAATGGGGGCGTCTCATGTAATCTGCCCGTGATGTTTGGGTTTTCTTGCTGGGGTCGCTTGAAAGGCTCTCTCTCTCTCTCTCTCCTCTTTCTTTCTCTTCCTTGAAACTTTTCGAGGCGAACGCGGCTGCGGTAATGGTGTACATTTCCTGTCGTCAGCAACAGCAGCAGCAGCAGCAGCCGTGATCCGTCCACTGCTAGACGAAGGCCTCCCCAAACCGCCCGCCATCTGCCACGTTCCGGCGACGCAACGATTCACTTGGGTGCTACCGCTCGTTTGGCTTCTTCGACGCTTCCGACAACGACTCCTCCTCCTCCTCTCCTGCTCGGGCCGCAGTGTTTAAACGAAGAGTGCGATGAAGATTGTGGCTCGTGTGCGTTTGCGCATCGCTGCCATCGCAGCGGCGGCAGCCGCGTCCTCCCCCCGCAAAAAAAAAAAACGAGTTTAACCACACGACATTCCATCGACCAAAACAAAGCGTCCCGTCCTGAAACCCGGGCTCGAATCCGGATCCCAGACGGTGGAGGCTCGGGGCTCTGACCTCTAAGGCACTCAGTCACCTCCGCGCATACCTGTGTCATTGAAAATAACCCCCCCCCCAACCACCCCACCAAAACCAAAGACAAAGATTCCCCGTATAGCCTTAACAGACCTCGCCACCCAACAAAGACACACACAGGCAGGGCCCTTTGTCTCGTGGCCACACGCCCAAGCCGTTCCTAAGCTGCGCGACACGAGTGCGAGACTCTCTCTTCCTGGCACAGGAGACGCGAGATCGACTGCCGCGTGTGGTCCAGTGGCGTCCGCCGCTTGTCAACCTGCCGCTGAGTGGGGGTTTCCACGTGGCGTGTCACGGCACTCTCCGGCGAGAGTAATTCTCCATTGTGTAAAAAAAAAAACATTATTGACGAAGATTCGCGTTGGTGTCAGACAGCATGTCACACAGCCTAGGCACTGAGAACCCCTCTCTATTGCTTTTTTTTTTGTTCAAGATAGCCTACGTGTCAGAGGATATTTTTTTATCCAGGTTGACAGTTGTGGTGGTTACCATGGAATTGCTCGAATTGTCTCATTTATTACTTTTGTCCGCGATGTTTACATACTTGTTCGGCCGTATGGATTTATTTAAAAGGAGACGACTATCGCAACTGTTGCTAATGTCTCTTTGGAAAGGGTATGAAAAGGACAAGATACGATGTCGTAAATCCGCGCGGCATTTATTTCGATCCAGAACGATGTTAACAATATCTTAGAAATCACAAAGAATTCAAAACTGCGCCCGGTCGGTTATTGCTCCAGGTAGGGTCGTCTCATCTGCTCTCGGAGGGACCCCCCCCCACCCTGTGAGAACCTCGTTACGCCCATGGAAATCAATGCTGCAGCCAGCTGGTGGAATCGTCATGATGCCAGACAACTCGTCAAAGCAGTCAGAAGTGACACTCACGTGTACGTGCATTAGATAAATAAAAAAATCACTCACCCACCCACCCAGCCACCCACTCACTAACTCACCCATCCCCACCCCCCCACCCGGGGAGCAATGCGGCTGAGTTCGCGCCGTGCCTCCAGTGAGTACCCAGCTACCCTTGCTGCTCGCCTCCTCGTAGTCCCAGTCACCTCGTGACAGCAGTCAGATCTGATACTCACGTCTACGTCGACGTAGAACAAAGAACACCGCTGGTGCGGTTTTCATGGCTGTGGTCGCCGAGGTGACCGACTGCACGCTGGTTTGCCAGGCCACGCGCAGGCCCCGCGATGCTCCATCGCAGGGGGCGATTTAGCCAACTGTCAATTAACCATGGGCGTGTTTTTGGGACAGTGGGAGGAAACCGGAGCACCCGGCAAAAAAAAAAAACCCCAACGCGGATACGGGGCGAACTCGCAAACTCCACACAGAAAGGCACTCAAGCCGGGGAACCGAACCCGGGAACCGAACCCGGGACTTTCTTGCTGTGAAGCCACAGCGTTACTCACTGCGCCACCGCACCGCCCTCACGTCTACATGCAGGCGACAAACAAACAAGCTTTGTCTCTATGGGTTAGCTTTGCCTCGCCCACCGGGATCGCAGCCGACACACAATCTCATTATCAATTAATATTATTCACCGCAGCTGTTAAGGACTCCCTCTATAACAGGCTGTGCGGCACGGTGGCCCAGTGGGTAGTGCTGTCGCCTCACAGCAAGAAGGTCCCGGGTTCGAATCTCTCGGCTCGGGTGCCTTTCTGTGTGGAGTCTGCATGTTCTCTCCCCGTGTCCACGTGGGTTTTCGCCGGGCACTCCGGTTTCCTCCCACAGGCCAAAAAACATGCCGCTGCATAGGTTCATTGGCTTGCAGACTAAATTTCCCGCAGTGCCCGGTGATGGACTGGCGTCCCGTCGTGGGTATATCCCTGCTTTGCGCCCTGTGTCTGCCGGGATAGGCTCCGGCTCACCGCGACCCTGTACAGGAAGACTGTTGCTTCTCACCCTCGCTGAGGTCGTCTACTGCGTGTACTGCAGCTCAACAACACGTGTACTGCAGCTCAACAACACGTGTACTGCAGCTCAATAACACGTGTGCTGCAGCTCAACAACACGTGTGCTGCAGCTCAATAACACGTGTGCTGCACTTCAACAACACGTGTGCTGCACCTCAACAACACGTGTGCTGCAGCTCAATAACACGTGTGCTGCAGCTCAACAACACGTGTGCTGCAGCTCAACAACACGTGTACTGCAGCTCAATAACACGTGTGCTGCAGCTCAACAACACGTGTGCTGCAGCTCAACAACACGTGTGCCGCAGCTCAACAACACGTGTACCGCAGCTCAACAACACGTGTGCCGCAGCTCAACAACACGTGTGCTGCAGCTCAACAACACGTGTGCCGCAGCTCAATAACACGTGTGCTGCAGCTCAACAACACGTGTGCTGCAGCTCAATAACACGTGTGCTGCAGCTCAACAACACGTGTGCTGCAGCTCAACAACACGTGTGTTGCAGCTCAACAACACGTGTGCTGCAGCTCAACAACACGTGTACTGCAGCTCTCACCACTTTATCTCTCTCTCTCTCTGCTTCATCCCGCAAAAATCTCCTTTCGTAACCTCATTCAATTCAAGAATTACATTTCCGGCCAGGTGGCTCAGCGATTTGTTGAGCAACTCGGCGTGACAAAGCGGCCGGTTCGAATCACTGGCTGGGTCTTCACTCAACCCATCAATGTCTTCAGAGCTGATATAGTAACTACCCCTTTGTCTTATCTCATCTCATTGTCAAAAACCGCTTAGTCCTGTACAGGGTCGCGGTGAGCCGGAGCCTATCCAGGCAGACACAGGGCGCAAGGCAGGGAAATACCCTCGATGGGACGCCAGTCCATTACCGGGCACTGAGGGCAATTTAGTCAGCCAGCCAATTAACCTATGCCGCAGCATGTTTTTTGGACTGTGGGAGGAAACCGGAGTGCCCGGCGAAAACCCACGCGGACACGGGGAGAGAACATGCAAACTGCACACAGAAAGGAACCCGAGCCGAGATTCAAACCCGGGATCTTCTTGCTGTGAAGCGACAGCGCTAACCACTGGGCCACCGTACCGCCCTCTACCCCTTGTGGTTGAAGGAAATCGTGGTTGTGCTATGGACAGACTCACCACCTCCATAGAAACGTGGAATTTCCACCACTGGCACGGGGCTGGGGACGGACAATTGCCGATGTCTCAATGCTCGTTACAGCAGGGAATCGCTTTTACGAGCATTGCTCTCAAGAGCTGCTCGTTCGAGACAGCCGTATCGAGCGTACCTCCTCTTCCCTTCTCGAACTGAGCGAAGCAAATCCGTAGGGAACAGCTTTTGCGAGCTCTTTGGAAACTCGCAGCGCTACATCGATTTTCCTTAATATAATTCAAGAAAGGTATTAACTCTTATCCTATTACAACTTGGGGCGGCGCGGTGGCCCAGTGGTTAGCGCTGTCGCCTCACAGCAAGAAGGTCCCGGGTTCGAATCTCTCGGCTCGGGTGCCTTTCTGTGTGGAGTTTGCATGTTCGCTCCCCGTGTCCGCGTGGGTTTTTGCCGGGCACTCCGGTTTCCTCCCACAGTCCAAAAAGCATGCTGCTACATAGGTTAATTGGCTCGCAGGCTTAAATTGCCCGCAGTGCCCGGCGATGGACTGGCGTCCCATCGTCGGTATATCCTTGCCTTGCGCCCTGTGTCTGCCGGGATAGGCTCCGGCTTCACCGTGACCCTGTATAGGACTAAGCGGTTTCAGACAATGAGATGAGATTACAACTTGAATACCGCTGTCAGTTGATGGCAGTGGAGCAGTTATGGCCGCTGGTTCCGTGCTCAGCGCGACGGGTTTGAACAGCAAGTAAATATATAAATATCGCCCTTGCGTGTTGTGTCTAGGCATCTTGCATCGCTCTCTCAACATTAGCCTGCGTGGTGACCTGCGACCCGTATGAGCATTCGGGTCGCAGGTCACCACGCAGGCTAATTTGAACAAGTCTGAGAGTGTGGCGCTGGTTTTCGACGCCCGCACACGCACACACACCGCTTGTTATCGCACACCATTTCGGGCCCGACTAAAGATTTCGCGTGAGTTTGCGCAACATTCAAGGCGTGGGGCGTTGTGGCAAATCGCTTTCCGAGTCATCGACACACGCACGGGGCAATGATCTAATGATTCTAATCGGTCAGGCTGTAGGTCCGTAAGAGTCAGCCATGAATAAAAAGGTGGCGTGGGATAAGCAACAACTCCCTCTGTAGCGCTGCCGCTTCATAGCAAGAAAGTCGCGGTTCGATTCCCGATTCGGATGCTTGTGTGTGTGTGGACTTTACGCATTGACCCCGTGTCCACGTGGCGTTTCTCTGGACACTCTTGTTTCCTTCAACAGTCAGAAGACACTCTGTCTAGATTAATTGTCCTGACTAAATTGAACCCCCTGTGCTCTGGGACGTTGTAACTTGCTTACCCCTCCCCGCTGGACAACTGTTGAAAAGAGATACACAGCTCAACGGTTCCTTCCAGCTTAAATACTAACTGACTGAGAGAGGTGATCGAGACAAGTGATCGCACCTCTCTGTCAAACGCTCTCCGATTCACAGTGAAGGCCCTCGAATGCCCATGACTGCCAGGAATTGATCCGTGTCCAAGATCTCATCTCATTATCTGAAACCGCTTAATCCTATATAGGGTCACGGTGAGCTGGAGCCTATCCCGGAAACATAGGGCGCAAGGCAGGAATACACCCGACGACAGGACGCCAGTCCATCGCCGGGCATTGCGGGACAATTTTTAGTCTGCGAGCCAATCAACCTATCCAGGAGCATGCTTTTGGACTGTGGGAGGAAACCGGAGTACCCGGCGAAAACCCACGCGGACACGAGCAGAGCATGCAAACTCCACACAGAAAGGCACCCGAGCCGAGAGATTCGAACCCGGGACCTTCTTGCTGTGAGGCGTCAGCGCTAACCACTGGGCCACCGCGCCGCCCCCGTGTCCAAGATTTCGACGTTAAAAGCTCTTCTTCTCCCGTCGAAGCAAGTCCAGCAGAGTCCAGATGTCTTGTGACCCACATCTAATTGCCCCGCAAAAATTTTTGCTCAACAATTTTTCGTTAGAATAACCGTTGATTATTTCGTTCCAGAAGAGTGACACGAGTCGGTGTACTGTTGAGGAATGGCTTGGAGTCAGGGGCTCGATGCAATATCACAACACCAGAAGAAGACCATGAAATCGGGGCCCAAAACATCTCCAGCACGCTGCGCACTAGGCCATGATGCTATGGGTAGACGTCGGAACGCATTAGTTTACGGTAAACGTAACTTAAACCTCGTACCGCCAGCGTCGTATCGTAAACCCAGTACAGTATAGGCGAGAACCTGTACTGTATCAAATGCCGCTTTCCTACAGGTGCGGAACAGCGGACCGTACCGGTTCGCTTTCACGTTTAGTAACTAGGGTTCGACAGAACTCCGGGAGTGGTACTGGTCGCGCCACCCGCTTGTGCCGTGCCAGATTTAAGAGGCGCTCGCTAACAGCTCTCGTGCCTGCAGTCGGCGTCGGCTGTGCGGGGAATCTTGGACCAAGTTTGGGTCTCACGGTCGACCGTGGTGGAGCTTCCCTGCCTCGAGGCGGCGAGCTCCCGGTCACGGCTGACGCACGGGTGTCCTGGCTGATTCGCGCATCCGAGTTCGACGTTTCGTTCCACTTGCCCGCGAGCTTCTCGACGAACTGCTCCTCTCTCTCTCTGCTCGAGATGGTTTGAACGTCGCCGTCAAACAATCTCGGCTCACGCGGCGCAACCCAAATAACAACAGCAACACAGGTCAGCCGCGAGGCTTTAAAGATTCCAGAAGATTATTCCAAGTAGACCATGGACTGCAACTGTGACCCATCCCGTCTGGGCCTGGAGAATTAGCCGGGGTTGTCGGATTTTAGTTTAGCCTTCTCAACTGAACGCTCTCCTTTGTTCGCAACCTCTTTGTGTTTCTCGTTTTATATTTATTTCCTCCCCCCTCCCCATTTTTGTCCCTTCTCCTCCTGCTCTCAAGCCCCATTAAGCCGAGCGTGCCGGGCGCGATGCCTGGCAGATAACGCGCCAGGTGAGTGTCTGGTACCGCCCGTTAATCCGGTTCATCGGCCCGCGTGTGAGTGTGCACGCGTGTGCGTGCGTGTGTGTAACGTGGAGTTCAGCGGTTAGGGCTCCGCGCTACGAACCCCGACCCATCTCGAGTTCAATTCCAGCTCACGGCCAACACCGGCGACGATTTTCTGAACTGGTCCTGGGGCATCCGCCAGATCGATTCAGCCGCAAAAGGAGTACTTGGTGCGTTGTGTAAATAAAGCCACGGGAGAGATAGAGACGGGCGCGGCGCGGTGCTGGTCACCCACCCCCACGGTGGCGCGGTGAGCAGCGCTGTCGCCTCACAGCAAGACGGTCCCGGGTTTGAGTCTTGGCTCGGGTGCCTTTCTGTGTAGAGTTTGTATGTTCTCGCCGTGTCCGTGTGGGTTTATTCCTGGTACCACGCTTTCCTCCCATAGTCCACAGAGACGCTGCCCACATTAATCTCATCTCATCTCATTATCTGAAACCGCTTAATCCTATATAGGGTCACGGTGAAGCCGGAGCCTATCCCGGAAACACAGGGCGCAAGGCAGGAATACACCCGACGACGGGACGCCGGTCCATCGCCGGGCATTGCGGGACAATTTTAGTCTGCGAGCCAATCAACCTATCCAGGAGCATGCTTTTGGACTGTGGGAGGAAACCGGAGTACGCGGCGAAAACCCACGCGGACACGGGGAGAGCATGCAAACTCCACACAGAAAGGCACCGGAGCCGAGGGACTCGAACCCGGGACCTTCTTGCTGTGAGGCGTCAGCGCTCACCACTGCGCCACCGTGCCGCCCCCCACGTTAATCGTCCTCACTAATTTTCCCCAGGTGCTCTGAGAAGTTGTATCTTGCTTACCCCTCCCCATTGTACAACTGTTAAAAAGGGCTACATGGCTCAACGGTTCTTTAAAAAAAATAATGGACTGAGTCGGTCCCTCGTGTCCCGAGCTGTTTTTGACAGGACAGACAGCACATGACCTTACAGAATGTTAACGCTGTACGAGGAATCTTTGTGTTCAGACACTGGAACTCCCTTCCATTGGAACTTCCGTCAGCTGACTTCCTGGGCATCTTCAAATCCCGTCTCAAGGCTCATTTATTCGATAAGACCTTGAAGTCCTTTGGCCAGAACTGTTGATGCTGCTCACTGCTGTCTAATTGGCTGACGACACCCCATTGACCTCTGCCTGTTCATTAACACTTTATTCTTCCTTTATTTTTTTTTACATTTTTAAAAATGTGATGTTCTTCATTGATATCGTCGTTATTTAACTTATGATTCGAGTCTGATGTTGTTACCGTATCTGGCGACTATGCAGGTGTTAAGATCTTAACACCTGCATAATCGCCAGATACGGTAAAACCTGTTGTAATCTTATAAATGTATACTAGCAAAAAGTACCCATAGCGTTAACAGCTTCACCTAAGCTATAAAAAATTGAGGCCGCATTTTCCTGAGCTGACTGCCTTTTGACAACGGCTGACACCGGCAAATAAGCTCAAAAGGAAGCCACTGCCAGGTGAAGGTCGGTCAG
>JAZEWT010000010.1:17170492-17180534 GCA_036362905.1 Mordacia mordax
GAGCCGAGAGATTCGAACCCGGGACCTTCTTGCTGTGAGGCGACAGCGCTAACCACTGGGCCACCGCGCCGCCCGGCACTCTCACTACACCTCTATAATGATGTAAGTCGCCATGGATAAGGGCGTTTGATAAATAATTATTAATACTAATAACCGGCGTTTCTTGCTGCGAGGGTGCAGCGCTATGGACTGCGCCACGAGTGAGGGTGAGGAGGGAACGGTCAGGACTGGGTCGCATATCAGCCGCTACTGATGTTGGTTGGGAATCTAACTCTCGCTCCTGGGTTCATAGTGCGTCGCCAGCCACCGCGTCACCGCTCCCCACTGATAACGCTCTCTCTGTCCGTGTGATTGACGTTTATCATTTAACGGTGGCCAGATTGACGCGGTCACTGCAGATATGAGCGTGATATGTTGTGCAAAGCGCTGGTTAGCGGCGGTTGTGTTCGCGGTGGCTGTGATTGTGTTGGCGGCATGCAAGCGCATGCGTGTCTGCCCCTGCGTCTGTGCGTGTGCATGGGCGCAGCGAATGTGGGGGTCTCTCCCGTCACCTCCTCTCAAGGTGCACCTGTCTTGGCGCAAACGCCGCGGTCACGTAACCGCCGCTGGTCTAAAAACACGATCCATACATTAATTGGCCTGCTGACTTGATTGCCCACGTGCCCTGCGATTGACTGGCGTCCCATCCTAGCTATAGCCCCCTGCTTTCGCCCCGTGCCTACTGGGATAGGCTCCGGCTCATCGCAGCCTTCGACAGTAACATGCGGGCACTGTTAATTAAAAGGAATGAGCCGTTTGCATGAGGCTCTTCTTGTTCAGGTTGTTTAGTTAACTACACAATTCATAACGCGTGGCACATTCATAAGGAATCTATTCGAAGAGGGCGGCGCGGTGGCCCAGTGGTTAGCGCTGTCGGCTCACAGCAACATGGTCCCGGGTTCGAATCTCTCGGCTCGGGTGCCTTTCTGTGTGGAGTTTGCATGCTCTCCTCGTGTCCGCGTGGGTTTTCGCCGGGCACTCCGGTTTCCTCCCACAGTCCAAAAAGCATGCTGCTGCATAGGTTGATTGGCTCGCAGGCTAAATTGCCCCGCAGTGCCCGGCGATGGACTGGTGTCCCATCGTCGGTATATCCTTGCCTTGCGCCCTGTGCCTGCCGGGATAGGCTCCGGCTTCACCGTGATCCTATATAGGATTAAGCGGTTTCAGATAATGAGATGAGATGAGATCTATTCGAAGAGAAAATTACTTGGAGGCACGAGGTTATCTGCAAAGGGGGTGGGGGGAGAGGATGGAGAGTCAGGCGGCCACGCGGTTGTCCGGCGCCAACATGCCAGACACTGCTTGCTATATATTACGATGCTATCGGCAAATTAATTAGTGGGTTTTTTTTTTAGTCGCGGGAGGAAACCCACGCAGAACAGAGCGAGAGCGCACTTGACTCCGTACGGAAATGCGGACGAGGAGGGGGAATCAAACCGCCGCGTTGTGGTGCGCAGATGTTACCGCCGCCGCCGCCCGCCGCGCAGCCACCCTCGCCGCCCAATTCTATTCTCGGCAAATGGATCACATCTGTGTAAAGCGCCCTCTGGAACGCGGTCCTGGCTGCGCCGGTTCATCTCGGCGCGGCAGCCGCCGAGCTCTGGCGAGGCGCTTTGGTCACACTAGGCGGTTATCAATAAAGACCTTTACTCCGCATATATCGACGCAGCGCACTTCGGATCCATGTGAACTGTATTGCCACGAGGTAGCACAGTGCGCCGTATCGTCCCGATTATACGACGCTCCGGATAATAATGCGCACCTCCAAGCTTGCGCCCGGGTGTCAATAAATGTACAAAAAAAGGCAAAGATCCCCCGTATAGCCTTAACAGACGGTAGGGTCAAGTGCCGATAGCGAGCACCTATGAAGGTCGACACGGCACATGAGTGGGTTGGTGGCAAGCACCACGCCCGGCCGCCTTTGTCTCCCCAGTGGAAAAAAATCGCATTGCACTAAGTATTCATTTGAGGCTGAGTCGACCTAGGGGAGGCCCAGGGCCGGTTCAAAACATCGTTACTGGTGTTGGCCGTGAGCGGGATTCGAACTCTGGTCGCCGGGTTTGTAGCCCAGCGCGCTAACCGCTGGGCCACCGCTTGTGTAAATGCACGCAATTCTGGTCGCACACATACCCGATTATAAGACGCACCCTCTGATAACTTTTGATTTAAACGTTCGGGGCAACAAGAGTGCGTTATAATCTGGGGGAATACGGTAATGCGACCTAAGGCTTATTCCACATAACTTGTACGCAGTCTTTCTGTACTGTATGCAGTGTAAGTACCTGCTTACGCCTGTAGTGGCTGGCGGTGAGCCGGCGCCTGTCTCGGCAGACACAGGGCGCAAGCCAGTCCTGTACTCGGAGTGATACGGAGCCTGGCTCAGGCGCGACTCCGTGCGACTCAGCACCGCAGTCACTTTCACAAATGCTCTTAAAATATTCTGCGCGGTTCCAGTTGCTCGATCATTGTCAGTGTCGTGGTGACTCCCGAGCCGGTCCAGGCAAACCAAGGGTACAAGCAAGGGCTATACCCAGAATGGGGGCCCTACTCTACGTGGAGCGCTAAGGGATGATCATCTCATCTCATTATCAGAAACCGCTCAGTCCTGTACAGGATCACAGTGACCCGGAGCCTATCCCGGCAGACACAAGGCGCATGGCGGGGATACACCCATGATGGGACGCCAGTCCATCCCGGGCGCTGCGGGAAATGTAGTCTGCAAAGCCAATTAACCTATGCAGCAGCATGTTTTTTGGACGGAGAGAGAGCATGCAAACTCCACACAGAAAGGCACCCGAGCCGAGGTTCGAACCCGGGACCTCTTGAAATCATCGAGTGACTAATTCCAGAATGATCCTCGTGAAAGTTGGGGTACCTCTCCCGTCTAATTTTAAGCAATAGGGAAGCAGCTTAGTGCCCCATCATGATCACAAGAGCGAGCGTGACTCAAAGTCCCTTCCTCTTTTTTTGGGAGGGGGATTGAGGGGTTGGGGTGCTCTGGGTGCGGAGGGGGCGGCACGAGGAGAGGATGCGACTGCGTTGAAACTGAACTCTCGGTTTCTGTTAGGATTGTGTCCTCGCAGATTAGACTAATAGCTCAATTGTGTGGTGTGAATGTTTTAAACGGTGGTCAAGAGCAAGAAGGAACCCGTTTCGGTTCCCGGCTCGGGTGATTTTCTGTGTGGAGTTTGCGTGTGCTCTCCGTGCCCGAGTGGGTTTTTAGCCAGGTAGTCCGGTTTCTTCCCACCGTCCAAAGACACGCTGCTGTCTAGGTTAATTGGCCTGATGAGAAAAATTGCCCTGAAAAAGTGTGCCCGGTGATGTAGTGGCGTCACATCTTGAGTACTCTTTCGTATTGTGCCCTCTGTCGGCCGGGATAGGTTCCGCCCCTCCACGACTCTGTACAGGATTAAGCTGGTATTGATAACGTATGACGGCGATGGACTGGCGTCCCGTCGTCGGGTGTATTCCTGCCTTACGCCCTGTGTTTCCGGGATAGGCTCCGGCTCACCGTGACCCTATATAGGATTAAGCGGTTTCAGATAATGATATGAGATGAGATTACATTACAAAATTACAATGCGAAACACATTGAATGAGAGTGATGCAAATTGCAATGCAAATTCCCGTACAATTTACGGTTGTGGCATGTGATATGGCGTCATCATTTTCGGAGGTCTTTGAGCGAATGAGTCAGCACGGGTGATTGGCAGCTCAGCACGTGCGGAACAGATTGGGCAGCCTCGGATTGAAAGAGCGTCATTATTCATTGTCCGTTTTCCACTCAATAATGTACAGGCTAGCGGTGAACCGAAGCCCCATCCCCCGGCAGACACAAAGGCTATCAAGGCAAGGTTGCACCCAGGATGGAACGCCAGCCCATTACAGGGCACCGGGAGCAATTGAATCAGCGGGCCCATGAATCTAAGGCGGCTCCAGCGTGTGTTTCAACTTTGCGAGCAAACAGGAGTACCTTTAGAAAGCCCACGCGGACACGGGGAGAACGCATTCGCAATCTCCTTAATAATAATTATACTTCTAGAGTGCGTTTCACCCGGGGGTCACAAAGAGCTGCACAGAGCTGTGGAGAAAACGGCATGTCAGCAACAACAACGGCATATGAACGGCAAATCGACAACAATAACATGTTTTTTTTCTTACTGCGAGCTGTTGCCATGCCGTCCATATAAAATGAATAACCACTCCGTGGAGAAGTCAGTAGTGGTTGTGCTATGGATAGCCCTTCCCTCGCCATAAGAACGTGGAATTTCCACGTTTTCCTGTCATTATAGATGGATCGCCCTGTGCACGCATCAATGCGCGTGGGGCTTCACCCTTCATGCGATTCTTTCCAGCCGCCCATTAAACCCCTACGGGGGGGGGGGAGGAATTTGTAAACCTTTAATTTTCCAGCGCTCAGCCCCGGGCGACTCCATTTTCTCTCGGCGTAGTCCTGCGGTTGTTTAATTGGCTGGACCGTTTCCGAGTCGTTGACAATCGTGACACCCCTCCCGCAGCAGCGAGATTTTTGTTTTAGTTTTTTTCGAGAGGAGAGAGGAGGGGGATTTAAAAAAAAAAACCTCCATCCTTCTTCTTCCGAGCGTCAACACAAACTGCCTTCTTTTGTCAGCCGCCGGTCTGCTGGGAGGAAACGTGTCCCGCGTCGGCGCACGAGGCCGAGAGCGATGTTGTTTGTGGCCGCTCGTTTTCTTTCGCGAGCGACAGCAGCGACGAGGAAGGAGGAGGAGGAGGAGGACGGGGATGGCTTTTCGCTATTTTTTTGGGAATATATTAGCATTGCTCTTACGTCAAACAGGCGTCATCAACGGACAGCGACCCGATTGGTCGAGCGGCTCGCTGCACGCGAGAGTGTGCCGCCGGCGCCCCTGCTGATTGGTGGGAGCGATGCTTGGAAGAGGATGGAGGAGGAGGAGGAGGAGGATTGGGGGGCGTGATTACCGCGGGGGAGAGTGTGTGGTGTGGGGGGGTGGGAGATGCAAACGCGGTGCGCGGAGTTCGCGAGAGTAAAGTTAGGAGTGCGCTGCGCCGGGTGTGCACGGAGAGCGGCGTCACGGTCGTTCGATCGCAGCGCGATGATCTCAGCGTCACGTTGAGCGGAGCGAGGCCGGTGGAAGTCACCGCTCACGTCGTTGTTGCCGGTCATTGTCGGCTGTTAGTATTATTATTCTCGGTGGCATCATTATTGGAGTGAGTCATAGCTGTCACTGTTGATCGTCATCATTAGCACCTTTATAGCGCAGCCAGCATCACCACTAGCAGCAGCATCAGCATCACCAATCAGCTGTCGCCGAATTCTCGGTGTGCACATTAACATCATCATCATTATCTCAGAGCAGCAAAGAGTGCCGCCGCCGCCACCACCAACGCAAACTTAAACCCGGCCGGCAGCTGTCAGGCAACCGCTGCTCGGCTCCCGGCTGCGCCACCCGTGCCCCTAAAGCCTCCCTCCTCTTCTCTGTGCAAACCCGGGCGGCGTCGGCGTTGTCTTGCCCGGCTTCGCAAAAGGAGTCGTCGCTGCTCGACCCTCTCCGCTGTCGAGAGACAACAGTCCCCCGGCCATGCTTCCCAAGGCGGCCGATTTGCACTGCGACTTGTTCCCCGTCGGCCGTGCCATGGACTCCCTGCACGGGCACTCGCTGGGCCACAGAAGCGGTAAGCACCCCCCACGTGGCTGGCTCGGTGGCTGGCTGGGTTGACCCGAGTGGCTGAGTGTGAGTGAGCGAGTGACGGGAAGGGTGGCTGAGACACTCCGACTCAAACCGCGCACTTGTTCAGGAATCTACTCAAATCCGTCCGCACCTCGCACGGAGTTGTAAGATGTCCGCGCAGATGTACACTCCATTCGGACGAAGATACTGCACACAAGACTAAACCGTAACATATCCACACGTGGATTAACGAGCGGACACGCAGAGCTACACGACGCTCATTCATAAGTCGGATTGTAAAACGTGCACGCACGTACATTCACACACGGCGATGTTCACCGATATACAGTCCGCACGCTCGGAGATACGTGCACAGAGATACACTTGGACACGTGCGCTCAGGCGCACACGTGGGACTGTCACAGATGCGGGCACAGTGAGATGCACTCATGTGCCCTTACACTTGGACTCGTACCGTCACAGAAATGCACACGGATACAGGCATACACACACGGATACACCCATACCCTTATACACGTGATTTCACACGCAGGTACACACATACAAAGATACACACGCCAACAGTCACTGCTTTCGCCGACCGCTCGGTCATCGGCTCGTCCTTAGTAACGCTGGACCATGCTTGAGTACACGTGAGCCCGTGTGCGCACGCGTGTACGCGATCGCTCACGGGCATACACGTGTGCACGGCACATGTTGAAGTGTACGCGTGTGGGCGTCGCTCTTACGGTGTCAAACTGAGGGCTCAAACTGCGTGGATGACGTCTATGCGTGTGCGTTTGCTTATACGTTGCGTTCCCTTCTCCGTTAACGCTGGACCAGTGTAGTAACGTAAGTGAAGGTTCGAATCATGACTTGCGAACTCGCTCGGAGGTTCAGTCATTGAGCTACGGTACGATCTCACATTCCTACATCGATCTCACATTCGTTCAGAGATCGGCGCTCATGCGCTGACTGTCAAAAGAGATTAACGCTGTCACTCAATTATAGATACGCTTAGCGATCCATGTACCCAGACACAGACGCACACAGGGCTGTACATCACAATTAGTAAGACAAGCAGGTTTTAATGATGAGCCAGAACTGCAGTGATTTAGCACAGTCACTCGCTCATAGGTGGCTGCTACAAGTGGCGTGAACTCCGGTCGTCTGATCGCTGCACATGTGTGCAGGGCACGGTCTGGTAGACACCGACTCCATCGTCTCGTCCCGCGCGCTGCGGTTAACCAGCACATTGCAGGTCACATCAACGCTCTCATCTCTCCCACCCACTCTTTTTTGTTTGCTGATCAGTTAAAACATCCCACTCACCCACTCAACACTTTGCAGGTCGTCACAGCAATACTCACTCATTCACCGACTCACCACACTGAGCAGTCACAACAACAACAACCGATCTTCGCCGCTAAGTGGCGGCGATGTCCCCAGGGCGCCGGTGCCAGGCCAAGTGCACTTTGAGGCCACGCGAAGTGTCAACGGCTCGCTGACAGGCAGTCAAGGGACAGACTCAGGTGCATGGGCTGACTAATTGAGATGACTGGACACCAGTTGTGTTCCCCACTTGTTTTAAGCGCCCTCTGTTCTTGCTGGAGGACGATTGCCTTCCAACTGCGCAGTAGCATTTTTCACAAACCTCCTCCACAGAGGTCGATCTTGTCACCGCTGGTACCAAGTCATCGGCAAGCCCACTTAGCGTCACATCCGTTTGCACCATGTCAGTCCATCTCTTCTTCTCCCGCCCGTGCGGCACCCGTTTGTCTGCCTCTATCCCACCAAACAGAAGTTGCTTGGGCATCCTGTGGCTGAGCATGCGGGCTACATGATCTCATCTCATCTCATTGTCTGAAACCGCTTAGTCCTATACAGGGTCACGGTGAAGCCGGAGCCTATCCCGGCAGACACAGGGCGCAAGGCAAGGCTAAACCGACGATGGGACGCCAGTACATCGCCGGGCACTGCGGGGCAATTTAGCCTGCGAGCCAATCAACCTATGTAGCAGCATGCTTTTTGGACTGTGGGAGGAAACCGGAGTGCCCGGCGAAAAACCACGCGGGCACGGGAAGAGCATGCAAACTCCACACAGAAAGGCACCCGAGCCGAGAGATTCGAACCCGGGACCTTCTTGCTGTGAGGCGACAGCGCTAACCATTGGGCCACCGTGCCGCCCCGAGCTACATGATGACTCAGCCAAAGCAGCCTGGCCTGCCGGAGAAGCTCATTGATGAGAACGTGTTTTACGATCTATCCTGGGTGGTTAAATCCAGGTTAGATCGTAGGCAGGCCAGCCGGAAAGTTTCAAGACGGTACGAATGCTCTTCCAGAGGGGCCCATGATGCACAGCCATGTAAAAGAGAGGGCATCACTGTTGTCGAGGAGGCCCTGAGCTTCACCTTGAGTGACAGGCCACGCAGCTTCCACACAGCCTTTCGCAGCTGACGAAAGGATAACGCAGCTCGATAGCACACGCACTGCTCCGCCTGACCCACCAACTCACCGACTCACTACACTGCAGGTCACAGGAACACTCACTCACCCACCACTCACCCACTCACTACTCTGGCAAGTAGCAATAACACACCGAGCCATTCATTTTCCCACTCATTCATTCACCCACTTACCCGCTCACCTACTCATCCAACCACGCACTCACCCACCTACTCATCTGCTCACTCATCCATCCACCCACCCACCTACCCACTCGCCTACCTACCCGCCTACCATCCTGCCCATCGCACTGCAGATCGCAGTCCTCACTCTGCACCTCATCTCCGCTCACTGCTCCACCTTGGAATCCTTGCCCCCCAGCCTCACCTTCGGTTCTCAAGAGCCGTCTTAACGCGCGTCCTATTACATCTTAAATAGTGCTGTTTGTGGCTGGCTGCTTGGCGTTTGGGACCTTTGGCTCCGTGCTCAGCAGCCGTGATTTTAAGAGGTCATCAATTACCGTCGTTTGCGTGGCGTCGTTCCATCGCAATCTTCATTGATCTACATACCGAGCAGACGACGGTGCTTTAGCTGTTCACGACAAACATTACTGATGATGTAATCTACAATGCCCCCCCGCCCCCGCGCTGTATTTATTCGTTCTCGAAAAGACAGGAGAATATCTGAGGAGCGTAAGAGGGGGAAGCATCCTCGCGGTAAACCGGCGCCAACATATCCTCTATGTATTTAAGACGTTATCGGTGAAATAGTGGGTGGTTTGTTTTAGCCGTGGCAGGAAAGCGTAGCACCTTGTGAAGCCCCACGTGGACACGGAGAGAACACAAAGAACTGCACAAAGGCACCCGAGCTGAGAATCGAACCCAGGCCCTCCTTGCTGTGACGCGCCAATGTTACCACGGCTCCACCTGTCAAAAAGCACCTTGACGGAATCCCTATGTGGTTGCAATTCCTTTTTAAATTTTAATATCTGGTGGGGCAGAATCATGCGCACACAGGATGTTCGCTGTATATTTGTGACTGTAATCGCGTTGCCTTCTCGTGAATCAATGCGTAGGTGGACCACCCAACAACGCGCAGCCTCCAAAGTTACTTGGTGCCCCCAAGACCAAATGCGCCACAGTGCGCCTGATCTCTCGCAAGCCAAACGCTTGTTGAACCTACCCAGCGGTTGTACGGGTTGCCCCTGCCTGCAACAAGCAAGCGGGTTGGAGTGATCGGTCACCACGTGGCTGTGCGAGATATTGGGGGCAGCACGCGGCAGGGCAGATAAAATCAATAGTTGTACCCTACTGCTATGTCCACCCGCCCCCCCCACCCGCGTCTATGCGCAGAGCCTTCATTACCCTGCGCTGGCTGGATACTCCTGAAGTACAGTGTTGTCAATAACCCTTACGGACTGTCGCCCGTGCTTAAAACGTGCACTGGTAATCACAACGGCAACAACAAGTAATCATTATGATTTACAGCCCTCTGTAAATCCAATGCTGTATGGAGCCCACCCGAGGTGATTCGACCATACTTCGCCACGCCCGTCAATACGGGTGCGTGAAGCGGACGGGGCCCCAGGACCGATATTCTCTTCCGACGCTTCTTGCGAGAGCCCAGTGCGCTAACCGTTGCGCCACCGCTCCAAGCCCGGGCCCGCCGGGCACGCGTGCGCG
The DNA here is from genome assembly GCA_036362905.1 of Mordacia mordax. Taxonomy (NCBI): domain Eukaryota; kingdom Metazoa; phylum Chordata; class Hyperoartia; order Petromyzontiformes; family Petromyzontidae; genus Mordacia; species Mordacia mordax. Next base: position 17,180,328 of record JAZEWT010000010.1, read on the forward strand.
ATTCAAAGTCTTATCCCATTCCACAAATGAGAAAACAAGACTTTGGATGAGCGTAGAAGCCCTCTCTGGACGCGTGGTTTTACCACTCGCTCCGTCTTACAGCCCACAGGGGGTTTGAGCAGCGAGCGCGAGTTGGCATAGGGGCTACGTTTGTATTAAAGCTTGACGGAACCGTCGAGATATGAAGCTCTGTTTAACAGTTGTCCA
>JAZEWT010000010.1:17347314-17364410 GCA_036362905.1 Mordacia mordax
GTCTCCGTGTCCCCGTGTCTCCGTGTCCGCGTGGGTTTTCGCCGGGTACTCCGGTTCCCGCTCACAGTTCAAGGACACGGTGCCTAGATTAATTGTCCTGACTAAATTGTCCCCGGTGCCCTGAGATAATGATAAAAGTTTGCATTTCTATAGATATTGTGACCCGTGATTAAGAATTACATAGATCAACGGTTGCTTGCAATCATTAATTATCAACTACAGCTTATATAAAAACGGACTGACGGGAGGCTGTGTTAGAGAGAGGAGCAAGTGTTAGAGATAGGAGCCAGTGTCAGAGATAGGAGCCAGTGTCAGAGATAGGATGCAGTTAGAGATAGGAGCCAGTATTAGAGACAGGGGCCAGTGTTAGAGATAGGAGCCAGTATTAGCGACAGGGGCCAGTGTTAGAGATAGGAGCCAGTGATAGAGATAGGAGCCACTGTCAGATACAGGAGCCAGTGTTAGAGATATGAGCCAGTGTAAGAGATAGGAGCCAGTGTTAGAGATAGGAGCCAGTGTAACAGACAGGAGCCAGTGTTTGAGATAGGAGCCAGTGTTAGAGATAGGAGCCAGTGTTAGAGATAAGAGCCAGTGATAGAGATAGGAGCCACTGTCAGAGACAGGAGCCAGTGTTAGAGATAGGAGCCAGTGTAAGAGATAGGAGCCAGTGTTAGAGATAGGAGCCAGTGTAACAGACAGGAGCCAGTGTTTGAGGTATGAGCCAGTGTTAGAGATAGGAGCCAGTGTTAGAGATAGGAGCCAGTGTAACAGACAGGAGCCAGTGTTAGAGATAGGAGCCAGTGTTAGAGATAGGAACCAGTGTAACAGACAGGAGCCAGTGTTACAGACAGGAGCCAGTGTTTGAGATAGGATCCTCGGGTTAATTGTCCTGACTACATTTCCCCCGGTGCCCTGAGATGTAATCTGCTTACCCCTTCCTGCTGGACAACTGTTAAAAAGCCCTCCACAACTGAACAGTTCCTTCAAGCTGAAACACAGAGTTGGCTGGTGTTTTGAGCTGCGAGTGAATCGCGCAACGCGCGCTGAGCTCCTCCTCGCGCTCCGTAGCGCCGGCGTTACCACGGCGACCAAGCGGAGGCCTGGTGTCGTGGAGTCGTCGCCTCCGCCTCTCGTCTCTGTCTCTGTCTCCGTCTCCGTGTCTCATCTCTGTCTCTCTCTGTCTCCGTGTCTCATCTCTGTCTCTCTCTGTCTCCGTGTCTCATCTCTGTCTTCTCTGTCCTCCGCCTCTCGTCTCTCTCTCTGTCTCCGTGTCCCATCTCTGTCTCCTCTGTCCTCCGCCTCTCGTCTCCGCGTTCATCATCTCACCTCCTCACCTCCTCTCCTCCTTCCCTCCTGCTCGCTCGTTGTCTCTCCCCTCGTATCTCGTGCCCCGCCGCGCGCGACATGAAGGAGGCCGTGACCGGCTTCCCGGTCACCCCGACCGGCTTCCCGGTCACCCCGACCGGCTTCCCGGTCACCCAGACCGGCTTCCCGGTCACCCAGACCGGCTTCCCGGTCACCCAGACCGGCTTCCCGGTCACCCAGACCGGCTTCCCGGTCACCCCGACCCGCTCGTTGATTCTCCGTGGAGGCCGGGAGATGCCGCCGGAGGTCACGACCGGTCAGCTTGACCTTGGGAATACCACCCCGGGTGAGGCTGCCCTTGGCAGCGTCGTGACCCACAATCGGGGTGATTTCAGCGAAGCCACCCGTGACCTGAGCACCTTGAAAGTTGTGATTTATGATAAGCAAGATCTTGAGGTCGCCCTCAAGGGTCACCGTGACCTACAGGAGGCTTCCAAGGGCCAGATAGAACATTGGGATCTGACCACGGGCCAGAGTAACTTTGGTGTGGTGGCCCAGGTGTCCCAAGATCAGGCTGAGGTGACCAGGTCTCAAGTTGACATGAAGAAGGTGACCAAAGAACAGCCATATTTGAGGCACTTGACCCGAGGCCAGAGTAACGTTAGGGAAGCGACGCGGGATCAGGCCGAGTGCGGGGATGTCACACGGGGGCAGCATGGAGGTCCTGAGGAACTGGCTCGGCTGGCTGTGGTGATTCTGAGCCAGGCGAGGCTGGGCAGCATTGGGGACCTCTCGCTCTGTCACTCCCTGCGATTCCTCCACCTGGGGAACAACTACATCAGGAGGGTGGAGGCCCTGGGGTCGTGCTCCCGCCTGTTGGAGCTCGACCTCCACTCCAACCAGGTGACTGGAGAGGCTGGGGCGATGGATGGATGTCGCGGTGTGGTGTTTGTTAATGGTGTGTATGCATGGAATTTTATATATGTAGATGCTCGTAGCCCATCTATTCACGTGTCGCTGACCGATTATGTATAGGCGGATGTATGAAAAGTTCCAGGTTCTCTGGTTTCCTTCCACAACTAAGCACAAATATACTATCATAATACACAGGCACCCAGTGTCTGTACCCAGAGGGAGTCGTAGGTAAAGGAAAATGATCATGAGCCGGTAGTCGAACATGTTGAAGGTAGCCGTGGGCACGGATGTCTTGACTTGTGGGCAGCAGAAGAGAATTAGCGATCTCCTATTGTGGGCTGACTGGTGGCTCGACTTACCCACCTTTACAGCAGATATTCATTACCAAAGTGCACAATTTGTTGAAAAGTGGTTGTCAAGACTCTCAAATACTTCCATGTTCGAATTTAACTTCAACGAGGCGTGTAAAGCAAGACATTACCAGACGACAGCGTTTATTTTAAAAACTAAAATGTCTGTTTTACTGGTTTTAGGTCGTTTTTTTATTATTTTACCAAAGTGATGAACTATGTGAACATTCAGTTCATTAAATAATGGGATTTGGGTTTATTCTCACATTTGTCCATGTAAATAAAATAATTTAAACAAGATTAGGGATATTGTTGGTGCACATCTGCTGTGCTGGAAAATGATGTCACTTCTGAATTCATATGCAAAGCGGTTTATAAAAATGAATCGCATAAATTTTTGAGTGCGTAAGTGCTGCTAGATTTTTTAAAATGTCTTCCAGCTTGGACATGTTACAGTGAGTGTAGCAATGTGGTGCATGCTGTTATATATATAGTCGCCGTAGAGTCTTACCTTATCGTTCACTAGGTCCTATTTCATAGCAATGAATGTAATTATAAGGCTAATGTAATTTAAACTCGTGAATTAATGACCCCCTATTGCACAAAGCACATTTTAGGGTCTTGTAAAAGCTGCAAACGTTTATAATCGTGAAATTAATGCATTTATGTTATTTCATTTTCTATTTAAATGTAGGCACACGGCTTTAATGAATACATCAATTATTCACGCGCGAGATTGATTGAATACTAAAAAAAACAACGTCCCGATTGCAGATCAGCGTGCTGCCATGGCCTGGCTTTTGGCTCGGGCTGCCCGAGCTGCGAGCGCTGTACCTTCACGACAACCCGCTGGGCACGGCGGCCATACCTTGCCTGTCTGTGTGCCCGAGCCTCGTGGCGCTCACGCTCGCCGACACGCCGTTGTCGCTGCGGCCCGGCTACCGACACTGCGCCGTCAACTGCATCGGCACGCTGCAGGCGCTTGACGGGATGGTCATCGCCGACGAGGAGGTCGTCGAGGGGCTGGCCGGCCGCGCGTGGAAGAGCGAGCGATTTCAGGCGCTGGGCCCGGCCATGGCCGTTGGCGTACGCACCCGTTTGCCAAGACAGGTTTGAAAGCGCAGGTTCATTCGTTCGTTTGTTATGAACACCCGCTTAATTCTGCGGAGGTGACACGGGAGAGCCGGAGCCCATACCGGCAGACACAGGGCGCAAGGCAGGGATATACCCACGATGGGACGCCAGTCCATCACCGGGCACTGCAGGCAATTTAGTCTGCAAGCCAATTAACCCTTGCAGCAGCATGTTTTTTTGGACTGTGGGAGGAAACCGAAGTGCCCAGCGAAAACCCACGCGGACACGGGGAGAACACGCAAACTCCAGATTTAATGGCACCCGAGCCGAGATTTGAACCCGGGACCTTCTTGCTGTGAGACGGCAGCGCTACCCAGTGGGCCACCGCGCCGCCCCATAGTTAAGATTGGATCAGAAATTTAGACAATAATTAAACAAAAACGGAAAAGTCTAGAAAGAAGGGCTTAGGGCTACATGCATGGCATTGGACTGAGAGACAAAGAGGCATACATGGATTGGAGAACAAATGTATATTAGAGACGTTGGTTACTAAGGAAAATAAAAAAGTTCCACACGTTCATCAATAACGCTGCCTTTAATGGTTAAATAAATAATGGGTGACGTTTCTGGCAATGGCCCTGCTTTATACTACAACAGGAAAGTGAGTCGGCATTGGCAAGACACATCGCCGGAAGGAATAATTACAAATGAATGAGACTCGTGACATACTGGTTGTCAAAGCAGGGAACGTGCCTGGGAGGATAATATCGGCTCGTATATCAAGAGTGACATTATGGTATCATGGGGCCACGTGGGACTGTGACTGTTTTGGGGGCTTTTGGGAGGCTTCATTAGGCGAATGATCATCGTGTGAATTACGATCCGTCCATATGATGCCTACCGACGTAGGAGACAAAACGTCACAAAGGAGGGAGAAGGAATACTGCATTTGGCTATCCCGAAAGAGCAGCTGTTGAGAACTATGTTCATATATTGAGCCATGACAGCTGACATCAATGCAATAGCAATTGTATAACTAGCATTGCTATCCAACCAACAATCCTTTGGCAATGAATGGTTTGTTTTCTTGTTCCTTCCGTAAATGATATAATTTGTTCTTCTAATTAAAAAAAACCTGTTATGTAATGGAGTATAAGTAGGTTTTTATGTAAGCAACTTACATTTGTGTAAAGTTTATGCGGAGAAAATCGTACGGTATTTGACGAATAAGCAGCCTCTTCAATAATTTGCATACGAAATAAGGAAGACGCTCGTGTTGAAAAGTTGTTATGAATACAAATGATACTTGAGTAATGAACGCACAGTTATTCATGCATTCATTATCAATACCCACTTAATCCTGTACAGGGTCACAGGGTAAATTAATGGTATGTAAAAGCACTCAGGTTGTATTCCAGGTTGTGAAACATATTTAATCTTTGTCAGTAATAAAATAGATTGAAGTTTTGCTCGCATGTACCATTACAGTACTTTAGTGATGTTGCATTGACGTATTGAAATGGCATTGTCGTCAAAGTTATTTTGGATTCCGTCTTCAGTCAATTGAGTTCATTTTAGCATATGAATGTATTGACGTCACGAGCCTGGATTGCGGTCGTGAGCATAAATTTAAAGTCTTTTTTGCCATTCGTAAAAAACTCAAAGTCGTGTCACACTACCCAGAACACAGAGGCGAGACACATCTACTTGAGAAAAGCCAATTACCAGTACATACGTTGACACACTTGCGCTGTATGGCTGTTCAGTGTTTTTTTTTCTTCAAATTGCAAGTTTCGAGAACTGAATGATTCAGCATGTTGGACATCACGCTAACCAACACACGGTACAACCGCAAAACCCATCGGAGAGATAGAAAAGCCATTTATTTTTCATTCTGCCCTATTGTTTATGCGTACGCTAACAAAAGCAGGGCTCTATTTTAAAATTCCACATTCAGATATCGTACATCTCAAAGATGCAGCACTTCCAGAAGCTCCTGAAGGACATCCACGCGGTGCTGGCACATCACTCAGCCGTGCACGTCATCCAGCGCTGGTTTCGCGGGCACCTCGTCCGTGCCAGGCTCAGGAAGGCGGGCGGGAGACTCCCAACGTCGCGCGCGGAGGAGCGAGCGGTCCGGCCTGAGGACCTAGCGCAGGCATGGGATGGAGTCTCACCTGGCAAGATGGCGAGCAGGTGCCAGCACAATATGAAGGTGCTCGTTGTTTCCTGTGTCGTCGTTTCTTTTCAATCTCACAGTCGATGCTGGCAAACTGCTCATTTATAAGTTGCTTTTATCGTACATAGAAGAAAAAAAAACAACTTTCCTGCGTGGAAGGTGAAACCTCGTGAAGGAGTGAGCAGGAACACTCGTCACAGCAACCCAAAGGAAGAGCTATGGAGAGTAATTATCATTGTTCAAGCAATGAGAACCTACATCAGTACATGGGAATGTTTCAGAGGGCATAAATATTCCATCCATGCGTTTTGAAGGATGGGCACTGCACATGTAGACACAATTTGGAAAAGCTTGAAAACCCTCAAGGCTCTTTTGCAGGAGGGTCCCGCATTGGCATGTGTGTCCAAGTACTTAATGGGTACTGTAGTTACTTTTTAAGTATAATACCGTGCAAAGCTATACCAATCCACTATGGAATGAAGGCCTCCCAATACCATGTTGGTTAACGGGGTTGTTGGATCATACGTCACCATGCAGGTCAATGAGGATGGGCTTAGATATTACTCACCACTGATGTTAGGCATTGCTGGCAATTTAACTCGGAGTGCTGTGCACTATCCCTTGCACTATCGCTGCACCGTGCAGTCTGTGTACACGTGTTGATGGATCTATTTTAGCTCAAGGAATAAGCAGAGGTCAAGCATCCTATGGTAGACCTGAATTAACTGCACACAAGAACTGTCCAGGTAAACATTTTCTACAGACATATATAAGCCAGTGCATGATTTTGCGACGATTGATTTAGTGTCATGGGTTCGTACAAAGGAATCCGTACACAATCTTTCAATTGACTTGTAACGTCAATATACACTCACGGCAGGTATGAGATAGTGTTTTTTTTTATGTCCAGTTCACTTGTCAGTCGTGTGAAAGTGGTTATTACTCGTGTTCATGCCTTTTATTGCCGCAGTGGTTCTGTTTGAGTCTCGAATTTATTGAGCTTTGCACTAACAATGGGCTTTTAGTGAGCAAAATGATTGTCCGAAGGAAAATTGCATGAAGCGTGGGTTACAATTTGCAACAATTTAAGCGGACTCATTATGCCCTTGAACAATGCTAGTACGTTCCATTCAGTAACACCACGTGTGTGTGGAAGGGAATATCAAGCAGTTTGGGTTTTTGTTAATCATCCGTCTTCTCTCGCTAGGATGCCTTGGATCGTTTGAACCCAACAAGTGCTCTCCCACATAGATCCCACCCATCTACTCGGATACATTCCCCTCCGTTCAGGCACCAGCGCGGTCACATTAGTGAAGCAATGAGACGGAAGAAAGAGACAAAGCCAACTGGACAACAAACAGGTTTGTCTTCGAACCACCAGCACACACATGTTCCTTTGCTCTTTCTTCTGTGAGCACTTGGTGTGAACACATTTTACATTAGGATATTTCAATAATCATAACCTCCACTGATTTTGAATAACTCGGGAAAATGAATCGAACTGGTATGTTAAAGCATAATTTTCCTGATGAAATTCATATCTTTACGGCAGTATATATAAAAAAAACTTTGATTCCATTACTGTAGTCCATATTTTATTTAACATGTAACATGTTTCACAGGATAATTTTAGTGAAGCATATAATTACAATTGTTTGCTATTAACATTGCTTGCGTCAATGCATGTGTCTCACACTAGTCTTGGAGACACGGAACAAAGGTGATGATGGCTTGAATGTGGATGGCCATCCGGAAGATAAACAAATCCAGTTTCGTTTGTCGGGCCTGTGTGCCAGGATCCACGAGTCTGATCCTCTACGGGATTTGCTGCTTACCCGGCATGAGCAGGCATGTGATGTCAGGAAGTCCGTGAGTCAGATCCATTCTGTCATTCAGGATGAGTCAGGGACAGAAGTTATTCACAGACCACAGGTGAGGAATCAACATAGACATGAGCACTAACGAATCACCAGATGTTTTGTTATGAAGTGTATTTATTTCAATATATTTCAATAACCACTCTCCGTTCAGCATATTAACGCAGACCATACCAAACTAATAGGAAAAAAAGAGCCTTTGCAATCTGGTCAATTAGGTGCACAGTTGTCATCCATTGGAAGAGATTGATTATGTTCCATTACACTTTCAAACAGGTGCCAACGATAGTTATTCACGTGCATCTGCGTTGCTTTTTAACATTAGGGTCAAATGCCGTAGGAAACGGTCTGCCAGCGTGTGCATGCGTGCGTGTATGTGTGCGCGCACACGACCAGAACCCCACGACGAGCCTCGGCGATCGCCTGCGCCGTCGTTCTATGGGGTCCCACGTGCTAGCGCCGTTCGAGGCTCTGGAACGCGTCGAACGAGAGCGGGAGAGGGCGGAACACCTCACCGCCAAGGCCGAGGCCGTCAGCAGGGCACATTCGGCAAAACGAGGTGCGGATGCTGCGTGGAAAATTGGGTTTCACGACTCCTCCTGGCCAATGGGAAGCAGCTGCTTTCGAGGTTGGATGCATTAATTCAAGCTTGGAAATCATGATACAGGAATATGCTTCTTGGCGTGATTAGATGGGCAAATTGAATCATTCGGGCAGATAGCCTATTGTAAGGCTGCAAATGGGCATCTATAACCAGCCGCCCATGCAGATCAATCTGCTGGTGTAAAATGAACACCCACCACCACCATCACGACGCTCTCAGCTGTGCGCCAATGACCTGCGGGTTTTTTTTTTTCAGGCATTTTTTTTTCTCCTTTCTCACGTCCTAATTGGATTTTTGCGAGCAGTGATGCAGGCGCGCACGCGGGGCTTCCTGGAGGAAAAGCGTGAGGTCGCGGTGCGGCTGAGGGAGGCAGATTGCGCGCGCATGACGGACGACTTGCAGCGACAGCAAAGGCAGGCTTCTCTCGACGGAGGTATTTTGTTTTTTTTAGTTCCCTGCCTGGCGGCAAGTCCTTGAATTGTACTACTCCCGTACTCCTTGTTTTGCCTTTAACTCGCTGTTGCTCAACGCAGAGGCGCACAGCAGTCGATAAACGTTTCTCGAGTTGAAAGACGTCTTACGAGCTTGGGAAAAGCGAGGATTGGGATGGAAATCCCGAGTGGGAGGAATGCGATAAGAAGCAGAATGAAAACTGTTTTGAAATGTTCGCTCTTTAAGAGTTGCTCGTTCAGACTAGCCGCGTCGAGCGTTCCTTCTCGCTGCAGTATGGTGAGCACCACGTGGACGGGATGAAATAGTCTGATCAACCGTGTCCTCAGTTTACGTGGATAAAGCAACGGGTTCACAAGACTAGTAACATTAGCGGTGACAGCAGAGTTACAAGGGGGTGATTAACCACCGATGTGAGTGACCAGAGCAAATCAATGGGTCCAGGATCATCAATCAGATTGCTCTACATCGCATGCTATTATATACATTTGTTCGGGTGCTCCATCCCAGGTGTGACAACAGTAAAGTCTCATCTCATCTCATTATCTGAAACCGCTCAATCCTATATAGGGTCACGGTGAGCCGGAGCCTATCCCGGAAACACAGGGCGTAAGGCAGGAATACACCCGACGACGGGACGCCAGTCCATCGCCGGGCATTGCGGGACAATTTTAGTCTGCGAGCCAATCAACCTATCCAGGAGCATGCTTTTGGACTGTGGGAGGAAACCGGAGTACCCTGTGAAAACCCACGCGGACACGGGGAGAACATGCAAACTCCACACAAAAAGGCACCCGAGCCGAGAGATTCGAACCCAACAGTAAAGTGTCCTGATCAATTTCGAGTTTTCTTCATAAAAATAGCGGTTTCACAGTGGCAGAATTCCAACCCGTATAAACATGCACGTTAACGCAACAGCAAGCTCGGGGACATTTTTCATTTCCGTGCACTGTGATTACTTTGCAACTGACAGTCAACGATATCCATGAGTAACTAACACCTGTGGTGCAATACGTGTAAAGTTTATTACGCAAACATGCAATTCAAGTAACTACTACTTTATCAACCATTTAACTACTAAGCTATAATGTGTGTGCGATGAAAGGGCACTGCCCAAAATGTCACTTGTTATGTCTTTTCCCTTCAAGGCAACGTGATTGATGGAGGTGCTGAGTTTATTTTGTGTGTATGGCCGTAAACAACTGCCAGCAAACTTTGGCCAAATAAGTTGTTTCATACTGCAAATCAAACCACTTATTTAATTGCACATTCCCGCTTTTAAAATATTTTACTTAATACAACATTGTGCCGCCTTATTCAGGCGGCACGGTGGCGCAGTGAGTAGCGCTACTGCCTCAAAGCAAGAAGGGTCCGGGTTCGGTTCCCCGCTCGGGTGTCTTTGTGTGGAGTTTGCGTGTTCTCTCTCTCCCCGTGTCCGCGTGGGTTTTCACCGGGTACTCCGACTTCCTCCCACCGTCCAAAGACACGCTGCTGCCTAGGTTAATTGACCTGAGTAAATTGACCCAAAAATGTGCTCTGCGTTGTACTGGCGTCACACCCTAAGTACAGCTCCGCCTTGTGCCCTACGTCTGCTGGGATGGAATCTAATCCCCCCGTGACCCCGTATAGGATTAAGCAGGTACTGATAATGAACTGAACAACTTGCTAATTTTTCTGGTCATGCATAAATGTATGTCTTCCTTTGCTGAGCATATATTCTTGACAAGAACCCTCCTGTATTTTATTGCTTCGTTCGTGTAATTATAGCTGTTCCAGCTTTAATAATAGTTTTCTGTATTGTCCGTAAGTCGATTAATCTGTGAATAATCCTTACACTATAGGGTAATTATTAAATTCAGCGTTATCTGCAAAAACAGAGAAAAGGTTTTGTATCATACGTATGTATACTATATCTATACTGGCAAAAGTACCTATAGCTCAGTGTTATCTCCCTTCTTTAATTGAGGTATTATTCCAAGGTTAAACAATTTGTAAATAAGTCTGCTAATTTTTACAGCATTTCCTACTTCTTTGATTGTCCATTTACTCCGTCTGGTCTGGCAAAGCTCTACTCCAAAAGGTAGTATATCTGAGCTGGGCTGTTCCAGAGAACCCCGTCTTAGAAACTGCTCCTGATGTTAGCATTGCCGACATGTTCTTTTCACAGTTTTGTGCAGCGCTTTGTGACCTTCGGGTGAAAAACACTCTAGAAGTGCAATTATTCTAGCGAATACAAAACAATATGGGCGGCACGGCGGTCCAGTGGGTAGCGCTGTCGCCTCACAGCAAGAAGGTCCCAGGTTCGAATCTCGGCTCGGGTGCCTTTCTGTGTGGAGTTTACATGTTCTCCCCGTGTCCGCGTGGGTTTTCGCCGGGCACTCCGGTTTCCTCCCACAGTCCAAAAAACATGCTGCTACATAGGTTAATTAGCTTGCAGACTAAATTGCCCTCAGTGCCCGGTGATGGACTGGCGTCCCATCGTGGGTACATCCCTGCCTTGTGCCCTGTGTCTGCCGGGATAGGCTCCGGCTCACCGCCACCCTGTACAGGACTAAGCGGTTTCTGACAATGAGATGAGACACAAAGTATGCATTCATATACTCTTTATTTATAATTGTGCAGGAAAACATGCTAAGCAGCTCACTTAGATACGCTTGGTCTCTCACATATGTATTGCTTCTTGAATTCCACTGATGGTGTTCCTGGACCTTGTTGGACATTGGGGAATTGCTTGACAATGCACTAATTGTAGGTCAGTGAAGGGAGTCGCTGGGTTTATAGAAGTGTGCTAACCATTGCACCACCGTTCGTATAGCCTAAACAGGCTGTAGGGTTAAGTGCCGTTAGCGAACACCTATGAAGGTCGACACGGCACATGAGGGGGTGATCGGCATCATGCCCAGCCGCCTTTATCTCCCTTGTGGCAATTCTACACCGCACTGGGTACTCATTTGAGATCAAGTCAACCTCGGCGAGGCCCAGGACCGATTCCGAAAATCATTACCGATCTTGGCCGTGGGTGGGATTTCAACTCGGGCCGCCAGGTCTGTAGGACGGCGCGCTAACTGCTGAGCCACCGCTCCCCATCACGCACTCACAGCACACTGTTCCGTTGCACGCAGAACATGCGCGCGCACGCAGGTCGGATCAGGACCGCTGCACGCGCCAAGCTGAGCTGGCTCTGGCTCGGACATTCGGGACGCAGCAAGCGGCGGTGGGCAAGGCGCTGCGGGGGCACGACTGGCAGGTGCGCCGGCAGGAGGAGCGCGGCGCTCGCGCCGACGTGGCCGGGGACCAGCGAGAGCACGGCCTGCGACAGCGCGAGATCGTGCGCACGTTCCTGCAGCACAGGTTTGAACGTCATCGTTCACCCCGACCGCCGTTAGGTGTCCGAAAGTGTTTGTATGGCAATCATCTCATCTCATTGTCTGAAACCGCTTAGTCCTATACAGGGTCACGGTGAAGCCGGAGCCTATCCCGGCAGACACAGGGCGCAAGGCATGGATACACCCACGATGGGACGCCAGTCCATCGCCGGGCACTGCGGGGCAATTTGGCCTGCGAGCCAATTAACCTATGCAGCAGCATGCTTTTGGACTGTGGGAGGAAACCGGAGTGCCCGGCGAAAACCCACGCGGACACGGGGAGAGCATGCAAACTCCACACAGAAAGGCACCCGAGCCGAGAGATTCGAACCCGGGACCTTCTTGCTGTGAGGCGACAGCGCTAACCACTGGGCCACCGTGCCGCCCCTGTACGGCAATCAGAATGTGCCAAATGGTTTCCAACTTGACATGGGTTTGACAATCACTTCCCAATGGTGGTGGTACTGGAGCATATTTTTTATTGCCGGATGGCCTTATGCCATTCTCCTTTAGTCACGAGTTTGGCTAAAGCAAGTTCACCAAGGGAGACTGGCAGTAGTGCCAGACTCCAGGTGACATCGCTCTGGGGTTCACTGGAACATGCGACCCACTGTATCACAATAAGGTTATTCTTTGGGGGCAGAATGTCCTTTTACTATCCTAAATCTGGACACCGTACTGTAAAGGTGCAGCCCTGGAGCCTCTTTCTCATCACTAACCCTGCCGAGAAACTGATTTATATAGTTATACTGCTTGGACAGAGGTGATTTATGAACCTTGCCCATTTCACCAACTATACCGAAATTGAGTTAAACTGGCGATGAAGTCTTTTCTGGTAAACATTACTCTGCATATATGAATATTTATCAAGCATGGCTCCTGGGATTATTTTAGCATGCATGAGGGTGGTCCTGTCAAAACCACTGCATCATGAACAAATTATGAAAAATCATGTATGCACATGAATTATGTAACAAGTACCAATAAGCATTTTTTTCCCAATGTATTCGCAGCATGGAAGCAGATGGGAAGCTGTCGGAGATATATTTGGTTGAATATTTGCAAATTATCCACTTTTTGGTCTGTCTTGTTTACATCTTTAGTAAATGCTCAATTCGGCTGGTTTTCAAGTCCCTAAATAGCAACGCCACTTTATGTAAAAAAATCGTTCATTGAACATATTTAGAATAGTTAATGACTCCCTTACATTTTTAGCCAAGTGATCAGTTTGGCTGGTTTTCAAGTCCATGAGAACAAACTCGACATTAAAGTTGTTGTCATCTCCGCAAGAGTTAACACCACTTCAGCATTGCAGAGCGAATGCACAACCGCTTTCGACCTCAGCTGGGAAAGTGTTCCACGTACGTATAAACATTGTGTGCTTGCAGACAAGAGAAGATTCAAGAGCAGGCTGCGGCCGAAAGAACACAGCTCGATGCCCGCCTCACTCGGGAGATGGCAGAGAGCAGGCGGGAGGCACACCGACGCGTCGCCTGTCTGAGGGCACGCAGGCTCGTGCCGAGGACAACGCGGATGCAACAAGTTCACGTGCCCAAGGAGTCTGGCACACTGGGTCTTGAGGCTATGTATGTTGGTTAAGTCACCAATTGCCGGATGGCCTTATGCCATGAAGGACATTTATTATTTTACTTGAGCTATTCTGATAATGCTGTTTACATCATAGCTCTGCACAGCACTTTGTGATCCTCGGGTGATTGTCGCTTTGGAAATGCAAATATTCTTAGAATGAAGGTGTTTGTATGGCTGAGTGGCTCTGGTGAGGGATAAGTTTTCATTGTTGAGATCATGGGATTGGTTTGTAATTAAACAATTATCTTCGAGTGAAGCGATGGGTCTCAGCGGTGTTACCAATAACTGCATAAAAACACATTGCATACAATTTGGCTACTAGAATTCCAGCACTAACACTTAAAATAGATTGGCTTGTCATGCGATATTACTCTCATGCAAAGAGGGTGGTGTTTCTCTTTACTGTGGACCAGATGTCATTTCAAAAGATCTCAAAAGTATCTCTAATCTGCTTCAATGGGCCATTCTATTAACGTGAATGGTAAAACTGCTGAGTCTGACGAAAGGGCAGCACGGTGACCCAGTGGGTAGCGCTGTCGCCTCACAGCAAGAGGGTCCCGGGATCGAATCTCAGCTCGGGTGCCTTTCTGTGTGGAGTTTGCATGTTCTCTCCCCGTGTCCGCGTGGGTTTTCGCCGGGCATTCCGGTTTCCGCCCACAGTCCGAAAAACATGCTGCTGCATAGGTTAACTGGCTTGCAGACTAAAATTGCCCACAGTGCCCGGTGATGGACTGGCGTCCCATCGTGGGTATATCCCTGCCTTGCGCCCTGTGTCTGCCAGAATAGGCTCTGGCTCACCGTGACCCTGTACAGGACTACGCGGTTTCTGACAATGAGATGAAGTCTTACGAAACGATTGGGATATCGGGGTAAAATGAACAGAAAATTATTTAAAAAAAATAAACCTCCTGCCTTTACTTGAAAAGCGTAACAGGTTGTGAAAATAATTTAACTATCTTCATAGCACTCTTGATTTGCACTAGCATTGTAACAAATTGTCTTGACAAGTCAACTTTTATTCATTAGAAATAAACTTTTAATGACATGAAATTGACAAAACCATTTATTTCTGTTATGGAGATATGATTGTAAATGAGGAACTCTAATCAAATAATGTATTACAGATTCTTCATATACATGATACATTTTAACCATGTGTAAATATGAACTTTAATAAAAACTGATGTACAACGATGTTTATAGAAAAATGTCGATTATGGAATTGTTGATGCCATCCCACCACTCTTCATTGGTAGTACAGCTCCAGATTTTGTCCGTCATGGATCTCGTCTGTGTTTAAACATTAAGGGCAATCACAATGAGATATGTATTGACTTTACTACGTCAGGTGAGCAGGTAATGTGTTATTGATCAAAAATGCATAGATCAAAAGTTCAAGGATACAGTCCTCCAGTGTAACGTGGTCCTTAAATATGGTGTACCTGAAAAAGAGAAACGATATTAAGTGATTTATAAGACTGAGCGTAGAGTCCATTGTATGTTAAGCTGATGTAGAATATAGCCCATAACGAGGTACTCATCTCTACATCACTACTGTACGTGTAATGAATAATATCTTCAAATAAATCTAACCATCCCAATATATGCATAGCATGAGGTGTGTACACATCAATTTATATTGTATATTGGTTTACGTGACAAAGCTGCCACTAGATATCATCAAACTACCAAGATTAAACTATACTACATGTGAATATAATTACGACCCCAAATCACAAACAAATTATAGAATCGCTGAGCAGGTGACGCATTACATGTCTGAACTGTTTATACATGATGTCCACTATTAATAACACAAAGGTGTGTGCTTCATACAATTTTTCACACACTTGATTCCAAATGTGTATGTGTTGACAAAGTACATAAAGTTGCTTGCATTTATGGGGGGTGCTGATTAACGATTTACATATATATGCTAATGACTTACCATTTCTTCAGGACAATTTTGTCCCATTTCGTTCCAGTTTGTGCTGCAATAAGCTTTTTTAAATCTCCAATTGTGTCGCTGGGACTGAAGTGCAGGTTAAGGAATAAGAAAAATACGCCACGAATATTTAACCGATTACATGCTATGCTCATAAATGCATTCTCTCGGTATGAAGTCATATAAATATGAACGTTAAATCTTATTCTCCAGATAAGGGGCACTGAAAACGTGCACCCAAAACTCGTGTCCGATGTCAGGGAAGTTATACATATCTGGTCACACACTCCTACCGAATTATCAGATACACCTCCAACTTTTGCTTTAAAATATACGGGAATAAATTGTCCCGCAATGCCCGGCGATGGACCGGCGTCCCGTCGTTGGGTGTATTCCTGCCTTACGCCCTGTGTTTCCGGGATAGGCTCCGGCTCCCCGTGACCCTATATAGGATTAAGCGGTTTCAGATAATGAGAATGGGAATAAGTGCATCTTAATCTGGGGATAAAGAGAGCAAATCCAACGATAAATAGCTCAAGACTTGCATAAAAACCTTGACTCAGCTTGCAGATTTGAAACAAAAATCCCCCCCAAAAAACGTTATTGTTGTCGATTTGCTGTTTGTGTCGTTGCTGAAATGCCGTTCTCTTCGCAGCTCTGTGCAGCGCTTTGTGACCCTCGGGTGAAAAGCGCTCCAGAAGTGCAACGATTATTAAATATGAAGTGGAAGTATGAAAAGTTGGTAGAGGTAGGCCAATCAAAACGTGAGCGCAGACAGTGTAGGACGCCCTTAAGGTGGGTTTTATGAGAAGATGGACAGGATAGTGTAAAATAATGATCCGAGGTAATTGTATTCCCGGATTAAAATTGGGGAAAAACGCCTTAAGGATGAGTAAATCCACTTCACTTGATGTGTCTCCTTAAAGCACTTAAGCTAGTCAGTTAAACGTTTCTTTGTTTCTAACTCATTTGTAAATGAACGTTATTTAAACAGATGTTAAAACTAAACACCACCGCTACTAAATACTTTAGCAAAACTAAACCCTGTTAAGCGATCCGACGTAAAGACCACTGTTCAGCATCAGCACTGCCACTGAATAACAATAATCGCACTTCATGAAGGATACTTGCACTTGACTCGCACTTTTTTTCCCAGTCGGTCGTTGCAGGTGATCTCCAACATTGTGACCTGCGGTACATCACGAGAGTTCAGTTACGAAATGCACAATGAATTTATCAAACGTTGCCTTCATTCACAAACTTTACAAACCGGGGGGGGAGGGGGGGGATCCACTCCGATGGTCTTCCTTTACACAGGACGTCTCCACGTGAGATGCATGCAACCTCATCTCATTGTCTGAAACCGCTTAGTCCTATACAGGGTCACGGTGAAGCCGGAGCCTATCCCGGCAGACACAGGGCGCAAGGCAAGGATATACCGA
>JAZEWT010000010.1:17550406-17564926 GCA_036362905.1 Mordacia mordax
GTACCTGCCGAGAAACATACGAGCACCACACAGAAAGGCACCCGAGCTGGGAATCGAACCCGGGGTACTTTTGATGTGAGGCGGCAGCGCTATGCATCGCGCACGTGCAAACAATGGTCCACGAGTTGTGAGCGCCACAATGCATCCACTATTGCAAGGGGTTGGTTCAACTACAGTTCAGAGAATGGCCGGTCGCACTTATTGGGGACCAGCTATCTTATGCAGTATCTGTTTGTGTTTATAATTTAATGATCTCGCTTTATTTTAATTCGAAGACTTTCGTGATCAATGTTTTCCATAACATTTATTTTTTGGGTTAGTTCACTCAAACAATTGTTGCAAACCCTCCACCACCCGCCACAGCCAACTGCTAAAGTTTTGTTACGTGAACAGCACGTGCCAATTCTTCACCGTCTCGGCACACCGGTGCATTGGAGAGCAAACCCACAGCGTTTACAACGAAAAACGACGTTTCGCTAACGATTGTACTCAGCATCAGCAG
Organism: Mordacia mordax; assembly: GCA_036362905.1. NCBI lineage: Eukaryota > Metazoa > Chordata > Hyperoartia > Petromyzontiformes > Petromyzontidae > Mordacia > Mordacia mordax. Next base: position 17,550,909 of record JAZEWT010000010.1, read on the forward strand.
GAAGTCGCACAAATCTGGGACGCGCAGCTGCTCGTCATTGCAAGTGCTGTGGGTTTTCTCTCCCAATGACCAGTGTGTTGAGAGGGTGACGGATGGCTTCTGGGCTGAGATCGTGAGATGTCTGCGAGGCCGATTTGGAACATTCGTGCTGGGCAGTCCGCAGTGACGTTGCGTCGCATCATCTGCAGCCACGATTTGCTTCCAAAAACTGCGCTTTCGGGATGGACGCGGCGATCGCTCCTCCTCCGAAGCAAACCTCATGTATCGAGCAGCGGAAACCTACACCGGTACATCTGTAACGGGTCGCAGTCTTGTTTGTGCTAAACTCTGGTTACGCACGCCTCCCTTCCAAGACGCCCGGCCAAAGCGCGGAAGAGTAGACCAAATACCCTCCGAAGCGCTGGGGGCTCTTGCCAACGGTGGCACAGGCAAAGTGACTACGCGGCCGCTTCTTTACAGTGACATTGTACCGATAGCGAACCGTGCGCGCGTGTAATTCCTGTGATGAGGAGCGGTGGCGCAGCGGTTAGCGCAGCGCTGGGCTACAAACCCGGCGACCCGAGTTCGAATCCCGTTCACAGTGAACACCAGTGACGATTATATGAACCGGTCCTGGGCCTCCCCTATGTTGACTCGGCCTCAAATGAGTACCTAGTGCAGTGTGTAAACATTGCCACTAGGGAGACAAAAGCGGCCGGGCGTGGTGCTGGTCACCCCCTCGTGTGCCGTGCCGACCTTCATAGGTGCTCGCTAACGGCACTTGACCCTACAGTCTGGTGAGGCTATGTTGGGGATCTTTGTGTAATTCTGTGTCGTCTCTGATCCAGCCGGGGTAAGCCTGGCTCACGCGGTACTGCCCTGTCATTTTAAATCTCCATCTCCCTCTTTAACTTGGTGGTCGAGGCCATTAGGTCCTGAAACTAAGCCCCCTTGCCTCTGACCCGAGCCTTAATGAGGTCAGCCCTGACTGTACGAATAATGCCTCGGCGCACACACACGCGGAATCGCGTTGCGTCTCTGTGTGTGTGTGCGTGCGTGTGTTTAAGCTGGACGGAACACGAACAGCTGAGCTGTGAAGCTTTTTTCAACAGTTGCCCAGTGGGGAGGAGTAAGCAAGTTACAACATATCAGGGCAATGGGGGCAGTTCAGTGAGGACAATTAACCTCGGCAGCGTGTCATTGGACTGAGTTGCAGGCGGATTCAGACAACATGAACAGTAAACATTATGGATCCTGCGTACACGGCGTTTTGGATTATTTATCAAATTTATCGGAAACAGGGCCATAACCAATTCACGGTCATGTGACGTTCAGCGTCACATTTGGTTGAATTCGTCACTAAAGTGTTTATGAGATTTGTCGTTTTCGTGTTTTTACTTTGAAAATTAAAACGTAACAATTACTGTAAAAAAAATATTCAAATGACTGAATTCAGCGAGTAAACAAATTAGTTTTCTTAAAACTCTTCTATGTTTAAATCCAAACATCTGAGGTACAATTTGAATAAGAGCTAAAACATTCTCCAAACTGTGTACATCAATAACGCCTCTCGCCCGTGCAAGACAGTGTTTTATTGGGCATATTATTTTAGAGTTAGGAGCTCACTAGGTGGCTGATGTTACATAAGCCTGCCACTCCGGCTAATCACCAATGCCACCTGTACCGCACTCTGCTTAATAACAGCTCATGAATATTAAAAACGCGTAATGCAGTTCGTTCTCCCAATAAGCCGGCGCATTTGCTGCAGGAATCGTCCTCTCTGCAGGAATCTTACTCCTGATTCACTGCCTAGGGTTGCAGTCGATCCTGGTTGTACCGGAATCGTCCACCTATGAGGAAGCTGTCCGTAGAATTATGCAAATCTTCCCAGAACTTTGAAAACGTCCCCTTTAATTTCCATTACGTAAACAATATATGGCTCGAGAGGATACGTTTCCTATTGTATCCCACTGTTCTGCTTCTTTGCGAGAAAATACGTTTTGGTTGAGCATCTTTTATTTGCTCTCTAGTCGAATATTATCCAGACGAATTTGTCTCGGCAAGAAAACTCTGGACCACTTTCGATTTTGGTGTCATCAACGGAGTCGGGACTTGTGAAACGGCCTGCTAGGATTTAGCAAAGCCAATCGACTGATGGATTAAAACCCATATATTTCTATGAAATAGATGCAGCATTTAATCCTTATTCACGTTAATCCACAGCTCTATGTAAGATCGTAAATAAATCTAGATTCCGTGTCTCCCCTCTCGTGCTGTTGCCTCATTTCCAACGTCCCGCCAGGTCATAGATTTTCGGATCTCAGGTGGCAATCCAAAGTGTGGTTCGTGTGAATGATTATGGTGAGGGCCTGCTTGGTGATAGGTGGCCGGTATAAATCAGCGGTCTACCAACCTTGTTAAACACAAGATTAATGTCATACTCAACGTGTAGCGCACGATGGACCTTTGAAAAAATTCGAGCTTACTAATATCCCCCCATAATACGCTACGAATGACACGTCTATTCTTAATGTGCCACCTGTGCGTGCTGCTCACTCTGCTTCCTTGCACACTGCAGCATGCAGCTCGCGCTTGCAACCCACGGCCGCCACGGCTTTAAATAGAACCACGGTACAAATATCGCATTTTCCAACTATATATATTTTTTTAATTTCTAAAATCGACTGTTCACAACTGTGGGCACAATTTTGTCGATCGCGATCGACTCTTTGGAGACCCTTTGAATAAAGTGTTATGCCTATGGCCTTTTTTTGGCAAGTGGCGTTTTGGGCTATGGCCCGGTTGGCTGGTGTTCCGTTGTGATTATTGCGAGAGATAGGTCTTCGTCCGACGACATTTCCCGTTAATATTGCACCTCCAGATGTGGCAGGCCCGACTCTCCTTTGGCTTCTCGCATTCTGCACCGCGGGGAAACACGGGGTGGGTAATTAAGCAGCATATAATTGGGTCTGGGAAATCCATAGCAAACAGTAATCGATGTGGAATGCCAAACCGTATTCATTAGCGAGACATACAGCTTAATACCAGAACGGAAAAGTGATTGCAGTGGCAGATGGTGTCATGAGTAGTGCACATTCTAAGAGTTTAGCTCAGCGTGAGAGCAAATTACAGAGTTCTCCCTTAAGATACGTTGTTAAAAAAAAAACCCCGTTAATATTGGTATGGGAGAGAAGCCTCACTGTGTGGCTTATCCGCAGAAAACCTTAAAGTAGATGTTGCAGGTCGAAAAATCACAAACTAAAAAGCAAAGGGGAAATTTGACCGCAAGTGACACTCTTGCAAGTAAGTATATTGGATGCATAAATTAGACAATAATGTCGTTACTTGAACACATTTCATTATATATACCCTTGTTGAAAATAATTAGTTTTCAAATGTTAGTACTGTTCGGGTTAGTTGTCCTTTTTTTAATGTAATAATAATGGTCGGTGCAATATCCGTGAAGAGCACATTATATAAAAAATAACCTTTCAGAATGTTTGCTTTTATCACAGAGAAAAAGAGCAACATTATAAAATGATTTCATTAGACCAAATATCTTTTAAACACTTGTCATGAGTCAGGCGCAAATATCATATCTTGTGCGCTCTGCGCGCAAGCATATATAAATGTGTGTGATAGTGATCACACCGGGGAACTGGTGATGCCACTTGTTCTCTCATCTCATCTCATTATCTGAAACCGCTTAATCCTATATAGGGTCACGGTGAGCCGGAGCCTATCCCGGAAACACAGGGCGTAAGGCAGGAATACACCCGACGACGGGACGCCAGTCCATCGCCGGGCATTGCGGGACAATTTTAGTCTGCGAGCCAATCAACCTATCCAGGAGCATGCTTTTGGACTGTGGGAGGAAACCGGAGTGCCCGGCGAAAACCCACGCGGACACGGGGAGAGCATGCAAACTCCACACAGAAAGGCACCGGAGCCGAGAGACTCGAACCCGGGACCTTCTTGCTGTGAGGCGTCAGCGCTAACCACTGGGCCACCGCGCCGCCCTGATGCCACTTGTTGCAGAAGTTAATGGTTAATTGATAGACCCCCGTCTGATAACGTGTGTTCGCTCCTCTGCTGTGTCGCTTTCACAGTGGCGCCATGTAAATGACCACAATCCTCACAAAAGCCATGTAAGTAACTTGCACCTTTGCGCATTGATGTGCGTTTTCACGGCTCGATGAAAGCAGAATCGCTCTCAACGGCTGCGAAGGCGAGAGGAGGAGCGGTCGACGAGACTAACGCGAAACAGCAGCTCCTTGAGGGCACCTTCGAGATCGAAAATTCACCGGCAGTGATCTGCCGCGCGGCGAATGGGACGCGTCTTCAGACTGCATCCGCCGCCAAGCAGACCGTGCGGGCAGCAGCGGACAAATTCAGCGACGTGATCGGGTAATGGGGAAAATGACCGTGTTTCCTGCAGCAGCAGAGCTGTACGACTGTGGTGAGGGGGGAGGAGGTGACAGCGAAACAAGCCACCGCTACTCCTGACACGATCACCGGGCACCTGCCACGTGTCAATGCGCTATTACAGTTATTGTTCAACACCTACTGTACTTCGGCCAAATGAAAGAATAACAAGCCTCCATTGACCCGCGTCATAGCAGCAACACTCACACTCGGGGCCATCACAGCTGGGAGTCGAGAGGGCAGTGAGTAAATGTCTCTGCCGGACACAAGCCGGGTGCAAGTGCGAGATAGCAAACGCAGGTGCAGCACGCGTTTGCAGGAGACCCAGCCCTGTGGCGGAGCTTGGCAGGCAGACAAAAGCTGTTCCGCCGCGGTAGTGAAACCGCTTTTGGATTCAGTCATTTTCTTTCAAACCCAAGCTTGAAATGAGCCGTTGTCCAGCGGGGAGGGGTAAGCTGGTTACGTCTCGCAGCACCGGGGGCAATTTGTTCAGCGCAATGAACCTCGGCAGCAGGTGTGCGTTAACTGGAGCACCCCGCGAAATCCCACTTGGACACGGGCACATCGTGCAAGCTGCACTATAAACGCCTTCGTTTAACAAAAATTAGATTTATATGGGGAAAGTGGGGCGGGGGGTAAGAAGAAGGGGGAGCCTATCCTGGCAGACAAAGGGAAGCGAGGCGGGGGCTACACGCAAGACGTGACACCAGTTCGTCGCAGGGCATTTGTCGGGGCTAATTTACTCAGTGTGATAATTAACCTACGCAGCGGCGTGCCTGGACGGTGGGAGAAAACCGGAGTACCCGGCGAAAACCCACGCGGACACGGGGAGAGAAATGGCAAACTTCACACAGAAAGCAGCACCCGAGCCGGGAACCGAACCCGGGACCTTCTTGCTGTGAGGTGACAGCGCTACTCGCTGGGCCACCGCGCCGCCCGTGACTTCTACAGAGCGTAACTCAGATATCTTAGCGCTGTGGTCGCAGCGCCTCCTTCCTGCCTCTATCTTTCTTACCTGTCCGCCGGACTGTACCGGGTTACTTTAATTCCTTGTCAACGACTGGTTTTGTCGTGGTTAGAATGGCGAACTTGCACTTGAGAGGTACGTCGGCAACATTATCCATCTCTGCTTAATGCTGTATAGGGTCACGATGGGCCACAGAATGAGAGCAGATAAGAACAAACCAGGGCTATGCCCAGTATGAGAAGACAGTCAATCGGAGGGCACCGGGTATCCTTTAAGTCGGCAGGTCAATTAGCATAGCTACAATTTGCTGTGTATTCACTAGGAGGGAAGTCGAGTACGCAGTGAGTTGGGGATTCTGGGTACGTGGTTCGGCAAGTGAGTGGGTGAGTGTGACAGCAGCACGCCGTTGGAGTGTGGGAGGAAACCAGAGAACCCGCAGAAAACCCACGCGGGTAAGAGGGGAGCGAACAGGCAAACGCTGCACGGAACGGTGGAACCGGAGCCGGGACTCGAACCGCGATCCTTTTTGCTGTAAGGCGGGCAGCGCTACTCACTGCGCCTCGATGCCACCCCCAATTTGGATGCTGTGCGGGAACTGTTGGAGCGATTTCATGACCTGGGATCACCCCCCCCACCACACCCCCAGACTTCCCCCGCCTCCCCCAGATCTCCCGTTCAGCGCTGTCCACAGTGGTTATCCGCATGCGACTGGGGAATCCCGTTTCATTGATTACGTCTATAATGAATCTAGTACCTGAGAGCCAATTACTGAGGCTGACTACGCGTTGCCTTTCCAAAAATACAACGGTTCACGTTTTCCTGTCTCACAGCGATAAATGAATGGGGAATGCAGCTGTACGTTCGCTGCATGGATGTCGCTGTTTATCCAGGCTGAGCCACAAATAGAATTCCTGTGCAATGTGAAAGGAAATGTCAGTAAATTTCTGGCCCACTGTAAAAAAAAACCTACGAGGAGTGGTGGCGCCATCGATAAGGGTGTCATGCCGCGAGTCTGGACACTTGAGTTTGATTTCCGCTCAGTCACCGATGCTCGTGACTTAAAAAAAAAATAAACCGGTTCAGTGCCACCGATAGGTTGGCTCGGCCTCAAATTTAGAGTTTCCGATGAGATGTGCAATGACACCATTGAAGCAAAGCTGGCCGGTTTGTGGTGCTGGGGCCACCGGCCCCCTCGTGTGCCGTACTAGCCTTCCAAGGTATTATGGGTGATGGCTAGCAGCTCTGGAACCTATATTCTGTTAAGATTGTAACGGGGCATCGTTATCTCTATCTAGTGGTTGGGATTGATTGCTTTAAACCTTCGTAATCCCAAGTGGCAATCGACCTTCCTGCAGGTGATATTACAAAATAACATAATTGCAAATTCATTCTGGTAAAGCCCAGATTTTTTTTTTAACTGGCAAGGTAGAGGTGAATTTGTTTTTTCCTCACCAAAATAGATCAGGGCAGATTAACGGCAAAATCCATTATAAAATACATTTTCTGTGCATCACAATGTCTACTGTGGGAACTATAACTTTTGCAAATGCGTCGGATTTGTGCTTTGTGCCAAGCGTGCATTGTTTTATATATTTTTTAACCCTTTACGCAACGCGGCGTCCAAAACGCGCTCCGCTTAGGTCTGGGTTTTGAAAACGTTATCGATTTCTTCTGCTGGCGAACGGATGCGGCCTGGATTCTGTCGAGTCGTGCGCGTGCGGCTGAAGCTCAACGCGTTGTGGCCGCTACCACCACCACCAACCACCCTCCACCACCCATCCCACTCCCACCCACCATCGTTATCCCAGGAGGAACGCGCTACGTTTTGCCGTGGCGGTAATATTAGTTGGGCGTCGGCACCGCCGGTGCAGTGGTGACTCTCAGCAAGAAGGGCCTGTGATCGAGTCCTAGCTCGGGCGCCGCTTTTTTTGTGTGTGGAGTTAGCGTGTTCTCCAGGTGGCCACGTGCGTTCTCGCCGGGTACGCGGATTTCCTCCCATAGCTCACCAAAAACAAACGGTCGACCGATAATATCTTGAGATATCGAGGATGCAGGGGGGGCTGCAATATGTTGGTCTGGCTTACAGTTGAACTGCCTTCCCCCCCCTCCCCCCTCCTCGTGCATCCGCGTCCTGCGACTCTACGTTCCAGAGCGAAGGAGAGAGTGCTACGTGCGTCGTTAGTTTCAGATGCTTCTTAACGCGGCGGCTCCCAGGATCGGGCGACTGCCCCTGCGTAGTTGGGTTAATACTGTGACAGACGGTGAGAAAATTAATCCACTTGATTTGGTTGTGCCTCCCTCCTTCTCTCCCTTGTGTCGCCAGAAGAAAAGTGCACCTTGCCAGGCTGGATCGTTTTTACATAGACTCGAGCTGTGCACATTTTCTTTTGGGGGGGAGCAAAATCACCCCATCCGGTTTCTCTGACCATCATTGTAGAAATTACAATTAAAACCGCTAGCACAGCTCAGCACAGAGCCTACTGGAGCTTTAATGCACTGTTACTAGGCAACAAAGAATTCACTGCTGCCTTCAGAACCGTTTGGGATACCTGCAAAGTTAAAAAGTGAGACCACAGATCCCTCCAGCAGTGGTGGGACAACAGAAAAAACCCAGATGCCTCCAGCAGTGGTGGGACAATAGAAAGATCCAGATCTGGGTCCACTGTCAGTGCTTCCCGAGTCAGGAGGCATTAGCCAAGGAGGAGGTAGTGCATGAATTGGAAAGTGAGCTTAGGACGTTGGAGGCTGAGTGGCTCCTCTCCAACAGAAGCAAACAGTAACTCACTGCTGGAAAGACTCTAGCTCCTGAGAGCCGTTACTGACCAGCAGGCCAACCACTGCCTCACAACCAGAAACATACAGTACCTAACACAGACTCCCTCACAAAGTATTTTTTCACTCAACAAATCATCCAGTAATAACACCATCACGAGCCTGGAAGGACCAGACCGTAAAAAACACTCCACACAGGAGTGCACAAGATGTTTACACATCTCTACACCGCACAAAGGACTCGGGCTGATGGAGCCAATGAGCTTCTCGAAGACATTCCCACCCCGAGTGACTCAGAGGGAACAGCTCGACCAGCAGGTGACCCTTGCAGAACTGAGTTGGCCACGAGGGGGTTGGCGTCTGGAAAGATGCCAGGTCTTGATGGTCTCCTGGCAGAATTTTACAGGGCCTTCTGTCCTGAGCTAGGACCCTGTCTACTGAAGTGGCTGACAGAAAGCCTGGGAAGAGGGGAGTGAGACAGGGCTGCCCCTCATCGGGGCTCTTGTTAGCCCTGTCTGTTGAATCGCTGCTGTGTAAACTACGGTGGACACTGTCTGGCCTCGTGGTCCCTGGCTGTGAGAATGTAGTCATTAAAGTCTCTGCTTATGCAGATGATGTCTGCACGGTGGTCAACGATGCACAGGATGTGTCTGCTCTCCACGGGGCAGTTGACCTGTATGAGAGGGCCTCCTCTGCACGGGTCAACTGGCCAAACACCTGAGAGTACATTTGGGGAAACCGCACGATGTAGAAAATAACTGGAGTGAACTGAGTGGACAAATCGAGAATAAATTGAGGCCATGGACACGCTCCACAGCATGAGTGTCCTTCTGGGGATGGGTGCTCGTGGTCAATAGTTTGGCAGCATTGATGCTGTGACACAAGGTAAAGGTCATTCAGCCCCCTGCCTAGCTGCTAGCAAAGCTCAATAGCACGTTCGCACATTTCGTCTGGCGTGGGAAGCACTGGCAAAAACCGGGGGTTCTGTGTTTGCCAGCTGCTGAGGGCGGCCAGGGTCTAGTGGACGTCAAAGGTAGGGTGATAGCCTTCAGGCTCCTTACCACCAGGCAGCTGCTGTGCAAGGAAGAACTGCCATGGAAGGCCCTGGCCCTCAGCCTGATGCATGACGCAGGTTGGGGTATGGGCGTAAACTTTTCCTGATAAACCACAAGTTGGTAGATTTCACGATGCTGCCAAGTTATTATCCGCGTCTGCTTGACGTGTGGTGTGGTTTCGAGTGGACACTGTCGCACGCACAGCATAACCTCACACTTCAGCTGCACGTCACCTCCACAAGGCTAGCAGTGGTACCAGGTGGACACGTCCTCGTGGAAATGGAGGAGTGCGGCAGAGAGTTCTGTCGCCGCAGGCCTGTGCTCTAGCCCGCCGGTGAGCGGCTGTTGCGCGAGGCGCTCAGTGCCGTGAAGGTGCTGGGATTGAGCCTCCAACAAATGCCTGTGGTGAAAAGCACCCAGGCCGCGGGGCACAATGATGCAGGAAGGATCTTTAAAGCAGAGAACTGCAAAGGGGTGGCACTGAAGGGTGTCTGCAAGCGGGTGCTGTGCATGCACTGCGTGAAAGCACTGCACCACAGACACCTTGAAAGCGTGTCGGACTCCAAATGGAGTGGCCACTTTTGCGCGTTAGCAGAGGTTGTCCCTCGATGGAGGCAGATGTACAAGACACCCATCCGAAATGATGCGGAGACCTGTGGTGGTGGCTGGTGCATTGCGTGCTGCCCTCGGCCACGTGGGCCAACCGAATCGACCCCGGGACATCAGACGCCTGTGTCGACTGCGGAGAGAGAGAAAGAGGGGGCCTCGCTCACCAGTTCCTCGGTTACCGGCGACTGCGCCCGCTGTTTCGGTTCCTGCGCGGCATCTTCAGCAAACTGGGTGGCGCCGTTCCACAGCCGCGCCATCGTGTGCGGCTGTGCATCCTGAGCCGCGGGTGACCGCAACAGCATCGTGAACTTTGTCCTGGCTCGAGCGAGGTTAACGATCTACAAGACCCGTAAGGAGCTGCTGCAGGGTGACACGGGTGAAAGCTCCGCATTAACGATGACCAAAGGTCTCATCAAGGTGCGGCTCGGCATGGAGCACACTTATAAAACCGCTGGGGAGGTGGCCACTTTCCTGGAGTGCTGGGGCAGCGCTCTGTACAGACACTAAGGGAATCCTCCGTTTCACGCTTTAATTTGCACTCTCTTATGCGGGTCATACCGCCCCCTCTCAAAACCCCATCTTTCTCTCACACTATCTGCAGATTGAAAGTGCGCGCGCCAAAAAATGTATTGATGGGAAGGAATGTGGATCACAGGTTGTGTAAATGGTTGTACAAATTGTATGCATTGTATTCCTTGCATATTTCGTTTTGGAATATTGCTCAGAAGATCAATAAAATCGGACATAAAAGTTACAATTCTCTCCCTCCCTCCCCCCTCCCTCCCCTTTGCATTATTCACGAACATCTGCACCGCTCCTTCTGCGGATTCGTGATTAATAGGCACGCTTATTTTCTCGCCAAAAAGCACTTAACGTGAAGCGAGTTTTCTTTGGTCACGCTCATTGAGAGCGTCCAAAAGTGTATTGAATACGTTCCGTTTTAGTGAGCACAATCGGGTTAATTAATCCACATCGACTACACTTGCTTTGGATATGCGTTCAACAAATCCGTCGGTTCACACACACACTCTTAGCTGTTATTAAGCTCACGACAGGCACACTAAGGGGCGTGCATAACGAGATCAATCGTTGCCTTTGTTTGACACTTGCTGCTTTAGATTTGCCGTTTGACCCTTTGCTCGGGTGTCACCCAATCACCAGGAATGCGCTCAACCTCATCCGACCCAGCGAAGCTAAGCGGGGCTGAGCCTGGACGAGTTGTCCACGGCAGGATGAGCGCCTACCGCGTGTAACGGGCGTTGCAGCGCTGCCTCAATCGCAGCATCACCCAGGTTCGAATGCTGGCTCTGGCGCCTGCTTTCTGTGTGTTCGCGTTGGGTTTTCGCCAGGTACTCCGGTTTCCTTCCACAGTCTAAAGACATAGTCGCTAGATCAATTGTCCTGAATTGCTCCCCGGTGCCCTGAGATGTCGTAACTTGCTTACCCCTTCCCGCTGGACGACTGTTAAAACGAGCTAAATCGCTCAATAATTCCTTCCAGCTTAAATTAAAAAAAACCTAACGGATGCTTGAAGGCTCAACCAGAATGATTAGATCTGACAGACTAAATTATGATACCGCGATGATGTCAACACTGAAACCCCAAAGTAATAGTTCTTATGGGACCAGCCTCAACGAATATTAAATCGAGGAACCGATCAATTTTTGAGAAATAACAATGATTGGGTCAGCAGGGATATACGGGAGACTTCAATAACGGAACGTTTAATGGCGATTATGTTTTTATAGGTGAACAGTTTGCTCTGGGATAACAGTGTTGTGTGTTCTCTCTCTCTCTGCATCGAGACGTTTTGTCTCCCACTCCGGCTGCATTCATCAGGCTTCGGAAGCCTGATGATGTTTCCAATGTGGGAGGACGAACGAGAGTAGGGCATTATGATCATCTGATCTCATTATCAGAAACCGCTTAGTCCTTTACAGGGTTGCGGTGAGCTGGAGCCTATCCCGGCAGACACAGGGTGCAAGGCAGGGATATACCCACTAGTATGTGTGGCTTTTGCAAACTGGACACATTGTGAAATGTGTCTATTTTGGTGTTTGGGATCTTAACACCTGCATAATCGCCAGATACGGTAAAACTTGTCCTACTCTTATATAGCTTCTCGTGCGTTCGTGCGCATTGTTCAGCCGGTCATCTCTCGTATTTTGGTTAACAGTCGCGCCGGTCTGGTGTCTCTCGTACTATCACCCGGCCACAAGTGAAAGGAAAGGGGAGACGAGACGGGTGGCGTCGGTTGCATAAGGAAATGCTTCTGTCATCGAGAGCATTGTCAAAGCATAACTGCCATCCCTATTGCGTTTGACCCACATTACACACAGTCCAGGGAGCATTACCAACCTTGCTAATTTGGAGAAGGGGAGGGGTGATTACCAGTAATGATCAGCGTTCCGATGTCTTAAGGTTGCAACCGTGGCCTTGCATGTAAAACCATTGCGGCTGCAGCATCTGAGTGTTCCATCCTTACAGCTGTACAACATGTTTTAAACTGGCTGTAAAATTAATATAAATGCGTTTTATATATCCAGCCCTGTAGATGCTAGCGACTGACCCAGATTTAGGAATATTGACCCTTTACATTATTGTTAATATGGGCGATACTAGTTGTCATTCGTATTATCAGTCTTGGTCTTGATCAGTCCACTGCTGGATGAATGCCTCCCTCCAATGTTAATAACCCTTCTAAACGCCTGCACAAAGTTGGTTTCATGGCTCCATCTCTTCGTTAAAACATAGATTTGCAAAGCAGTTTCGTTCCTTGCTGCCACACCGCATGTGGGGTGTGAATCACCCAACACGATTGCACGGATGGATTCAAGAATCCATAGTTGCCCTGATGTCTCAGAGCCACTATTGCAACTGAAGCCTCCAACAATCCCATTTACAGACACGGTGGTGGAGTGGCAACACTCGCGCCGAACCTGGGTTCGATTCCAGGCTCGGGTGCCTTACTGTGTGGCGTTTCGGTTCTCTCCGTGTCCTCATGTCTTATCGTCGGGTACTTCGATTTCATCCCATAGCCAACCCCCTCCCCCTTTCACTGGCCGATAACAACATTTAAATATACACGCACCGTCTGGCAAATGTTGGCACGTGCCCGTGAGTTATTTCAAGAGTAAAACGAAATATCACCCGTTAGAAGTGCTAAGTATAACATCGAAGCGCTAGCCAGGCTTGAATTTGCTTGGCTAACGAGATAAGGCGATCGCGCGCGTTTAATATTAATTAGGCCGCGGTTGTGTTTGTGGGCAAATCTTCGCGTGGCCTCTGCTCCTTCCTTGGCACAGAAAACATTAACTTCGCCGCTTACTTCCCATCTGAGGATCGGCTTAATTGGCGTGACTTTATAATCCCATATAAGCAGCAGTTGCTTAGTGTTTGATCATCTGCGTGCGTTACGTGTGCGCGTGCCTATGCTATTATTTGAATGCATCACAATTAAATTAATTGGCTCAATTGGAAGCTGTTAAGTTCCAATTAGCCACATTTTTGCGAGGTACTCTGTTACACTTGGCCGCTTTAGATTGCGGCCGGATAAGCGGGCGGGGATAGCGTTCAGAACAACCGCCGCCTTTCGCCGCCAAGTGATGGGGACATCACAACCGAGCTTGTGCCAGGGTATGGTGTGCATTTTGAGGCTACTATGTGCGTCGAAGGCTCGCTAGCGGGAGATCCGGCGCCATGGGATGCTGGACCCAGCATCTGGATGCCAGACCCAGCATCTGGATGCGAGATTCGTGCGAGAGAGAAAACGTTCCGACCGACCGACGCAAGGTGAATCAAATCTAAGATTACAACAGGTTTTACCGTATCTGGCGATTATGCAGGTGATAAGAGTACCCATAGCATGAATCAAATCGGTTTCCAACCACTCGTCAAACGGCGGAGCGCCACCTAGTGATCCGTGGAGACCAGACCCAAGTGGGTCTTTAGGTGAAGAGAGTAGAGAAGCCCTGCCCTACCAAGTTGGCTTACGTTGTATTCTCCTCTGCTCGTTGTGAACGCGCCTCTGAGCTTCGCCAATGTTGCTGAAGGGCGGACTACCTCCCAGCCTCCCGGTAGCGCCCTTCATTAGTCCAAGCAAAACAACCCACGCGTGACCAGAACCCAATGACCTACATCAGTAATTGTTATTAACACGGGGTGTGTTTTTGGAGGCAGACGGCTCGGTCCACAGGGGAAGATGACGGGCT
>JAZEWT010000010.1:17572183-17583385 GCA_036362905.1 Mordacia mordax
ACGCCCTGTGTTTCCGGGATAGGCTCCGGCTTCACCGTGACCCTATATAGGATTAAGCGGTTTCAGACATAATGAGATGAGATGAGACTTTCCCGGTGCGAACCTGCGTGGCGAGCGGCTACCGGCAGGCAGAGGTGCATCTCGCCGAACACGGCTCCCGGGTTCATTTGCGTCGCCGTTAGGATTCCTCGCCAGCCGACTCCCGTTGCTTTGAAAGCAATCGCCAACGAGCGCGCATGCGGCTTCGGTGCCTCATCTGAGCGGGGGCGAGCGTGAGGGGGGGGGGCAATGGGCAACGCGCGTCGCGTAGGCAATGCGTGTCTTAATAAAACTAGAGGAGTGCCCGCCCTGCGGGCCATCTGGATGCAAGTGTGCAACGACGCGCTTTTCTTACGGTCAAGGCATAGGAGAGCAATCGATGAGGTGGGAAGTGGAGCTGAAATGAGTTGTGAAAAATCCCTGCTGTTGTGCGGATGAAATGTGCTCTGACGAAGGATTCGACGCAGTACCTGCCGTGCAGTGCAGACCTACGTACAGCTACAAACACTTGCACCGTTATATATAACCATTGGATATAACCATTGTCTTGCAGCCGCAATCTGCAGTGTACAAGTAAGCGACTTCCCAATAACGTTTTGGTAAACCACCAGGACTGTGTACGCTTGGCAAGCGTGGCTTTTGTTGATGAGAATAGCGAAACCAGGTCAGGGTTTGGTTTGATTAAATAAATGCCGCAGTCGAACACACTTCCGAAAGGGCCAATCAAAGGGCAACGTACGGAATGAGAATGACTATGGGGACGTGCAGACGTATTGTGACTAATGAAATGCCCCGAGGGCTGGCAACGAAGCGCCCGTCGGACCTTTTGCGCGGCAAGCTTTACACCAACGGCTCAAGCATTGACAAACGGTAAAGGTGCAACCCTGCAATGCCTCGCTCACGCCACTGCTGGCGAAAGGCGCCTCCACTGAAGGGAACTCGCGATGGCGCCTCTTTTTTTTAGAGCGTTTAGGTGGTCATGCAGCGGTAGTATCGGCGCATTTTTCTGCAGAAAGTATCCTGCCCGAGGCGGTTGCAGTCCCATCTCGGGTGCAGCGGTTAGCATCGCCCGCCTCTCGGGCAGGAGAACCCGGGTTCAATCCCCCCTGTCAGGGAGAGACGAGACACGTGTGGGGAGCGCTGGCTCGGCGGTTCGCGTGCCAGGAAACACAGCGAGTCTCATCTTCAGCACCTTCGCTAGGTCGACTCGGCCTTAAATGAGTACCATCGACGGAGGCGGAAGACTGCTGGACGCCGTGCTGTCGGCCACCGACAACGTCGTGTGCCATGCTGGCCTTCATAGGTGCTTTCTGACTGTACCCGACCTTACACCGGTAAAGCTGTGCGATGGGGCTTTCTCTTTGTACTTAAGTAAAACCTCTATTTAACGGACTAACAGGGAGGGGGGTGGTAAGAGCGTCCCAAAAGTCCATTATATCCGGGTGATATTATGACGGACTTATATTCGTTATTATACCATACCTTATAACAACCTATATTATAACACAATTTAAACGGAGTAATACGAATATCATAGTAGCAAAAAGTTTTATTTCCGTTATTTTAGTACAGACCGCTGTCTCCGAACTAGCGGACAGCGTCCGCTGCTTCCGAAGTCCGTTGAACAGAGGTCCCCTTAACTGTAATCTCTCACCGCATGACCGTCATCTCTCTCTCTCTCTCTCAGAGGTGCATGACCATTCACCCACACGTGCACCGACACACACACACGTGTGTGACCATCACTTAAGATAACAAAGATTAAGACGTCTCGACAGTGGTTTCCTCCCACTGTTCAGAGACCACGCTGTTGCCTCGGTAAATTGGCCTGCTGAGTTAATTGCCCCGCGATCGACTGGCGTCACATCCTCGGTGCTCCCCCTGCCTTGCGTCCTCTGTCGGCCGGGATAGGCTCCGGCTCACCGCGACCCCCTACAGGACTAAGCGGTTTCTGACAACGAGATGAGATGATGAGCGAACGGCGGATTGTTTGCTCGTTTCGCTGAAGTACGGCCTCGATGCTGCAGTGGTGGGGTGTGTGTGTGGTGTGTGTGTGTGGTGTGTGTGTGTGTGTGGGGTGTGTGTGTGTGGGGGTGTGTGTGTGTGGGGTGTGTGTATGTGAAAGCTGACGTCTATGACACGTGTTCTCCTGTAGATATTACACTCGCCCTGCGTGGGAGTGACGAGAGACTGGAGTGCAGCTCATTAAGTGCCTTATCATCTTATCATTGTTAGCATCACCCCTAGTATTACCAAAGACAAAAATCCCCCTCCCCCCTCCCAACCCGTATAGCCTCAACGGACTGTAGGGTCAAGTGCTGTTAGCGAGCACTTAATAAGGCCAGTACGGAGCATGCGGGGGTGGGTAGCCAGCACCACGCCTGGCCGTCTTTGTCTCCCCAGTGTCGATGTTTGCACACCACCAGGTACTCATTTGAGGCTAGGTCGTTGCAGCCACCATCACCACGACCTACTATTGTGCGGCAGTGACATTTTGGGAGGTCTGCATCCAGCAGTGGATTGATCGTGACTCATGACAACTTACTCACGGCTCATGTGTGAGAATTGCTGCCGAGAGCCGCTCTTTCAGGATGGCAGTGTCTCGCGTTCCTCCTTAGGCCGTCTCGACGTTGCGCTTCCCGTGTTCGAGACATAGTTAGGCTTTGACGCCGGAGAGGACGAGGAGGAAAGAACGCTGGACACGGTTGCAACGAAAGCCAACAGAGGCGCTGAGCAATTCTCGATCTCAACCGTTGGCTCCCGCATCCCTCCCTCAATCGCCCCACCACACTGGGGGGCAGAGGTAATTGTCGTCGTTAGCAGAAAGGACCTTGACTCTTCAGCAGCTCCAATGAATGATTCACCATTCTGCCACCCACGTGCTAACCGCGCGTTCTTCCACATTTCATCCGTGCGGCCAATTTGGTGTTTGCATAAATACTGCACGGCTGGTTAATGCTGCCAGAGCGGGGAACGCCTCTGCATATCAATTCATAGCCCTCGAGAAGTTGTTTTTTCCTTGTGCCTCCTCCACCCACCCCTTCGTCCCCCCCCCCCCTTTCAGCTCTCTCACGAAAGCACCATGCGCTCGATGCCGCGACATGCGAGATGATAATGGCGACAATGCAATCACGCGGTTCAAATAAGCGTGCGTAACGTGCCCTCTCTGCTATCTCCGCGCATTGAATCCGAAATGTTGTATAACGCAATTCCATAGGATTGACAATCAAGAGGTGTCCCCATGTTTCTATGGTAGGAGACGGGATTCCCTAACCCTTCAGTGTGGAACAGAGGCATCCATATAAGCGTCTGTAGTCGTTGGATAGAGGCATCCCTATGCCTGTTTTACTACGCGGTACGACGGAACCTGTTGGGCTTTGAATTCTCTGCAAGGCAAAGATCCCCCGTTTAGCCTTTAGACACGCCCGGAGCAAGGGCCATTAGCAAACCACCTCGAGGCATTGTCACATGGCGTCCGAGAAATATGCATGTGCCGCTGTGGATGATAATAATAATTGATGTCAAGCCTACAGTCGATCCACTGCTGGATAGACGAATTGCATCGCTCAACGGCCGAGCAGCGGTGCGTAGTGGCACGTTCAGTGCCTCGACGCTAAATCTGTTACTATGACGTTGCCATGACACCTCTCACCCGCAGGCTGCTGGTACTTACTGAGAACCCATTTCTTAGAACTGTGGGGGGTAGGAGGAGATTTGGAGGCGGGGGGGGGCGGAGGGGGGGGGGCCGTGAAGGTGCGCGCACGTGGGCGCGTGTTGTTGCGCGGATTTGTACGCGCGTCCATCCGCGTGCGCACGATTTTGCACGCGTGCTGTCTTAGCGCTCGGCGGATGGAGCCTCTGAAAGACTACGCGGGGCGTATTTGTGCTGTGCGTGCGCGGTATGCGGCGGCGTGCTCGTGGGTGAGTGGTGGTGGGGGGGGGATTGGTGGGGGGATGGGTGAGTGGGAAGGGAGAGGATGTGCGTGTGGTGCCGGGGGGAGGGGGGTGAGTGAATGTGGGGTAGACGCAGGCACGAGTGCTCAGTGTGAGTGCTCCAGGTCAGCACCTCTGTCGATGTTGCCTACAAAGCTAATTTCCTTTTTATCGGTCCGACGGAAGCGGTTATCTTAATCTAAATGTAAAAGGTCCATATTAATTTAACATCTACCGCAGTCACACTCGCATCAGTCTCTCCATGCACCTGAGCATTGTTCTGATTATCAGCGACTCAATTAGGCAGCCGCAGGGTCCGCCTCGGATAAGTTTCACTCCACGTGCCCTCTGCGTGGCAGTGCCACCTGCCCGCCAGCCAGGCGTTTGACCTGCTGATGAGAGACCGACGTGTAGGGAGATGTGAAGCCATCTCTTCTTCCGTCTAATGGCAGCCTGCTTGCAGGCGCGGGTTCCGTGCCGCGGTATGCTGCGAGTGCATTTGTAACATCGCAGATATCTGATCCTGCCGGAGGCGGTTCGATTCCTGCCTCTGGCGGCTTGTCATCGTGGCGTTCGGAACTCAGAACGCCTGAAGGATGCCTCCAACTTGGCAGGCGAACTATAGCGAAGGAGAGAAAGAGAGCGGGCGGCACGGTGGCCCAGTGGGTAGCGCTGTCGCCTCACAGTAAGAAGGTCCCGGGTTCGAATCTCGCCTCGGGTGCCTTTTCTGTGTGGAGTTTGCATGATTTCCCCGTGTCTGCGTGGGTTTTCGCCGGGCACTACAGTTTCCTCCCACAGTCCACACAACATGCTGCTGCATAGGTTGATTGGCTTGCAGACTAAATTGCCTGCAGTGCCCGGTGATGGACTGGCGTCCCATTGTGGGTGTATCCCTGCCTTGCGCCCTGTGTCTGCCGGGATAGGCTCCGTCTCACCGCGACCCTGTACAGGACTAAGCGGTTTCTGACAGATGAGAGAAAGATAGCACTCGAAACGACCCATCTCAAGAGAGAAAAAAACTGCTTTATTTTGGTTTTGTAGGTGAGCCAGTGCCCACGTGTGATAAAGAGATTCAGTCTGTTCTCTTGATATCTCAACTGGCCAGGTAAACTGACTGGACCGAATCGGTTCTCCTTGTACTGAACGCAGTGGTGGTGGTGGTGTTGACCCATTGTCAGAGTGCCTGATCACAAATTAGTATACTGGGGGCTTCTCAGATGACAGCGAGATAAGAGAAATGTAGGTAAAACATACAGCTGTAGCGAGTTGATGCAAGTGATAGATATGCACCTGATATGAGATGACGTAACAGATGCAGCGAAATTGGACAAGATCTGCTGACAGCATGGTAATGCGAGGGATACAGTGTGTAGATACGAATCAATAGATTCCATTTTTTTGGGTTAGGTCACGTGAAAATGTTTGTTGTAAACCCTCCACCACCAGACAACAGCCAATCCATAAAGCATGTTAACGTTGACAACGTGCCAATTATTCATTATCTCAGCACATCGGTTTGTAGAAGAGCAAACTCAGAGCATCTAGAAGTGAAGTTATCTTTTCTGGGCAGTTCATTGATTTAAGTGTATTAAGGTTCGACTACCAAGTCTCTGGTGTGGGCTAACCTGTTGCAAGGTCATTGCATACATTATCAAAGCTTTTTGATTGCATTTTTTACCACAAACGTGTGATTTTTTTGCAAACTTTACGAGATTTGTCTGTTGGTTTAAGATCTTAGCAGTGTTAGCACGAGAAAACGGATACAGTCTCTTGGGTTTTTTTTTATAGACTGGGTAGGTCTGTTTGCAACATTGTGAATCCTTGCCCCCTTTGGTGGCCTAGGTGCCTGAACTTTTACTTTTATCGATAATGAATGAAGCCACCAGTCAACTGATCGGGTGAGAGTCTTCACAGGGTCACATGTAGACCCAAACGTGCTTAGGGTAGCGTCTCGTGTAAACTTCTTTGACAATTGCGTGTTTAGTACAGATGTCAGTTTTCACGGCCAGATGCATTGATTACTTGCAAAAGCTGTCTCTTTTGGGATAACTGTGTCTCTCCTTCACGATACTTCTCCTCCCACGTTGGAGGGCATCTTCAGGCGTGATGTGATTGAGTCACGAAATAATACCTTTAATAAGCAATTTCGTGTTTGGTTCGCTCTTGCGCACGCTGAACCACAAACATGAAATACCTAACCGTACCTAAAACGTCTTACGAGACTTGCTGCGGAGATGGATTTCAATCTCCCTTTCCAGCAGCTGCTGTTTTTTGTTTTTGTTCCATCGGAAACACTTTGCAGTTCTGGCTTAATTTCTCACTCTGGGTTCTGTTTCTGGGCGGCGCGGTGGCGCAGTGGTTAGCGCTGTCGCCTCACAGCAAGAAGGTCCCGGGTTCGAGTCTCTCGGCTCCGGTGCCTTTCTGTGTGGAGTTGGCATGCTCTCCCCGTGTCCGCGTGGGTTTTCGCCGGGTACTCCGGTTTCCTCCCACAGTCCAAAAGCATGCTCCTGGATAGGTTGATTGGCTCGGAGACTAAAAAGTGTCCCGCAATGCCCGGCGATGGACTGGCGTCCCGTCGTCGGGTGTATTCCTGCCTTACGCCCTGTGTTTCCGGGATAGGCTCCGGCTTCACCGTGACCCTATATAGGATTAAGCGGTTTCAGATAATGAGATGAGATGAGGTTCTGTTTCTTCGACAACGATGCGAAACTGACTTGATGTGGGGATTATTGGTGGAAGGCACTTCCACTGAAGCGGGAGATAAAAAAAACCCATCCATCAGAATACTACATCACATAACCCTATACAATTCTATAATCCTAAAACAACAAGTTTTGTAATCGCCTATTAAAACGATAGATGTGGCGTGCCAAAGTAATTTTCGGAAAAACTTTCCAGACTCTTGCGACTGCAGTTAAGCACCCAATGTAAACTGGTGCCGACTCGAATACACAGACATCATCATCATCAATATAATCCATGAGGAATCCACTGCTCGATAATGGCATCCCCAATTCATCACGATCTCCCACGCGGGGAAAAAAAAAACCCATTGTAAACAGATTGTAATTATCATTCATCGTGGTGACATGAGCCTAAAAAAATGAATTGTTTAACTGCAGCAAAGCCATTTGGTACATGTGTACAACAATGCATTTCCGTGGGTTTTCACTTGGCATTCAAGGGACTCTCTTTATCGTGGATTATTTGATTGATATTCGGGCAAGAAATCGGGCCCACAGTCACTTCGAAAACTCCTCGAGACACGTCCGTACAACCATTACTTATTGGTCTGACAACAACACTTTACGATGTTGGGCCACCCGTGGTATAAATTGTCTCTTATGTTGCATTTATTAAAATGTGTGTGATGTAAGTCGCCCTGGGCAGAGCCGTCTGCTGCATAACAATTAAAGATAATTAAAGGTAGGCCGTAATATTTGCAGTGGCTATCCTAGGGCAGAGGGTCTCAAGTTTTTGCACCTCAAGGCCCACTGCTTGGTCTCCGCAGACTGCGAGATGGTGTTAGCAATCGGTTGAGAGTGGCGTGCCGAGACTACGGCTCGTGACAATGATGTCGATTATGACAACGACGTTTTTCAGTTGACCCGCTCTGTTCTGCTTTGTTGTTGTGCCGTTCTCTCCACAGCTCTGGGCAGCGCCCATGTGAGCCTCGGGAGGAAAGGGCCGTTGAAATGCAAATATTATTACGTTATCGCACAACGTGACTCCTCAAGCCAGAGGAGTTGGCTTTTCGCTCTGTGGAACGGCCTCTCGTCTGGTTCGTCCAGCAGCTTCGTGCCACTTAAATGAGGATCAAAACAACCGTTGAAGAACTCAAAACAAAAATGCCGCAGCGTTTACGAAAAATAAACAGATCCGTGAAGGCATTGGCTCCGAATGAAAGCTACGAATCCGAAACCTACAATATCCACAACATCGTTTAAAAATGGGATTAATGGAAATGGATCTTTTGGGGGTTTGTTCAGTGTGTTGTTCATTTTTCTTATTCCCCCCCCCCCCCTTGGAGCGAGAAAGCAACGAGGTGTTCAACAAACAGGCGCAGCGCCTCTTACAACACTCGGTAACGCGCAGCCGTCAATCCTTGCTCAGGTCCTATTGTCTGTTGCGCGTCTTTAAATTACGTGCCGTCATAATGAATAAAGCCTTCTGGGAGGTGGAACGCGCGCGTGTGTGTGCGCGCACACACGCGTCTATATGGTAACACGTCTTAAGAACCTTAATGCTCCTCCCAATCGGCCATTACGGAGTCCACCAAAGCGCCATCCATCTGTCTGATAATCGTCAATATTAAGGTTCGACCGAGTCGTTGCCGTTCCTCGTGAAGGCTCTGCGCTGACCTTTGACACCACCTTTTTGGGCCCGGGGTGAGACCTAGAGGTCAAAAGAATTAAAATTTATACCGAGATGGATTTGCTGTCTCTTAATTATTTATCTGTCCGTGTACGTAATGGACGGATGCGATTTGTTACAAGTGCAATGTGTGCACAGCGCTCTTATCGTGTATACACGCTGTGCAACTGAGTCTGACGAATCACGTACCTTTGTAAATCCACTGCTGGATGAAGTTCTCCCAGTGTCCGTTTTTGGGGATCGTTTGGACCATACGTCAACATCACGTGGTCAGTGAGTCGAAGTACTGCCCAGAACGAGTTCAAATTATTCCTGGGTCCTTGCTGGCAATCGAATTAATGGCCAAGCCATGAACCCTGGGACCCCCCCAACCCCATTGCCTCCTCTTAAACATCTCCCTAGATACAGATGAGTGAATGCAATTGGAGACCTATTTAAATCACATTTTTAAGTGAAGAAAAATATTTTTTAGATTAACATATTACATTTTTGTACTTATTTACTGAGCAATAGTAATTGCATTTTTCTCTCCCCCCTTTCGCAATGTGTTTACATAAATGTAGGTCTTGCATGTTTGTTGACACAATAATAATAATAATTGCATTCTCAGCGCTTATAACCGAAGGGTCACAAAGCGCTGCCTAAAGCTGTGGAGAGGACGTCATGTCATCATCACCATCAACAACAACAACATATGAAAGGCAAATCAACAACAATAACGTGTTTACTGTTTTGGTTTCCAGATCTGGGCTGTGGAGAGAACGGCATGTCTGAAACACGAGAGCAATTTCATTAACGGTCATATGATGGCTATAATTTCGACAAGGGCATACAATAAGCGATGAAAATAATTGTTCAACGAAGAAAGGGATGCGCGTTCCTGAGTAGACACAGGTCACAACTCGAACATTCTGTAGTTGGGTTGCGGTGGCTCCGTCGGTAGCGCAGCGCTGGGCTACAAAGCCGGCGACCTGTGTTCGAATCCGACTCACGGTCAGCACCGTGACTGTTATCTGAACCGGTCCTGGGCCTCCCTTAGGTTGACTCGGCCTCAAATGAGTACCTGGTGCGGTGTGTCAACATTGCCACTGTGGAGACCTCCTAGGGTGACGTGTCGAGCTTCATAGGTGCTCGCTAATGACACTTGACCCTACCTACAGACTCATCTCATCTCATTGTTTGAAACCGCTTAGTCCTATACAGGGTCACGGTGAAGCCGGAGCCTATCCCGGCAGACACAGGGCGCAAGACAAGGATATACCGACGATGGGACGCCAGTCCATCGCCGGGCACTGCGGGGCAGCCAATCAACCTATGTAGCAGCATGCTTTTTTGACTGTGGGAGGAAATCGGAGTGCCCGGCGAAAACCCACGCGGACACGGGGAGAGCATGCAAACTCCACACAGAAAGGCAGCCGAGCCGAGAGATTCGAACCCGGGACCTTCTTGCTGTGAGGCGACAGCGCTAACCACTGGGCCACCGCGCCGCCCTACCTACAGACTGTTAAGGCGATATGGGGGATTTTTAGTTTTCGTTGCATTCTCTTAATTGAATTCCCCGCTAAGGCTCTCACATCCGTGTGAGTTGTACGCTCGCTCTCCTAGCTCGGGAGGTTGTCGACCTTTTGCACCTCGAGGCCCACAGGGGTTTGGTCTCCAAGGACCCGGTGTGCCGTGAACATCAAAACTCGTGACATTCAAGCAGCAGGTCACAGTGACGGCCTTAATAGGTGCTCGCTAACAAGCACATTGCTTCCAACGGTCTGCTAGGCTATACAGCAGGCATTTGCCTGTACGAGTGCGTGTCTGTTTGAAATCGACTTTGCCTTCAATCCAAATCTGAGCAGAAATCCGTTCCGTCTTCATAAATATAAACGTCGCTCTTAAGCGGCTGGCGCGGCGCATATTGACATCAGCGCGGTAGCGGAGAGACAAAGACGGCTGGGGGTGGTCCGGGCCGCACACCTCCAGCCTGTGCACAGCGAGCAAGGGACAGAGGAGGGTGAAGGTGGGGGCCGAGTAGGGGGTTGGGATGCTCTCTAGGGGGTTGGGATGCTCTCCCTGCGCAGCGAGAGCATCCCAACCCCCTACTCGGCCCCCACCTTCACCCGCCGTAAACAGGTTGCAGGTTAGGCTACGTGACCGCCAGCTCGGCGGTAGTAATTAATCAATTTAATTGAGCGGGAGAGTGGGGGGAAGCGGCGCGGTAGACGTAGCAGGAGTAGCGCTGCCGCCCCACAGCAAAAAGCACCCGGGTTGGATTCCCGGCTCGGACGCCTGTGTGGAGTTGGCGTGTTCTTCCCGTGTCCGTGTGCGTTTATGGACGAGTACTCAGGATTCCTCCGCGAATTCCCGTTTCCTGTGTCAATTTCAAGACACGTTGCCTCGATTAATTGTCGTAACAAAATCCCCCCCCCCCCACCGCCGAGGTGCCTTGAGAAGTTGTAACGTGCTTACGCCTCCCCGCTGCACAACTGTTACAAAGAGCCACATTACTCAACATTTCCTTCCAGCTTAGCTAAAAACCGACTGACGAGTGGCAAATAGGCTGGTGGGAGGGTGACATCCATGTTTCTGCTTTTTTTAGATCTATTAAGTACGGAGATTATAATAGTAATTGCATTTACGGAGCGCTTTTCACCCGAGGGTCACAAAGCGCTGCACGGAGCTGCGGAGAGAACGGCACGTCAACAGCAACGACATGAGAGTGGATAATCAGCGACAGTAACGTGTTTTTTTTTTTGGAGTTTTATTTTATCTCATTATCTGAAACCGCTTAATCCTATATAGGGTCACAGTGAGCCGGAGCCTATCCCGGAAACACAGGGCGTAAGGCAGGAATACACCCGACGACGG
>JAZEWT010000010.1:17586166-17599206 GCA_036362905.1 Mordacia mordax
TATTCCTGCCTTACGCCCTGTGTTTCCGGGATAGGCTCCGGCTCACCGTGACCCTACATAGGATTAAGCGGTTTCAGATAATGAGATGAGAGATGAGATGAGTATGATGTGGAGCACATCAGTAACGGGAAGATAAAGGTGGCTGGGAGGAGGAGGGGGGCGGCATTGGTCACGTCGCTCGCTGATTGCAAAGAAGCCTTTTGTAGGGGAACCTGTGTTGTATGCGAGGATGGACATTGTACAGCCGGGTTCGATCTCTGGCTCGGGTGCCTTTCTGTGCGGAGTTTGCGTCCTCTCTCGCTCTCTCCCCCGTGTCAGCGTGGGTTTTTGCCCGGTGCTCCGGTTTCCTCCCACCGTCCAAAGACACGCTGCTGCCTAGGTTAATTGTCTCGCCGCGTAAATTTCCTCGAAAAGTTCCCTGCGATGTACGAGCGTCACATCCTGGGTATAGCCCCGCCTTGCGCCCTCTGTCTGCCGGGATAGGCTCTGCCCCCTCCCCTCCTCCTGCGACGCTGTACAGGATTAAGCGGTTGTTGATGATGACTGAGACAAGGATTCCCGTGCAGCCTTAATAGACGATAGGCTCAAGTGCTCTTAACGAGCATCAACACCCCGGTTTCCTCCCACAGTCCAAAAAACACGCTGCTACATAGGTTAATTAGCTTGCAGGCTAAATTGCCCGCAGTGCCCGGTGATGGACTGGCGTCCCATCGTAGGTGTATCCCTGCTTTGCGCCCTGTGTCTGCGGGGATAAGCACCGGCTCGTCGCGACCCTGCACACGACTAAGCGGTTTCTGACAATGAGATGAGAACTGTGAAGGCCGGCACGAGGCACGAGGAGGTGGTGGGGGCGGGTGACCAGCATACTCCCAACACTGGACACAGTCGTGGCAGCAGCAGCGATGACGTAAGCCTTGCGCTGTTTACAGATCAGCTGTGCTGTCCAGGGACTCTGGAAACGTGAGAGAGGGTGGTGGGTGGAGCGTAGTGATGGGTGGTCATGGAACTACAAAGGAGGGGAGATTATTTCTACCGCGCTTGGATTGTCGCTAATGATCACTACAATCTTGAGTTTTATATTCGCTCATCCATCGATTTACGGAAGGGTTTCGGGTTTTCGTAAATTATCATAATCTTTGCGTTCCTAAAGAGCCTTTCACTCGAGGGCCACAAAGCGCTGCACAGAGCTATGGAGAGAACGGCGTGTCAACAACAACATCAGAACAGATCAATTAATTAAAACAATGACTGTAAATTAAAGAAGGAGATCAATTATTTTTTTTTAGGTAAGAAAAACAACTGTAGGCAGGAAGAAATTCTCAGGTCCTCTGTTGCCAGACAAATAACACTTAGAGATGAACTGCGGGTCACCTGAGGCTAGACGAACAATATTCTGTTATGGGCGGCACGGTGGCCCAGTGGGTAGCGCTGTCGCCTCACAGCAAGAAGGTCCCGGGTTCAAATCTCGGCTCGGGTGCCTTTCTGTGTGGAGTTTGCATGCTCTCCCCGTGTCCGCGTGGGTTTTCGCCGGGCACTCTCATTTCCTCCCACGAGTCCAAAAAACATGCTGCTGCATAGGTTAATTGGCTTGCAGACTAAATTGCCCGCAGTCCCCAGTGATGGATTGACGTCCCATCGTGGGTATATACCGGCCTTGCACCCTGTGTCTGCCGGGATAGGCTCCGGCTCACCGCGACCCTGTACAGGACTAAGCGGTTTCTGACAATGAGATGAGATATAGCGAATTTACGTATACGGAGTTTCCATATATCGGGGTTACCTTTACATGAACTGAGTCATTAGTTATGCAAATAGCATCTCACAGTAGCTGAGGAACTACGGACAGACTGGAAGGGCAGGACCCTGGCGAATGAGCCGCCACCAATCTGCCCGAGCTCTGCAATTCTCGATATAAGAAGATGGTTTTTGTAGCCAATCGATCAGTGTTTATACAGGGGAGGGCCAGAAATATCTGACACATTTCAAGCCTATGTAAATATAAATGTGTCAGCTTTTTCTGAGCCACCCCGTACTAGGAGAAAATCCCACGCAAGAGACAATGACATTTCCTGAAGTAGGCATATTGCTCGAAACGTTGCCTCTGGTACATTTATCTCTTTACGGCGACAGTTTTAGGGACACATGAGAATTTTTCTGCATACATTGTTTATATTGATTTTTAAAAAATTAAAATCACATACCTTCATTCTATTACTACCCTGGCCGTGTCACGCGACAAAGCTTCGGGGCTGTTCTCTCGGCTCGGAGCCGATCGCATCTTCGCTGTCTAGCGGTCAGCACAGGCGTGGCCTGGGTGGTTGCAGGCCACGGTGGAAGCCAGCCCATTAGCCCAGGCGGCCACGTTCATTAACCGCGTTGCGCGTGCACCCGCAGCATTACGGTATTCTATTAATTAATCGCGCTGCGCGTCTACCGGGGGCATTACAGCATAGTATTAGTGTGCGCGCACGCGTGCATTGTAATGCATATGTTGTGTACACACAAACACGGCGCAGTATTCCGTCATTCGCTCCGGGTTCTGTTCATTTGAGCGTGTTTTTAAATATATATATTTAAGTAAGAATCATTACAATTGCATTTTTAGAGCCCCATATCACCCGAGGGTCACAAAGCGCTGCACAAAGCTGCGGAGAGAACGGCACATCAATACCGAGATCAGAACGGCAAATCAGCAATATCGTTTTTTTTGTTAATTGTTAATTTGTTGTCAATGTAATAACGCGTTTGAGATATAGCGACACATTGCGTAAGAGTGGTGGCGCTGCGATTAGCACGCCGTGCGATCTGTGACCTAAGTTCGATTCCTTCGCTCAAGGCTTAACATCCGCCCCCACCACCTACCTCTATTGACCTGTGTGGTGAAGTATGGCCAAACGATCCCGATGACCGACAACGTCACGCAGAATCCTTTGTCAACGTGGATTTACAAAAGGCATGCAAATGACGAATATTTACATATTCATAGTAATCCGTCTCTGATATTTAATTCACGTGTGTAGTTCAATGTGTATGTGCGCTATACAGTGGGGAGCGGAAATAGGCTCCAAACCCGACGATCCGAGTTCGCGTCCCGCTCACGGCCAACATAAATGACAATTTTATAAACCGGTCCTGGGCCTCCTCTAGGCCGACTCAGCCTCAAATGGGTACCTGCTGTGCGGTGTAAACTGGCCTCCGATGACCTCGTGTGTCGTGCTGGCCTTCATAGGCACTCGCTAACACCAGTTGACCCTACGGTATGTGAAGGCACATTGTTTAATATGCCAACAAATCGTGGAGCCCTTTGAAAGAATTATCTGTGCCGTTCGGAAATATTCAGACTGGCCTGTCTGCGATCCATCCTGGGTTTCACCAGACTGGATTGTGTGAGTGGCTCACAGTTCCTGGACGGATCTCGACAAAGTCCCATCAGCTCCTCTGGCAGGGCAAGGCTGCGTTGGTTGAGTCAAGCGGTCTGCATGCTCGGCCACCGAATGCCCAACGCTACCCCACGCCCGAGCAGCTTTCAGTTTAGCCGGGTAACAGGAGAGGAGATACCGGCAGTTGAATGGAGTCGCCATCGAACAACGACGGGGAGGGGGGAGATGGGCGTGCGGAGGAACGCTGTTCACAACAACGATTAGAGCAGCAGCGGGCGCCTAAAGCATTTCAAGTTGGCACCACGTGGAGCATAGCTGCTGCATGTGTGTGTCATCTCCCGCTGGCTGCCAGACTCTGGAACTCCCTTCAATCGCAAATTCGCTTCGTTGAGTACCTGGCTATCTTAAAATCCCACCTCAAGGCTCACTCGTTCCTTAAGGCCTTAAAGTCCTCTGGCTGGGATTGTTGATGCTTCTCACTGTTGTTGTGCCTAGATAATGGCTCGCTGTTGACCTGCGCCTGCTCAGGAACACTTCTGCCTTCCTTGATTCGTTTAACAATAATTTTATTTTCATTTGATGTCCTTCATTGATTTAAAGTAATTCTCTCATCTCATTATCTGAAACCGCTAAATCCTATATAGGGTCACGGTGAGCCGGAGCCTATCCCGGAAACACAGGGCGTAAGGCAGGAATACACCCGACGACGGGACGCCAGTCCATCGCCGGGCATTGCGGGACAATTTTAGTCTGCGAGCCAATCAACCTATCCAGGAGCATGCTTTTGGACTGTGGGAGGAAACCGGAGTACCCGGCGAAAACCCACGCGGACACGGGGAGAGCATGCAAACTCCACACAGAAAGGCACCCGAGCCGAGAGATTCGAACCCGGGACCTTCTTGCTGTGAGGCGTCAGAGCTAACCACTGGGCCACCGCGCCGCCCAATTATTTTACTTAATTCACCAATTCTGATGTTGTAGTTAACACGCTGTTCTCTCCATAGCTCCGTGCTCTGCTTTGTGACCCTCGGGTGAAAAGCACTTAAGAAATATGAAAATATATAATATTAATATATGTGCATCTCAGTCAATCCATAATGCCTCAGTGTGTTCCGTGACCTTCCGCCAGCGAGCCTTAGATATTTCTCGTGGCCTCGAAGTGCACCTGGCCTGGCACAAGTGTAATAAAAACATCACCGTCACATAGTGGCAAATGGAAGTTGTCATTATGACGTTGAGATCTCGGGTGGGGGGTGGGTGGGTGCGGTGGCGCAGTGGGCAGCGCTGTCGTCTCGCAGTAAGAATCGCCCGGGTTCGATTCCCTGCTCGGGTGCCTTTCTGTGTGGAGTTCGCGTGCCCTCTCTCCCCGTGCCCGCGTGGGTTTTTGCCGGGTACTCCGGTTTCCTCCCACAGTCCAAAGACACCCTGCTGCCGAGGTTAATTGGCCTATCGAGTAAATAGTTTCCAAAAAAAAAAAAGGTCGCCCTGCGATGTACTGGCGTCACATCCTGGGTATTCCCCCCCGCCTTGTGCCCTCTGGCAGCCGGGATAGCCTCCTGCCCCCCGCGACTCTGTACAGGATTAAGTGGGTATTGATAATGAATTAATATCAAGATCGCTGGCACAGTGGTCAGAGCCTCGCACCACGAACCTGGCGTTCTGAGTTCGCTCTCCGCTCGTGAGCAATAACGGTGACGTAGATCTGAACCGGTCTCGGGCCTCCTCTAGGTCGACTCAGACTGTAATGAGTACTCGGTGTGGTGTAAACGTCGGCACTGGAGTGATAAGGGCAGCCGAGAGTGGCGTTGGTCGCACTAATCCCTAACGGGTTATATGAGGGATCATTGTTTTCTGCCCGGCGATGGACTGGCGTCCCATCGTCGGTATATCCTTACCTTGCGCCCTGTGTCTGCCGGGATAGGCTCCGGCTCACCGTGACCCTATATAGGATTAAGCGGTTTCAGATAATGAGATGAGATGAGAGATTGTTTTCTGTTATTATGTGGGGCAGCACGGTGGTGCCGTGAGTCGCATTGCCAGCTCGCAGCAAAGGGCCCTCGGTTCATGCCTGGCTCGGGAGCCGCATTTCTTCGTGGAGTTGACGCGGTCTCCTCTCTCTCTCTCTCTCTCCCCGTGTCCGCGTGGGTTTTCGCCGGGTACTCCGTTTTCCTCCCCACAGTCCACAGACATGCCGCTGGCTGCCGCCCACATCAATTGACCTGCTGACTAAATCGCCCTCGGTGCTCTGTAATGGACCGGCGTCCCATCGCAGGGCGCAGCCCTACCTTGCGCCGTGTGCCTGCAGGGATAGGGCTCCCCTGCCCTCACCCGCAACCTTGTACAGGATTAAGAGGAGACTGATAACGACGCCAATCATCACCGCGTGGGCAAGCGCACCAGCCATCTTGTGAATTGCGTTTCATAGTAATATTGATCAGTCGATTGACACCACATTTGCAAACACACACACACACTGCTCAAATTGTTAATCTCGGCACACGCGAACGGTTCATGGTTGGGAAAAACGTGTGTTTGTCGTTACGAAAGTAACGTAATTTAAGTCGTTGTATTAAATTAAAAACGCTTATATTTAGCTCGCGTGTGCCAGTAATTCGTGGCCAGTTGTTAGTCATTATTTGTAAGTGTCCGGTGGAGAGAGAGCGAGAAGACAGCCAAGTAAGGAGGGTGTGGGGGGGGGTGTGGGTGGTGGGCGGTTGTAGTGAGTTGATTATTTTAAACGCTTGGATGAATGCCGAATCTAAGCCGTGGGTGACCTTCCCGCACAAGGTGACTGGATGAATATTACCCGGTAAGGACCACCGCCTCTCTGTTAAAGTCGCTCTTAAATTCGTGGGTTTTCCTGAGATTTATCACGTTGCGGCTGTCTGCGCGGTGGTAACGCCTGCCGCCGAACAGAAAGGACGCCCTGCACCCAAAGGTGGTTCAGCTCCCGCGGGGATTTCGTATTCTTCCCCCCCCGTTCCGCGTGGGTTTCTCCCGGGTTGTCGGGTTTTATTCTCCCGCGACCAACAGACGCGCGCACACAAAAACAAGCCGCTTGCAAATGAATTGGCTGATAGCATCGCAGTGTAAATGGCGCAGTGTCCGCTGGGTGGCTCGTTCATGGAGCCGCAACAAACCGACTTAATAATAATAATTGCATTTCGAGAGCGCGTTTCACCCGAGGGTCACAGAGCGCTGCACAGAGCGGCGGAGAGAATGGCGTGTTAGCAACGGCATCGTTCCATCTTCGTCGTTGGTGCGGGGCCATGCGTCGTTACCAAACGTGACGACACGGCGACGGTGCCGTACGTTTCGTTGCCTAGACCATGGCTCAACTATTTTTTGTTGCATCTCCCTCGCCCGAGAATGTTCTCAGTTTGCGCCCACGGGCGGTTAAATAAGGGCAGTTGCCCCGTTGCGTGTGTACGCGCAACAGCACACGCATACACGAGTGAGACTGGTGTCCTTTATTTTTTTAAAACGCTTGGGTGGCACGGTGGACCAGTGGGTAGCGCTGTCACCTCACAGCAAGAAGGTCCCGGGTTAGAATCTCGGCTCGGGTGCCTTTCTGTGTGGAGTTTGCATGTTCTCCCCGTGTCCGCGTGGGTATTCGCCGGACACTCCGGTTTCCTCTCACAGTCCAAAAACATGCTGCTGCATAGGTTAATTGGCTTGCAGACTAAATTGCCCGCAGTGCCCGGTGATGGACTGGCGTCCTATCGTGGGTATATCCCTGCCTTGCACCCTGTGTCTGCCGGGATAGGCTCCGGTTCACCGCAATCCTGTACAGGACGAAGCGGTTTCTGACAATGAGATGAGATGAGATGTTTTTAATACGAATTGTAATGTGTGCCACATCTTCACTTAATTTTGAAAGTATTCAAGAGACTCAAGGAGTCCGCTGTGTCTGGCAAATGTTGGCGCTGGCTCACCGCATTACCACCTTCCCCCTCCCCACCCCTCTGCGGTTCCTGCGCGCCTCCGAGTCGCTATCAATCGTAATTATTGTTGTTATTAACCGATGTGGAGGCAGCGATGGCGCGCCAGGTCATGAAACGAAAAACTCCGTTCGGGGAGGTGGATCGGTTTCACTTCTAGGCCATGGTCGGCGTGAAGTTCTCCATCGATGTGAAAAAAGAGAATAGGTTTTACTCATTTCATCGTCAGAAACCGCTGAGTCCTGTACAGGGTCGCGGTGAACCGGAGCCTATCCCGGCAGACACAGGGCGCAATGCAGGGACGCCAGTCCATCACCGGGCACCGAGAGCAATTTAGTCTCATCTCATCTCATTGTCTGAAACCGCTTAGTCCTATACAGGGTCACGATGAAGCCGGAGCCTATCCCGGCAGACACAGGGCGCAAGGCAAGGATAAACCGACGATGGGACGCCAGTCCATCTCCGGGCACTGCGGGGCAATTTAGCCTGCGAGCCAATTAACCTATGTAGCAACATGCTTTTTGGACTGTGGGAGGAAAGCGGAGTGCCCGGCGAAAACCCACGTGGACACGGGGAGAGCATGCAAACTCCACACAGAAAGGCACCCGAGCCGAGAGATTCGAACCCGGGACCTTCTTGCTGTGAGGCGTCAGCGCTAACCACTGCGCCACCGCGCCGCCCCTTGTGGAAAAATATGCAAACAAAAATGCTTAGATAGGGTATGCGTTGTCCTTGAAACTGATTGGGCCACACCAGAGATGGCTTTCTTTAGAGCAGTGGTTCTTAACCTGGGTTCGATCGAACCCCAGGGGTTCGGTGAGTCAGTCTCAGGGGTTCGGTGGAGGTCAAGACACACACCTCACTCATATGATTCGTGATGACACGCCCCGCTTGGCCATCACTGGCTGCCGGTGATCACATTTTATTTTTCCAATAAAGAAGGGTTCGGTGAACGCGCATATGAAACTGGTGGGGTTCAGTACCTCCAACAAGGTTAAGAACCACTGCTTCAGAGCCTAGTCTGATTGTTAGCCAGGTGTTGCGATCAGGCAATCAGCTCAAGACAACGCAATATCAATGCTTTAGTAGCTCAGGCCGAGCTGTTTGGTAAAACCGCTTCTCTTGTTTTACATACTTGTACTGGTAAAAGTATCCATAGTTTAAGTTCTACACCGCTTCAGATGACACCGTGAAGACGGTTGCCACCTGTCCCAGTTTTATCAGGATCGTCCTCATTTTCGAGGAAATAGCTGCTTTGGGAAATCTGCGGGGGGAACGATTGATTCACGTGAATATAATAAATGCGATTTGTAACGCGTGGCACTCAGTCATTCGATGTCCAAGGCATTCGAAGCGAGAATGACTCAGAGGAGGGAGGAAACGCCATAGGCGGGCAGTGGGGAAGGCGATGACGCGGGTAGCCGGCGCCTTCATTAAACAGACACTACGTCCCTGTGCATAATGATGACCAATTAATTAATAATTGTTTTCACGCCGTGGCAGCAAAGCGGAGAAACCGGAGACCCACACGCGGAACAGGGGGAGAGAATAATAATAAAAATCATTGCACTTTTGGAGCGCTTTTCACCCGAGGGTCACAAAGCGCTGCACAGAGCTTTTGAGAGAAGGCCATGTCAGCAGCAGCAACAACAACAACATATGAACGGCAAATCAAAAACATGCTTTCTTTTGTGGGAAATTTTCATATTTCATAAATTTGACGCCAATACGCAATGACCGCCTGTTTTCGAAAAGACTTCACAGGCGATTAAGCAGGTGATGGACTGGCGTCCCATCGTGGGTATATCCCTGCCTTGCGCCTTGTGTCTGCCGGGATAGGCTCTGGCTCACCGCGACCCTGTACAGGACTAAGCGGTTACTGACAATGAAACGAGATGCGGCGATTAAGCATTGACTGTGCAGCAGACGCGTAATATTCTACGGTTAATACACGACGCAGGCATGACCAGGGTGGCCTTGCGGGTTCAAACGAGCAGCCGCGTGCGTTCCCACTAGAGAGGGTCCCGATGCAGGAATCAAACTGCCCAGGAGAAGACTTTCTTTCTTTGAGGGGCAGACGTTACCACTGCATGCGCACCCTGCCAAACAACCCGGCTGAAAAACCCACGGAGGTTTCTTGTCCCTTTGGCAAGGATATCACATCGATTGCATCGGTTGTCAGCACTTCTGCATATATATATATTTTTAACAATTTACTTTTTGTAATTCGGGAATATATTCTCGGGCATATATATTCTCCGTTTTATTTTAATAATTTGAATTTTGGATGTCACACTGGCAAGCAATATTCTGCTCAGGAGAAAAGATTATTTTTCTCATTTATTATTTAGCCTATATTGTAATTACTATTGACTATACGTTCCGGCGTGAATTATGCTGTATGCATGCGCGACACGCATACAAACGCGCGCATTCATACGCAACATGACAGGGAGGAGAGAATAGGGTTGCAATGTATCCTACATTTGTGGCAATATTTTCAGGCAGTTTTATATATATATATAAAAATTCGCCTTTGCTGATATTACAAAATGTGACCTTGCTATGGAAAATGGGCATTAACCGAATACTCATTTTTATGGATGACAAAAATGTTAGAATTGTGTGGTTTTATGGCCGTTATTGATCGCATGGTTTTTCCGTCGTTTGGCGTTTAAGTTACAGCAATTCAATTTGTTTTACTTTCGTGCATACAGCCCTTTGTAAATCCACTGCTGGATGAAGGACATACACGATATGGGCAGACAAGAGGTTTGATGCAGGGTGGTGAAGAAAGCAGTGCTTTGTTGTGTCGCAGGAATCCCGCATCTCGAAGTTGCAAGCTCGCTGGGTACTTTCTGCTTTAATAATGAACATCTCATCTCATGGTCAGAAACCGCTTCGTCCTGTACAGGGTTGCGGTGAGCCGGAGCATATCCCAGCAAATACAGGGCACAAGGCAGGGATATACCACCGATGGGACGCCAGTCTATCACTGGGCACTGAGGGCAATTTAGTCTGCAAGCCAATTAACCTTTGCAGCAGCATGTTTTTTGGACTGTGGGAGGAAACCGGAGTGCCCGGCGAAAACCCACGCGGACATGGGGAGAACATACAAACTCCACACAGAAAGGCACCTGAGCCGAGATTCGAACCCGGGACCTTCTTGCTGTGAGGCGACAGTGCTACCCACTGAGCCACCGCCCCTAATAATGAACATATATCTAAAAAGTGTTGGAGATGAGAATCAGTGTTAGACATTGGAGCCATTGATAGAGATATGAGTCAGTATTAGAGATAGGAGGCAGTGTTCGAGATAAGTGCCAGTGTTAGACACAGGAGTCAGTGCTAGTGATAGGAGGCAGTGTTTTATCGTAGGAATCCCACAAGCAGAGCTTGCAAGCTCATATGAGTACTGTCTACTGTAACAATAATGAACATCTATGTGCATGGCTAAATGATGTTCGCCACAGTTGGGAATCGAACTCAGGACACGAGGTGTGCCAGTGCGGTGTGTTAACAACTATACCACCCTGGACTGTTTCCCAGTTATGAACTCGGCTCACCAACAACACCTAATTCCTTATATAAAGCAGATAACTGCTAATGTGCTTGCGAGTTGGTGCATTGAGACCTATGTTGTGACTTCAGCAAAGGTAATGATGATTACAAATCACCGTGAATAGGGCTCCCACCTCTAATACTCCTGTCTCTAACACTGACTCCTATCTCTTAACGCTCTCTTCTATCTCCAATACTGATTCCTATCTCTGACACTGGCTCCCATCTCTGACACTGGCTCCCATCTCTCACACTGAATACCATCTCTGACACTATTTCCTATCACCAACACTGGCTTCGATCTGTGACACTAGTTCATATCTCTAACACTGGTTCCTATCTCTAACGCTGGCTCTTATCTCTAACACTGATAGATATTTATCATTACACGTGTGGTGGCCTCTGACCGTCAGCCGTCAGGGTTAGAGCCATGGTAGCAGTGCTGGTCCCTCACCGATAAATCTGCAGCCACGCAGTTTACCCGCCCGTGCCCAGCGGTGGAAGTACCGGTGCGGCCGTGTCTCCTCTTAATCGGCCTGCTGAGTAAAGTGCCTCCAGTGCCCTGCGATGCGCTGGCGTCACATCCTCGGTATATATTAAGCGGGCGCTGAACACACGTTACCGGGCCGCACCGGGTTACTTTCACCTCCTTCCCGGGCCATCGCGGACGGACCGTCAAGCAAACTCGCTCAGGAATCGCGAAGGCCCCGACCCTTGGGCGACACTCGCAGGGTCACCCTCCGATGCGACGGCACCGCTCAGCGCTGTTGCGACGCCCGGCCGCATCCGGTTAAAGCGGCGATGAATCAATCTGATAATCGATAGATTGGTGCGCTCGTGAAATGCAATCACCGGCAACGGCGGGTAGGAAATCAACAGCGTGCCGTGACCCCTGTGCTTGGGATGCTTTCGGGAGATTGCAGATTTTGAAATTGATGGGACCGGTCAGGCACAGGGGGTGGGGTGGGGGGCATGGAGGTGGGAAACCATCATCACGACCACCGTCGCTACAGCTCCAAACACGTCCCCCATGCAAAGATAAACAAAATAAACAAATATCCCCCGTGTAAGCCTTAACAGGCTGTAGGGTCACAAGTGCAGTTAGCGAGCACCTATGAAGGTCGACACGGCACACTAGGAGGAGGGTGACCAGCACCACGCCGGGCCGTTTTTGTCTCTCGAGTGGCAATGTTTGCACACTGTGAAAGGCAATTATTTGAGGCTGAGTCGACCTAGGGGAGGCACAGGCCCGGTTCAGAAATTCGTCACTGGCTTTGGCGGGAATCGAACTCGGGCCGCAAGGTTTGCAGCCCACTGCGCTAACCACTGAGCCACCGCTCCTCACACACACACGCGCGCGCACACACGCAGTCACTTTATATCATAGTGTGTTTGTGTTTGTGTATACAAAAATGTTCAGACGTAGATTTCAGTATGAACACAAAGGGATCAATTATAAGGCGCGTCGAAATTTAAATAATATGCCGGTTAATGTTGCGTTAAATGTCACGGTCTTCACGTTGAATTCATCACCAATGTAATTATTTTTAGGTTTATTGTTTATATATCTTGTGGAAATAAAAAAAAATATATAGCGGCCAGACGCATGCCTGGATTGAGAATGTTGAACAAATAGGAGACAGTCTAATGTAGATTTGTCACGGCTCAATACGTG
Organism: Mordacia mordax; assembly: GCA_036362905.1. Classification (NCBI taxonomy): domain Eukaryota; kingdom Metazoa; phylum Chordata; class Hyperoartia; order Petromyzontiformes; family Petromyzontidae; genus Mordacia; species Mordacia mordax. Next base: position 17,598,724 of record JAZEWT010000010.1, read on the forward strand.
ATGATTTATTTCCAAAGCTGTTCTTTTGGGATAGCCGCATCGGGCACCTTTCCTTGTGGGGTTTGTGTATTCTCTCCCTGTTCTGCGTGGGCTTCCTCCGGCTTCTCTGGCTTCCTTCCAAACCAAACCCTTCCCCCCAACCCCATTCACCAATTAGCCGACAACATCATAATATGTAGGACGCAGTGTCTGGCAATTGTTGGCTCCGGCTGACTGCATGGCTGCCTTCCCATCGCCTCTCTGCGGTTTCCCTGCCACGCCTCCGTGTCCGTGTCTTGTCCACGGCCGGGCGTGGAACTTGCGCCGCGCCAGCCACTTATTGCGTCACCGGTTTTTTTTAAATATCGGGGTCGCTGCCACGTGTTGCAACACTCGTTGGTTGAGTTGACTCAACATGCCTTCACGGCGTCGCCCAACACATGTTCATGCTCATTCTCTGAAACCGCTTAATCCTATATAGGGTCACGGTGAAGCCGGAGCCTA
>JAZEWT010000010.1:17661834-17673732 GCA_036362905.1 Mordacia mordax
GGGGGGGGGGGGAGGAACCCACACCTTTCGTGCTGTTAGTTCCGGCCAAATGCTTCCTATTACGATGATGTATGAGTTACTACCACCGTGACGCGGTGTCTGTGCACGCGAGGAAGAACGAAAAAACATATCTGGCTACACGACACGGATTATCGACTCAAGAGCAATGGAAAAATATAAGGTCGCGCGCGCTCCCTACGCGCTTAATGTGCTGCACGACGATATTCCGGGGATGTTCCATCACCCTGGACGCTTCGGGAACGTGGAACGATGTACAGTATAATATTACACCATACATTGACTATGGGCGGTCGGGGGGGTTACTCGGGGTTCCATTCCCAATCAAGTGAGTCAGACAGCCGCGGGGCAATGGATTGTGTCAGCGGCGGCGGGTGAATCTTAATACTAAAATAATCACGCGATGTAGAACAAATTCCACGCGAGCTTCAAGGACGGCTGTGGACGAGACACAGGGTGTTAAACCTCCTGAACGTACGACTCCCTGTGCTAAGCCGCGCTTCCCGGCGTGGGGAAGTATGGCCGTGCGACCAACGCCTTGCGCGCAGAGGGCTCGTTTGTCCGTCCAGTTACACGTGCCTACGATCGCTGCTGCATACCTCGTGCGGTGTTCATCTCGCTTAGACTGTCGACGTGTCGTCGTGAATTTCGCTTTGAAAGCACACGCTCGCGTACACAACGAGCATTTGTAACGAATCACAATGATCTCCTGTGTAGGACGGTGCAGGATTAATATCGGTGTTGAGACTACAGTGCGTCCCATATCACTGAAGCCATAGGAGATACACAGGGTCAGTGAGTCAGATTTTATTTAAGCTGGATGGAAGAGTTCGAGCGATGTAACTGTACTGATGAAGGTTTGCCACGGCTCAATGCATGACGATTGCTTGTCAAAGCTTTTCTTTTGGGATACTCGCGAGAGCTGTAAAAGTCATATTAAACACGTTACAACAACGCTGTAGTTCATTTCACGAGATGGAAAAGGACGTCGAGGAATCGGTCGAGTGAGCATTGTCGTAAGAATGAGCTTCGGCATGTGGCGAACAACCTATCCAGGAGCATGCTTTTAGACTGTGGGAGGAAACCGGAGTACCCGGCGAAAACCCACGCGGACACGGGGAGAGCATGCAAACTCCACACAGAAAGGCACCGGAGCCGAGAGACTCGAACCCGGGACCTTCTTGCTGTGAGGCGTCAGCGCTAACCACTGCGCCACGCAGACTGAAATTGTCCCGCAATGCCCGGCGATGGACCGGCGTCCCGTCGTCGGGTGTATTCCTACCTTACGCCCAATGTTTCCGGGATAGGCTCCGGCTTCACCGTGACCCTATATAGGATTAAGCGATGAGATGAGATGAGATGTGGCGAACACTTTCGTAGGAAAGCCGCAGCGAATCCGGAGGCACGCTGCGAAAGAGGGTCCGACTACAACCTGACGTCTCATCTCATCTCATGAGATGAGACAATCTGACGTGCGAGGCGAAATGTCGCGCGAGAGGATGAGCGCTGGTGACCGTTTGAGATCGAGGCGACCGGTTCATACAATCGTCGCTGGCGTTGGTGAGCGTGAGCGGTAATCTGGAAACCGGCTCGTAGCCGGGCCCTTCGTAGCGCGCTAACCGCCGCGCCACCGCTCCAAGCGGGCGAGGAACGAGAATCCGCGCACGTTTGATTGACAGCGCTCGCTCGCTCTGCGTTGCGAGACCGCCGCCTCTGATTAAACGCGCCAGTGCGCGTGCGCGGCGCGCTGACGAGACGATGACAACGCCTCGTCCCCCCCCTACCACCACTTACCTTCAACACCGCCCCCCTCCCTCCCACCGTCACTACCTCTACACAGCGAGCATGCACACACAGGTACACACACACACACCAAGAACACAAAGATCCCCCATAGCAGACTGCAGGGTCAAGTGCAGTGAGCGAGCGACCTTCATCTGTGTAAGTGCCGTTTCGACGAGGGGTGACAAAGGCGGCCCTCGTGGCAATATTTTCACATTGCACCAGGTACTCATTTGAGGCTGAGTCGACCTAGGGGAGACCCAGGACCGGTTCAGAAAATCGTCGCTGGCGTTTGGCCGTGAGCGGGATTCGAACTCGGGCCGCTAACCGCTGGGCCACCGCGTCCCCACACACGTATAGACACATACACGTTGAGCATACACACAGACACACATAAACACCCAGGTTACATACATTTGTGCACCGAACATACACACATACGCACCGAGCATATAGAGACATACCTACACCGATCCCTCTCTTACATACACACCGATCCATCTGTACATACGCACCGACCTGTCTCGTACATACACACCAACAACAACAGCAACCGCCATTCGCCACTAAGTGGCGGTGACGTCACCACCGCGCCTGTGCCAGGCCATGTGCACCTTGAGGCCACGTGAAGTGTCTAAGGCTCGCCGACAGGAGGTCACGGGACAGACCCAGGTGTTATGGGCTGCCTGACTGAGATGACTGGCAGATGCACCACCTACGCTCCCTACTGTGTCAACTTGCTGTGTTTTAGCCGCCCGACGCTCCGCTCGTTGTTGTGAGCGTCGGCCTCCCGCACGTACACACCGACCCATCTGTACGTGCACACCGACCCATCTCGTACACGCACACAGACTCCACCCATACATACACACCGAACCATGTCCTACACTCACACCGACCACTCCCGTACACACACACACACACACTGACCCATTGCGTACCTACACCGCGACCCCTCGCGTGCATACACACCGACCCTCCCCATCCCCGTCACCCCCGTCGGCCTCCATCCCTCCATCTCTCGCCATCGCGGAACCCACAAAGACAAAGCCCCCCTCGTATACCCTTCGCAGCCCGTAGCGTCAAGTGCTGTCAGCGAGTAGCACCCGTGATGACTGTCGCAGCACACGAACAGGGTGGGGGGGGCGCGTAGGTGGTTGGTAAGCGAAATTCCCGGCCGCCTTTGTCTCCCTGGTGACAATGTTGACACACCGCGCTAGGTGGCAACCCATACGCGCGAGCGCGTTTAGGCATACAGTGCGCGCGATCGCTCTTGATGATGACCATGCGGTTCCCTCGTTGACAGATTCATTACAGTGTGAGACGGAGACACAGAGAGAGAGAGAGAGCAGCCAGAGAGAGAGAGAAACATACAGAGATACCAAGAAAGAGAGAGAGAGAGAGAGGTGGAGAGAGCGCGAGATACAGAGATAGATTTTTAACTTTTGTCCAATTTTATTGCGCTTCCGAATTAAATTGTCAAGGCACAAAAATACCCAATCAACACAACATACAATATGTACAATTATTTATACCGCGTGACACACATTCCCTTAAATACAGATTGTAATTTTAAACTCTGAGTGAGGGTGTGGATACCTTCGATATTAAATGAATGTGTGCGCGTTTGGAGACGAGATTATTTGCAATAATTGAAAGGCACTGCAGGAACAATCAAGACAATCAATAGATTACATTTTTGGGGTTAGGTCACTTAAAAAAAATGTTTGTCGTAAACCCTCCACCACCCGACAACAGCCAATCAGTAAAGATTGTCAACGTTGACAATACGTGCCAATTCTTTACTATCCCAGCACACCGGTGTGTTGGAGGGCAAACTCACAGCATTTATAAATTAAATGCGACGTTTCGCTGATTATTGCCATCAGCATCATCAGGCAGCCCGTACCTACTTGAGGCGGGTTCCTTTCAGAAGCTTCAGACAGACAGAACGCGAGATAAGGAGATAAGGAGATAAAGAGAGTGCTCCTCTCCACGGAAATCTTTAGTAAGAGGCGAAATATGTATTCGCTCTGAAGATAAACCAGTGTTAGAGAGAGAGAGAGGGTTGAAGATACAGAGGTAACAAGACTTTTACTTTTACATCTGATTTAATTGCTCTTCCGAACAAGTTTTCCGAAACAAAATATACAAGGAATACAATATACAATATGTACAACCATTGACACAACCCGTGACCCACATCCCCTTCAATACAATTCATGACGTGCATGCATTAAATTTACAGAGAGTGAGAGAATGATGAGGTCTTTGGACAGGGGCGCTAAGACCCACAGAAAAGAAGACAAATTTAAGCGTGAAACGGAGGATCCCCCGAGTGTCTGTGCACAGAGCGCTGCCCCAGCGCTCCAGGAAAGTGGCCACCTCCTCCCCGGCGTTTCCATAGAAGGCGGCTCCCTGAAGAATCCGCGCCTTGATGAGGCCTTCGGTCATCGCTAACGCGGAGCTTTCACCCGCGTCACGCTGCAGCAGCTCCTCGCGGGTCTTGTCGATCAAGAGCCTCGCCCGAGCGAGGACAAAGTTCGCGATGCTGTTGCGGTCACCCGCGGTGGCTCGGGATGCACAGCAGCCGCACACGACAGCGCTGCTGTGGAACGGCGCCACCCAGCTTCCTGCGGATGCCGCAAGAACCGAAACAGCGGGCGCAGTCGCCGTCTGTAATTTGTCTCTCGCACGAGTTCTCAAACGTTTGCACCTTAAGGCACAAACGGGCATGGCCTCAACGGAGCACTGTGTGGTGCTCGCGGCTCACTGTATTTGCCCCTTCCCCGCTGAACAACTGTTAAAAAGAGCTATGCAGCTCAACGGTTCCTTTCAGCGTGAGTAAAAGCGACATTGGTAACCTGTGGGTTACCAATGTCAGTTGTCAACAGGGTTCCCGATGTCACAATTCATCGGGAACCCTGTTGACAAGGAAGCGCGGAGGCGTCAGAACCCATCCAGCTCCCCTTGCGTCACTGCGACGTCATCACTCTCCGTTGAGCAGACTTCCGCCGCCAAAGGCACATTTCCGCCAATCGTTCATCTGAAATAATTGCCGCGTCCACAACGGGGCGCGCCTCCTCCTTCTCCGACGGGCGCGACGTTTGATTGGCGCGCGTCTCGACGCACGGATGCGGTACCGATGCAGACGGATAGACGTTGACTCTTGCAGCGGAAATAAACCGGTGAGCTTGCAAGCTCTGGATGCGGGATTGCTGCGACACAACACTGGGTCCTGGCTCCAACACACTGGTTCCTATCTCTTAACACAAGATAGCTGTTCATTATTTACAGCAGAAAGTACTTGGTGAGCTTGCAAGCTGTAGAGGCGGGATTCCTGCGACGCACTAAACAACAGCCTTGTCGAGCGATAATGATGATGAAGGCGCCACGTGTTTTGATCATTCCGATCCCAACAACCGTGTCACCGAGAATTCCTGCTTTCAGTTCATTATCAGTACCGGCTGAATCCTAGACAGTGCCGCGGCGGGGGCTGCGGGGTGGTGGAGCCTATCCCGGCAGACACAAGGTGCAAGGCAAAGCTATACCCAGGATGAGACTCCAGGAGATGGCGGGGTACACTTTTGGGGCGATTCACTCAGCAGGCCAATGAACCGAGACAGCAGCGAGGTCTTTGTTCCTGCTCCTCCTTAAGAGATCTCATATCATCTCATTGTCTGAAACCGCTTAGTCCTATACAGGGTCACGGTGAAGCCGGAGCCTATCCCGGCAGACACAGGGCGCAAGGCAAGGATATACCGACGATGGGACGCCAGTCCATCGCCGGGCACTGCGGGGCAATTTAGCATGCGAGCCAATTAACCTATGCAGCAGCATGCTTTTTGGACTGTGGGAGGAAACCGGAGTGCCCGGCGAAAACCCACGCGGACACGGGGAGAGCATGCAAACTCCACACAGAAAGGCACCCGAGCCGAGAGATTCGAACCCGGGACCTTCTTGCTGTGAGGCGACAGCGCTAACCACTGGGCCACCGCGCCGCCCTTCCTTAAGAGATGTAGCGAGCAAATGCTTCAGACGCAAGAAAATTGCTCTATCGGGCTGGCTTTGTCGAGCGTCGCGAGTGTCGCGCGTGATCATTCTCCCTCGCGCAGAGGAGGGACACTCGACACGGCTATGCTGGTGGAGCGGCTATGGAGAGCAATCCACATTCGTCTTGACGTCTTCCTCCGACAGTCGTTGTTTTAACTACTGTCGCGGTTGTTTTGGGTTTTTTTTAAAGGCGCGGTTGCGCTATCGCGGCTCGAATTGCAGCGCGCGGGGGAAGCGAGTCGCGGTGTTTGTGCAGCCGGGGAGGGTTAGAGCAGCTCGCCAAGACGAGAGAGAGCGCGCGCGGGGAGCTCGAGAGAGATGGAGGAGCGAGAGGGGAGAAGGGTTGGACGGGGGGAGGAGGGTCGTGAAGATAAGAAAGAGCGAGAGGGAGGGAGCGGGAGAGGAGGAGGAGAGGGAGGAGGAGGAGGGGAGGCGTTGCTGCCTACGGGAGCAAGGGAGCGAGCGGTGGTGGTGGTTGGTTGGGGGGGAGAGGAGAGACGGTGGGGGGGAGAGGTTGGGGAAAGGAAAAGTCGGGGGGGGGGAGGTTGGGGAGAGGGAAAGGGGAGAGAGAGAGAGAGCTAAGCCCTAACGGAGGAGAGGAGGAGGAGGCGCGCTCCCGTCAGTGCGCATGCCTGGCACTGTGCTGGAGAGCAGCAGATGAACGAAGCTCGGAAGAGGAGGACGCGGGTGGGGAGGAGGGAGCTGGAGGATCGTCCCGAGGTGCCCGGCGCGCATGCGCCACGGCGGCTGATTGATGCCGTATTGTGCGAACCGCAATCGCCTTGGATTCGCACCACAGAGAGAGAGAGAGAGGATACGAGTTGTTACGTTGCTGCTGTAATACAGGAGTCGCCTTAATACGGAAACAAACAAACAAAATTAATCACCCGTCGCTCCGACAGGCCCGGCTCTGGGCGCGAGGTAAGATAGGTGAATACTCCGCTCGTAGAAGAGAGATAATTATCGTCAGGTACGATTCTAACGCGCTCCAGCGCGTTAATTGCCAGTTGGAATATTAATTATATATATATTGCTCGCGGTCAAATTGGCGCAGCGCACGTATCCTTAACGGGTACATTGGAAAAAAAAATAAGATCACCCAGAGGTATCCCGGTATCGGAATTCGATTTCGCGTTAATACACTGCAAGACGCGACTGCGAACAGTAAGTCCCATCTCCTGCTCGCTCTCGCCGACCTGCCTCTCTCTTTTTTCCTCTCTCTCTCTCTACTCTCCGATCAATCGTGTTTGCGGTTAAGATGTATTAGCCGCATTGGGCCTCGGCGCGAGAGTTTTTTTCTTCTTCAATCGGGCCACTCGACCGTGGCGCTGCGAATCTCGTGCGACATTCGGTGGACTCGTCGAGCGACTCTCGGCGAGTCCGCGCACCGCGGGCGGCGCTCGCTCGCGAGTTCACCGCGGCGAGAAGCGCGCGGGCGCCGGCGGCGGTCGCCGCCGCCGCCGCCGTCGTCGTCCGCCGTCGTCCGCGCAACGCGCGCGATGTCACCGCACGTCCGCTCCGCGAGCGCCTCTCCGCCGCCGTCCCGCCGCTCGACGGCCATCGCCGTGCGCTGTGGCGCCTCTCTCCGACGGCCCGCGCCCGGGCGCGTAACTTTGTAGCCGCGAGCGCGCGCCGAGGGCACCCGGGCGGGATAGAGAGCGGGCGCCGAGCGCCGAGGTTTCTCTCGCCTTCGCGTGCGTTTCCTGTGCGTCTCGCTTACGGGCGAGCTTACAGGCAGCTTACAAGCAAGCCCAGCCTCTCTCTCTCTCACGCTCTCTCTCTCTCTCTCCATCTCCCTCCCCCCCTCTCACTTCCCCGCGCACACCACGCGCGTTACGCATCTGTTCTATTTATACGCTCATTTGTATCGCCCGTTTGCCGAACCCGTCGTTGCCGCCGGGTTCGGCTCCTTATTTGCTTAGCGAGATACGTGGGGGGGGGCGCTCGGTCAGGCTCGTGTCGAGATTAACGCGCTGCGCTAAAAGCGCGCTGCGGGCGCACGGAGCGGGCGCCCGCTCACGCGTCTTTCGATCGGCGAGCCCGCGAGGCGGACTCGACGAGGAGCCCCGGGGCAGAACGGCGAGCGAAGGGAGTGCGCGCGCAGAGAGGTAGGGCGAGCCGAGAGAGGAGGGAGGAGAGAGGGAGGAGAGAGGAAGAGAGCGGCGAGACTGAGTCGGAGAGTAGTGAGGAGCAAAGAGAGATATAATTTAAAGCGCAATCGGGGGCGAAGTGCCAGCCTTCACAGAAGCAACGTCGGTGCCATCAATCTACAACGTCCCGCCGCGTGCCAACGCTCTTGAAGCATCATTGAGAACGTCCAGAGATAACCTCCAGCTGCGAAGAGATGCGGCTCTCTCTGTCATCGTGACAGTTCTCCGCGGGGCATGACAGTAGCAGCGAACAGCAGCAGCGTCGTTCCAGTCTCACGCCACCTCCGACGCGGGACCGAAGCACCCAGCAATGGGCGCGGTTGATATGACTTTCACGTAAACTGCAGGAGGAGGAGGAGGAAGCGGCTACGAGGAAGAAGGGAAAAGAGGGGGGGGGGCGTGGGTTGTGGGGGCGATGCCACCATTGTGCCTGCTCAGTTCCATCCTGGAAGCTCGACTCTGCGATAAGAGAAAGTTGAAAAGTTTTTGGGAGTTAATCGCTCCTGCCAGCATCGCGCTCTGAAGTCGCGGCTGGATCGGAAGACGACGTGGGAGGGGGTGGAGGTTTTCCTCTCAGCGGCAGTCGGCGTTTGTGTTTGAGGTGGAAGCGAAACGCACTGGCGCCAGCGCTCATCGCAAATCGATCGATCGACGAGATGTCGCTTAGAATATTGCGTTGGGAAATTCGCGGACGCGCGTAACGTGGCCCGAACGTTTCACCCGGCACCGACACAATCGAAACGCGACCACGTTCGCCACGCGTCCGCCTCTCCCTCTCTCTCTCTCGAGGATCATCGTACAGTCGACGAATTCGCTTGGCACCGTTCCCGACCGCCGTCTCTCTCGATCACGCGCAACGCGCACGTGCCACGACGCGAAGGGGTCACGGCGCGCGGGCAGCCCGTGACTGGCATCATCACACCGTCATCGTCGTCGTCATCGTCATCATCATCAGCGCGAAGATGAAGCCGGCTGGAGGCCACGTCACGGTGCTGCTGCTGCTGAGCGCGACCCTGTGCGGTCACCTCACGCAACCGTCGTCGGAGGGACTCCCCCAGGGCTCGTTCCACGGTCTCAACGGCACCACGAACTCGTCGACAATCGGGGCGTCGGTGCCCTTGCTAAAGCTCGGCGTGGTTCTCAGCACCATGGCCATGGTGACGAACTGGATCTCCCAAACGCTGCCCGGCGTCGTGGGTCTGAACCTCACCAAGTTGGCGAGCGCCGCCGGGCCAGACATGGACAAGATGTCATCCGTGAGTCAACCCCGTATGTCCCTCGGTCTGTCTCTTGCTCTGTGCGTTTGTGCGCGAGCGGTGGCTCCGCGGTTAGCGCGCTGGGCTGCAAACCGGGGGCACCCGAGTTCAAATCGCGCCCGCGGCCAACGGCAGTGAGGATTTTGTGAACTGGTCCTGGGCCTCGCCAAGGTTGACTCAGCCTCAAATGGGTACACGGCGGTGAGGTGTAACATATCGCCACTAGGGAGACAAAGGCGGCCGGGCGTCTTTCATCGGTGCTAATCGTTAATAGCACTTGAACCCACAGTTGTCTTAAGGCTATGCGGGGGTTCTTTGCCTTTGTACTTGAATCAATGCATCGATCTATCGATTCCGTTAATTGCTCGCGGGTTCCTTAATTGTCTTTTCTCTGGGCACACCTGCTCTCCGCGCCTGTGCGTCTGTGTGTGTGTCTGTGTGTCTGTGTGTGTCTGTGTATGTGTGTCTGCGTGTGTGTGAGTGTGTCTGTGTGTGAGTGTGTCTGTGTGTCGTCTGTGTGTGTGAGTGTGTGTCTGTGTGTGTGTGCCTGTGTGTGTGTGTCTGTGTGTGTGTGTGTCTGTGTGTGTGTGAGTGTGTCTTGTGTGTGCGCGCGCTGGACAACAAACCTGGCGACCCGAGTTCGAATCCCGCTCACGGCCAGCACGAGTGACGAATTTCTGAACCAGTCCTGGGCCTCCCCTAGGTTGACTCAGCGTCAAATGAGTACCTGGTGCAGTGTGTAAACATTGCCACTCGGAAGACAAAGGCGGCCGAGCGTGGTACTGGTCACCCATCTCCTCGTGTGCCGTGTCGACCTTCATATATACTCGCTAACGGCACTTGACCCCACAGTCTGTTAAGGCTATACGGGGCATCTTTTCTTTGTGTGTGTGCGCGTGCCTGTGTGTGTCTGTGTGTGTCTCTGTGTCTGTGTGTGTCTGTGTGTGTCAGTGTCTGTGTGTGTATGTGGGTGTCTGTGCCTGTGTGTGCCTGTGTGTGTCTGTGTGTGTCTGTGTGTGTCTGTGTGTATGTGGGTGTCTGTGTGTATGTGTGTGTGTGTGTCTGTGTGTCTGTGTGTGTCCTCGTCAATGATTGTGTTTCATGGGGAGCGGTGTCTCAGCGGTTAGCGCGCTGGGTTCGCAAACCCGCCGACCCGAGATCGATTCACGGCCAACACCGGTGACGATTTTCTGAGCCAGTCCTGGGCCTCCCCTAGGTCGACTCAGCCTCAAACGAATACCTTGCGCGGTGTGTAAATATTGCCACTCGGAAAAGAAAGGCGGCCAGACGTGGTGCTGGTCACCCACCTCCTAAGTGTGCCGTGTCGACCTTCGTAGGTGCTTGCTAACAACACTCGACCATGCAGTCTGTTGAGGCTATGGAGGTGATCTTTGATGTACAGAGTGGTCCAGATGTCCTGTGACCCCCATTGAATAGTTTATTTTTAAATTCTGTGATCTTTCGCGAGCCCGTATACTCCTCACTACAAGTCGCTATTAAACAGTGTGATGTAGTCGATTCAGCCACCTCACATGAACACGAGTTAGTCACAACAGACATGATGGATCAGCTCTGGCAAGCTATCCTCAATTAAACTGACAGGTGGGGGTCACAAGACATTCGGACCACACAGTGTATCTCTCATCTCATCTCATTGTCTGAAACCGCTTAGTCCTATACAAGGTCACGGTGAGCCGGAGCCTATCCCGGCAGACACAGGGCGCAAGGCAGGGATACACCCACGATGGGACGCCAGTCCATCGCCGGGCACTGCGGGGCAATTTAGCCTGCGAGCCAATTAACCTATGCAGCAGCATGCTTTTGAACAGTGGGAGGTAAACGGAGTGCCCGGCGAAAACCCACGCGGACACGGGGAGAGCATGCAAACTCCACACAGAAAGGCACCCGAGCCGAGAGATTCGAACCCGGGACCTTCTTGCTGTGAGGCGACAGCGCTAACCACTGGGCCACCGTGCCGCCAGTGTATCTCTCCATGCAACATTAAATAAAGTCAACCTCATGGATTAGTTGCGGTAGAGGAGGAGGAGGAAAGGGTTCACGATTTATACTTTGCGATGCAGTGTCTGCCCATTGTCTTGGCTTTGCGACGATAATTGAACGAAGTCCATTGATTTCCATCGGCCGCGCACTCAGATGAGTCGCGACTTAAATCCCTGCCTCAATTTACCGGGGAGGCAGGAGTCAGCCTCTCGTCACGGAGAGACGACGCGCGGCCACGTGTGCCCGGCGTGTGCCGTGCGGCACGCGTGCGTCACGCGTGCCGCGTATATACAGTGTGTGCTGTGTATGCAGGGTGGTCCAAATGTCTTGTGACCGCCCCACCCCCCACCCCAGCCACCCCCCGGCCCATGTAATCCTCTAATATGTAACGTTTTTGTTTCACGATGCCTGTATAATTGTAATGTAAGTAATATATATATAAACTGACCTGGATTTGATGATTCTTAAATAAATAAGGGTTATCGGAAGACAGAAATTGTGGCGCTAAAGGGGGGAATGGTCACGTAAATGTGGGTGACAAGACGGCTGGACCTTCTCTGCAGTGTAGCGATTATCGCGCTGCACTACGAACGCGGCCGTCTCAGTTCGGTTCCCGCTCACGGCCACCAACACCAATG
>JAZEWT010000010.1:17721071-17731546 GCA_036362905.1 Mordacia mordax
TGTATATGTGGTGTGTATATGTTGTGTGTATATGTCGTGTGTATATGTGGTGATGGGTATATGTGGTGATGGGTATATGTGGTGTGTATGTGTGGTGTGTATATGTGGTGTGTATATGTCGTGTGTATATGTGTCATGTGTATATGTGGTGTGTATGTGTCGTGTGTATATGTGGTGTGTATATGTCGTGTGTATATGTGGTGATGGGTATATGTGGTGTGTATGTGTGGTGTGTATATGTGTCGTGTGTATATGTGTCGTGTGTATATGTGGGGTGTATATGTGGTGTGTATGTGTCGTGTGTATATGTGTCGTGTGTATGTGTCGTGTGTATGTGGTGTGTATATGTGGTGTGTATATGTGGTGTGTATATGTTGTGTGTATATGTCGTGTGTATATGTGGTGATGGGTATATGTGGTGTGTATGTGTGGTGTGTATATGTGTCGTGTGTATATGTGGGGTGTATATGTGGTGTGTATGTGTGTCGTGCGCCATTCTTCCATAAGCCTTCACTTACGTCACACGGCCTGTGCATATCCGTACAATATTGACGCAGGCCTTGAATGGAGCGGCTGATGAGCTCGCGAGAGATCACAAAGAGCACCTTTAATTGGATCTCGAAAATTAATTAGGGGGGGGGGGTCACAAGACATCTGGACCACCTTGTACATGGCGTTGTTTACGCACACTCTGTACAGAGCCGTGGGTTGCTCAGCACATGGGTCTTGATTGAAGGTCCGGTCCTTCACGAGCTCAGGGGCATTGGGCGAAACGGCCTCCCACGAGCAACGTGGCTGCCCCGCGCTCCTCCCCCGCTCCGTGCACCCGTCGAACGCGGCCGTCTTTGTCTCCCCCGGCCGTCTTTGTCTCCCCTTATCGTCTCTCCTCGCTTCATCTCCTTCCGTCTCGCATCGACGTAGTCTCCCGCACGGCAAACACCCCCCTCTTCCTCCCCCTCTCTCATCTCCCCCCACCCTCTCTCTCTCTCTCTGCCCTCTCCCCCCTCTCCCATTCGGGATCACAGGGGGCACACACATTGACATTCTGCGTGCAGTGCCCTTCTGTTGAGAGAGGCGGCCGGCGGGGGATTGGGGGGCCGCGGCCGCGGCGGCGGCGGTAGCGGCGGTGGGGTGGTCGGGCCTTCGCGCGAGACGAGCGACGACGCGCCGCGCATCGAACACGTGTGCGATGCAGCAGAGACCCGAGCCGCGTTATCACTCAGTGGATCACGTTCACATTACCAGCGGATATCCCTCCATCTCTCTCTCTCTCATACACACACACAAAGGCAAATACAAAGGTCCCCGTATAACCTTTTGCGGATCGATGGGTCAAGTGCTGCTCAGTGAGTCGGTTTTCATTTAAGCTGGGAAGCGACAGCGAGCGGCGAGCGCCTACTAATGCCGGCACGGCACACGAGGGGGTGCTAGAAATAAAAATGTATGTATGTATGTGCGTTGCTCAGGCGGCACGGTGGCCCAGTGGGCAGCGCTGCACTGCGATACGGAGAGAACGGCGCGTCAACAACAACGACACCAGAACGGAAAATCGGCAGCAATAACGTTTTTTTCTAGAGAGAGCAGTCGAAAGGGCTATCCCAAAAGAGCATCTTTGGAAAGCAAGTCGCGGAGTGAACCACTGTTTCGCTGCCACAATCGCCACTCTCAAAGCGTAAAATCGCATCCATTTGACAGGAAGGCGGCTGCAACCACAACATTACAGCCGCAAAAAAAAAATAAACTGAACGCACCGAGTGTTTCGTTTTATTTAAATCTTAATGAGAGCAAGCGGAACATTGGACGCGACTCTCCAGAAGGAATAGTTATGGCGTCAGGCGATGTCATATTCTTACGGAGCAACGAATATCTCCTCTCATTGTCCAGACACCGCTTAGTCCTGTACAGGGTCGCGGTGAGCCGGAGCCTATCCCGGCAGACACAGGGCGCAAGGCAGGGATATATCCACGATGGGACGCACAGTCCATCACCGGGTACCGCGGGCAATTTAGTCTGCGAGCCAATTAAGCTATGTAGCAGCATGTTTTTTGGACTATGGGAGGAAACCGCAGTGCCCGGCGAAAACCCACGCGGACACGGGGAGAGAACTCGCAAACTCCCACACAGAAAGGCACCCGAGCCGAGATTCGAACCGGGGACCTTCTTGCTGTCATGCGACAGCGCTACCCACTGGGCCACCGTGCGCCACGACTCGTCTCTTTCCATAATAATAATAATAGTAATTGCACTTATAGAGCGCTTTTCACCCGAGGGTCACAAAGCGCTGCACCCATCAATCAAACAACGAGGCCGAGGATTGTAACAACCGCTGCTCAGCTTGAACGCATTCCCATGCCACTGCCATGCTTGTTCTTCACTTATCGGAATTATGTTGGTCGCTTTTGTGCGGTGGAACCTTGAGCGCTACTCTCCGTGATTATGGTCGCGGTTTAATTTTCGTACAAATTGGTGCTGTGAGTTTATTTAACCCCCCTTTGAATTTATGCGCTGTCGCGTTGGTCAGTTCGGACATTTGTTGCAGGGCAGTAATTCCTCGTCTCCAGCTTGCGAGCTCACTGGGAACTTTTCACTCTCATATTAAATACCTATACAGTGTTAGAGATGGGAGCCAGTGCTCGAGATAGGAGCCAGTGTTGGAGATAGGAGCCAGTGTTCGAGATCGGAGCCAGTGTTAGAGATAGTAGCCAGTGTTAGAGATAGGAGGCAGTGTTAGAGATGGGAGCCAGTGTTAGAGATAGTAGCCAGTGTTAGAGATAGGAGGCAGTGTTCGAGATCGGAGCCAGTGTCAGTGATGGGATCCAGTGTGGTATCGTAACACTCCCTCATGTAGAGCTTGCAAACTCGCTGGGTCCTTTCAGCTGCTATGAAAATAAACATCGACATCGACATGCGCGGCGCAGCGCACGCAGCCACATTTCAACGGCGTCAGCCGAGCGATGCCTCTAACGACCCCGGAGCTCCATGGCCCGTGCCGAGTCCCCACTCCCCCATCTCAACTCCCCCCGCCTCCCCCGCCTCCCCCGCCTCCCCCGCGCCTCGGCTGAGAAACCCATCGCGTGCAGGATGGATGATGGAGACCCTCCGCTAGCGGACGTAGTGACGCCTCCTCCTCCTCCCTCCTCCTCCTCCTCGCCGTCGAGCCGAGAGTTCCTTAATTGAGCGTTCGAGGCCCGAAGGGCCGGCCTGGCTTTTGTGTTTCTTTCGGGGGAACGTCGGAGCATTCTACGAATCGATGCGTGCGCGACGGCGGCGAGCGACGGCGTCGCGGCAATAAATCCTCCATTGTAAATCACGGCGCCACGCGATTTGAAAGGTGGCGTAAATTATGGATTCGGAGCGAGAAGATTTTGAAACAATGTTAGCGCTCCTCCCGCTTGCGACGGTGAGTTGCAACGTTACGAAAAATATATCTCAACAACTTTCAGGGTATATACTTCTACGAGCTTGCTGGATTTGTCTCGTTATTATCTTTACTGTTGTCTAGCAGTCCCTTAGGGAACAGATCTGGAGTCCAGCGCTGCTGATAGGGTCTTCCTTGATGAAGAGGTCTGGAGTCTAGCGCTCCTGCTAGGGTCTCCCTTGGTGAACAGGTCTGGAGTCTAGCGCTCCTGCTAGGGTCTCGCTTGGTGGACAAGTCTGGAGTCCAACACCACTGCTAGGGTCTCCCTTGGTGGTAGAGAGGGAGAGAGGGAGAGAGGGAGAGATGGACTGGTGTCCCATCGTGGGTATATCCCAGGGTCACAAAGCGCTGCACAGAGCTGCGGAGAGAACGGCGCTTCAACAACAACGGCACTGGAACGGAAAATCTGCGACAATAACTTTTTGTTGTTTGTTTTTTAATATACACATCTTTGCAGAACATGTAAAATATGATCAAACTTTCAACTGTAATTTTAAAATGGAAAATTATTAGAGCATATAATACATATACTGGGAAATAGTTTAATGTAACATTTATCGTATAGGGCGGCGCGGTGGCGCAGTGGTTAGCGCTGACGCCTCACAGCAAGAAGGTTCCGGGTTCGAGTCTCTCGGCTCCGGTGCCTTTCTGTGTGGAGTTTGCATGCTCTCCCCGTGTCCGCGTGGGTTTTCGCCGGGTACTCCGGTTTCCTCCCACAGTCCAAAAGCATGCTCCTGGATAGGTTGATTGGCTCGCAGACTAAAATTGTCCCGCAATGCCCGGCGATGGACCGGCGTCCCGTCGTCGGGTGTATTCCTGCCTTACGCCCTATGTTTCCGGGATAGGCTCCGGCTTCACCGTAACCCTATATAGGATTAAGCGGTTTCAGATAATGAGAGATTTATCGTATAATAATAATAATTGCATTTCAAGAGCGCCGATCATGAACAACGAGATAAGAACGGCAAATCAGCAATAACGTGTTCTTTTTGGCGTACATATATATAGATGCTTGCTTCAAGTGGACCCCAGCGGTTGTCCATTGAACCTATAACGCAGCAACTCTCTCGAGGAGACTCAACACATACACAGCACCTACATATGAACAGGAGTCACACACACGACACACGCACACGGCGCCCGAGGATGCCTCCAACGTGTGAGGGCGAAACGTCGCGATGGGGGGAGAGAGGGAGAGAGGGAGAGAGGGAGAGCGATCGACGCGGCCGCCCCGAGGGAGAGCAGCTTTTCGAAGCAATCATCGTACCATCGGCCCGTGATGAGCGACATCATTACACTCATGGGAGCATTCTTTGGCCGCCGTGGTCTGCAAAGGTTGGCTAAATGGGCAGGCGAAGGACGATATGCTGTGGCTAGCAATTAAGCTTGGAGCTCACAGTTAATTGAGCATATGCTAATTCAAGCGCCGCGACTCTTTTTGGGTTGTTCATTTTCTAAATATACACATCGTTGCAGAACAACAAGTAAAATATGATCAGACTTTCAACTATAAACAATTTAAAATGCAAAAATCATCAGTGTATGTAATGCATATATTGGGAAATGGTTTAATTTAACGAGCAAATCTTCACGCAGGAATGGACAGCCCATCAATGCTGCTGATTGATTTAAACTCTCGCCGGCAGAGGATGCGGTTACCTCGACTGGCCTTTACGCAGGCTTGCAGACGCCTGGGCCAGATGTTTGCTCACCGCTAGATGGCGACGAGGCGATGAGCACCGAGCCGAGAGAACAGCCAGTGGGCTGATTGTTGAGATCCTCTGCAAAGTTGTCACGTGGCAAGTCTGGACCAATGGCAACACCGTCACGCAGTGGCCAATCCTTCTGGGGCGTGACGCCACGGGGATATTTCACATCCGCGTAGAGCATTCACCAGGGCGGCCTGGCCGAGTCGAACCACGAACCTGTAAGAAATGCCTGAGCGTGACTCGCCTAGTGCGTAACACGCGCGTAATAAAATATTAACATAATTTATTACAAGTCGTGCGCACACTTGAGCTCATCAGCGAAACGTCGCATTTCGTCGTAATTGGTGCGGGTTTTACTCTCCGACACACAGGTGTGATGATGTGGTAAAGACGTGGCGCGTTCGAGTCACGTTACAAACGGCGGGCTCACGACACTTATCTGTCCGTGATCGAACCTTATTGGGGGAGGGCCTTCATTATTGATACCTTCACCCCTGCTGCCGAGCCACGTGACCGGGTGCCGACAGCTGGTAGCTGGGGTTCATGAGACTCGTCCTCGGCATAGGGCAGCTCAGGTGGCGCGCCCTGCGAGTGATACGATGGCTGATGGATGATGCTGGCGATGTGAGCGATGCCCTGCGCGGTCCACTGCTGCCACGCTCCAGCCGCAGCCGTATCGGGGAATGACGTATTATGACGCAGCCAGCACTGGCTTGGTACAAACACCATCGCTTTTAAATGTCATTCAGTCATTATCGTTGATGTGATTCATTCGTTCCTTATCAGTACCCGTGTAGTCTTGTGGGGGGGGGGGGTTGCGGTAAAGCGGGTGTCTAGTCTCGCAGATATATCGTGCAAGGACGGCAGCGAGACGAATTATTCAGCACGGGAAGTCAATCTAGCGCAGGAGCGCGTCTTTGGAATTTGGGAGGAAAGCGGAGTACCCGGCAAAAACTCACGTGGATGTGGGACGAGCATGCAAACCCCGCACAGAAAGGCGACACTGGCATCCGTAATGAAACCCAGATGCTTCTGGCTGTGAGGCCGCAGCGCCAATCACTGTCGAAGCAATTCCCAGTAACAAATGACCACGAACATCTCTTTCATCATCGGCGCGGTGTTCCTGAATGACCGTGCGTTGCTCGCAGCCTGCAACACTCAACCTCCGCACAGAAATGCACGCGAGCCGTGCGTCAAAGCCCGGTTCCTTCTTGCTGTGGGTGGCGAGTCGCCACCACCGGATGTGACGTCGGCTGAGCGCTGACGTCACGGTGACGCGATCGTGATGTGTATGCCATGGCGTGCGGTCGCGCGGCGGGCGGGGAGCGTGAGGGCTTGGATGGGGCCAAGTGTTGGATTGGAATCTACGAACGCATTGAAATATTAAAGCGGATTGGAATATCCGAACGGATTGGAATACCCAAACGTATTGGAATAGCTGAACGGATTGGAATATAAAAACCGAATGAAATATCACAATGGATTGGAATCTTCGAATAGAGGTGTGTGGGAGGCAACGCCTCATTTGCCGTATTTTTTTTTACGGATTATCTGGCGGACGAGGAGGCATGCGGTAACACGCCGTTTGTTTCATGAGCAACGTGATGTAAAACATCAGCATTTGCATCCAATCTTGCAGGTGGACGTAACACACGCTTCCTGATTTACAAATTATAAAGTGCGATTAAAAACGCGCAAACATTAACGGAAACAGATAATGACAGCCGAACATCGCGCTCATCTCATAGTCAGACACCGCTAAGTCCTGTACAGGGTCGCGGTGAGCCGGAGCCTATATCAGCAGACACAGGGCGCAAAGCAGGGATATACCCACGATGGGACGCCAGTCCATCACTGGGCACTGCGGGCAAGTTAGTCTGCAAGCCAATAAACCTACGCGGCAGCATAGCCGTAACGAGCGTTCCTCCTCTCTCCTTCGCAATGTTTCGCCAGAAGATGCCTCCAGAATGGGAGGCGAAACGTCGCGAAGGCGAAAGAGGGAGCGCTCCATACGGCTGTCCAGAAAGAACAGCTTTATGAAGCAATGAAATCCATTTTTGGGTCAGGTCACGTAAAAAATTATAAATTATAAAATAGTGTCGTTTAACCCTCCACCACCCGACACGGCCAATCAGCAAGGAGTTGTCACGTTGAACAGAAGACGCGCCAATTCCTTTACTATCTCAGCACACCGGTGTGTTGAAAAGCGACCCCACAATATTTAACAAAGAATGTATTGTACGACGTTTCGCTGACAAAAACGTTCAGCATCATCAGGCACCCGCGCCAAAAGCAATTCGCAGTTAACCGTCGTCTTCATCTCATCTCATTGTCAGAAAACGCTTCGTCCTCTACAGGGTCGCGGTGAGCCGGAGCCTATCCCGACAGACACAGGGCGCAAGGCAAGGATATGCCCGCGATGTGACACCAGTCCATCACCGGGCACTGCGGGCAATTTTGTCTGCAAGTCAATTAACCTATGCAGCGGCATGTTTTTTTGGACTGTGGGAGGAGACCGGAACGCTCGGCGAAAACCCACGCATACACGGGGAGAGAACACGCAAACTCCCACTCAGAAAGGAACCCGAGCCGAGATTCGAACCCGGGTCCTTCTTGCTGCGAGGCGACAGCGCTACCCACTGGGCCACCGTGCCGCCCCCCGTCGTTGTAATGTAGCTGTTATTCTCTCCGCGAGAGCAAGAAACTAAATCCGCGACTCGCAAAGCGTAAAATCGAATCCATTTTCGAAGAGGGCGGCCAGAACGATAACATTCCATCAGTTTCATATTTATTTGAAATCTTTTAAAAGAAAAATCTCCAAATGCATCCCGAGGCTGCCACGAGAGCGCAACGAGACTGAGCAACGCAGAAGCAGCGATCACAGAGCTGAATCCGAGATGACTTCCAGCTACCGCCTCCATACACATCTCCGTCACCCCTACCCACGCTGGAGGTGGCTCTGACTACCCCCGGTCGCTGAGGAACAGCTGTGGACAGTCAAACGGATGTGTTTCACCTATCAGGGATGGAATGTAATCATCCATCCACTTTAAAGCAACTCTCAAGGACACGGCGTTTGAAAACGCCATTCATTATCAATACCCGCTTAATCCTGTACAGGGTCGCTCGGGGGCCGGAGCCTATCCCTGCCGACAGAGGGCGCAAGGCGAGGGGATTCCCAGGATGTGACGCCATTGCATCGCAGGGCACACTTTTAACGGCAATTTACTCAGCAGGCCAATTAACCTGGCCAGCAGCGTGGTTTTTAAATTTGTGTTTAGAAATTTATTTCACCATTATTGACTCGTTACTCCTATATGTAATAAGTAGAACAGGATTTTACCATTTCTGGCAATTATACAGGTGTTAAGATCTTAAAACACCTAAATAGACACATTTCACAATGTGTCAAATTTGCAAAAGCCACGCATAATTGTGGAAAAACATGCAAACAGAAAGCCATGTCTGGTGTAGGTCAATCAGTTGGAAGGACAATGCACCTGTTATCAAAGCTTCCTGTTTGCATATTTTGCCACAAGTATGCGTGGCTTTTGCAAACTAGACACATTGTGAAATGTGTCTATTATGATGTTTTAAGATCTTAACACCTGCATAATTGCCAGAAATGATAATCACCTGTCCTACTCATTACATATGTACACTGGCAAAAAGTACCCATCGTTACGCCTATGTTGGTGTACTGCTGAATATTGAGCTATTGTTATTAGATTTTTATTTTAAAACTTTCGTTGCCTTGTATGGCGCCTTGCGTTTGAAAACTGCGTCCGTCGACAATAGGATTTAGTCATTATTATTATTATTATTGCAGTGGTTACGTCTTCACCTCGCGGAAGGACAGGTCCTTCTGTCAGCGGATGAGAGACCAGGAAATCATAAGTGGCCCGACACACGCCCAGGGCCTTATTATATATTAAGGATTTAGACGTGTGACTGGAACGAGGTATCCTCTCTCGACACGCAGTGGCAGCGAAACGCCACAAGGCTCGGAGACAGACACGCACGGAATACCCACCTCTCCCGAGAAGCCCTGCTGCCGTGGTTGATGGACAGCCACATTGAGATGCAGTGCTGGTGCGCCTTACGTCGAGGGGTGTTTGTTTGTTATTCATTTTCATTATTATTGTTGTTGTCACAGCAGGGGCTGCCCGATGGGGCAGTGAGTAGCAATGCTGCTTCCCAGCAAGAAGGGGTTCCCCGGCTCGATTCCCCGCTCGGGTGCCGCCTGCCTTTGTGCCGGTTGCACTTTGTCAGCGTGGGTTTCCGCCGGGTACTCCGCTTTCCCACCGCCGTCCAAGGAAACGCTGCCGACTAGGTTGATTGGCCTGCTGGGTAAATAGCCGCGAGTGCCCAGCGATGCACCGCGCGTCACAACAAACATCCGAACGAAGCAATATAACATCTGATCTCATGTCATTGTCAGAAACCGCTTCGTCCTGTACAGGGTTGCGGTGAGCCGGAGCCTATCCCGGCAGACACAGGGCGTATACCCACGATGGGACGTCAGTCCATCACCGGGCGCTGCGGGCAATTTAGTCTGCAAGCCAATTAACCTATGCAGCAGCATTTTTTTTTGGACTGTGGGAGGAAACCGGAGTGTCCGGCGAAAACCCACGGGGACACGTGGAGAGAACATGCAAACTCCACACAGACAGGCACCCGAGCCGAGATTCGAACCCGGGAACTTCTTGCTGTATGGTGACAGCGCTACCCACTGGGCCACCGTGCCGCCTAAATAATTATTATGATAATAATATTTACATTTTTACAGCGCTTTTCACCCAATCGTCACAAAGCGCTGCACAGAGCTGTGGAGAGAACGACATGTCAGCAACAACTAATAATGAATAATAATTGCATTTATAGAAGGCTTTTCACCCGAGGGTCACAAAGCGCTGCACAGAGCTGCGGAGAGAACGGCACGTCAACAACAACGGCACTGGAACGGAAAATCAGCGACAATAACTTTTTGCGTTTGTTTTTTAATATACACATCTTTGCAGAACATGTAAAATATGATCAAACTTTCAACTGTAATTTTAAAATGGAAAATTATCAGAGCGTATAATACATATACTGGGAAATGGTTTAATGTAACATTTATCGTATAATAATAATAATTGCATTTCAAGAGCGCCAATCATGAACAACGAGATAAGAACGGCAAATCAGCAATAACGTATATTTTTTAGTTGCTTGCTTCAAGTGGACCCCAGCGGTTGTCCATTGAACCTATAACGCAGCAACTCTCTCGAAGAGACTCAACACATACACAGCACCTACATATGAACAGGAGTCACACACACGACACACGCACACGGCGCCCGAGG
>JAZEWT010000010.1:17749677-17764747 GCA_036362905.1 Mordacia mordax
GGGGGGGGGGTCGAGTGCGGTTTTAATTCAAAGCCAGCAAATGACGACGGCTCTGGGTCAGCAGACTCGCGACGGTGAGCGTTCAGATCGGCAGGATGTGGTGGCGCGGTGAGTAGCGCTGCCGCCGCAAAGCACGAGGAGTTCCTGGTTCGACTCCCGGTTCTGGTATCAGCGTGGGTGTTCGCCGAGCACTCCGATTCACACCCAGGGTTATTTGCCCCCGTCTAAATTTCGCCCTGTGTCTGCCGGGACAGGCTCCGGCCGGGTCGCAACCCCGTGCAGGCAGAAGCGGGAACTGATCAGGACGATGGGGGTCTATCTTTTGCCGCCAGTGCGTGGTTGTCCGCGCTGGACCGGTCGCGTACCTATCAAGAGCGCAGGCGGTGCCACTGCTAGGTAGCCCGCACGCAGGGATCCAGGCACCTGGGTTTTAACGAGGATGGGAAATGTTTGAATCGGGGGGGGGGGCGTGGAAGAGACGTCTATATTTAACTTGAATATAAATGTATTGCTTGTGAAAGCTGTTCTTACGGGATAGCAGTGTCGAGTGCTCGTTCTCTTTCCTTCGCGACGTTTTGGTAACCAACCATTATCCGTCGAGCATTCAAAACGCTCATCAGTCCGTGGGGAATCTGTTGGGTTTTTTTTTTAGTTGTCGTAGGAAACCGGAGAGCCCGGAGCAAAGCTCACACAGAAAGAGAGGGGAGCGCCCGTCAGCGTTGTTGAGACGGTGTTGAATACCGTGTGATCTGCAGACTGCAGCGGTGATTTCTCTCTAATCGCCAGGCGCTTGTTTTTCAGTGGAGCCGTTAATGAAACGCTTACATGGAATTGTAATGTCGGAATGTAACGCGGTAAGCTCTAGGTATCCGCTTTCATTAACCTCCATGACATTCAGAACTCCGATAAGTGGTTTTGTACTTTCGGGGGTATGAGCGTACATGTGTACTCTAGTCACTAATTTGTTAATGCTGAATTGCCTATTACTATTGAGTTCAATAACGTACGGCGCATTTGGAATTCTGAGCGCGGGATTGCAAAGAGACAGTTGTTAAGCGTGTGTGCAGGCACATTACGACGCTGTTATTGCAAAGTAAAAAATAGTCTAATGATAAATTTCGATGTTTGCGCTGGCTGTTTCTAAGTTTGCTTTCGCCGTTTTTAATGAAAGGTATACAGTGGCGCATCCGTGCATTTCCTCTGCGTTCGAATTACTCGGGGCGGCGCGGTGGCCCAGTGGTTAGCGCTGTCGCCTCACAGCAAGAAGGTCCCGGGTTCGAATCTCTCGGCTCGGGTGCCTTTCTGTGTGGAGTTTGCATGCTCTCCCCGTGTCCGCGTGGGTTTTCGCCGGGCACTCCGGTTTCCTCCCAGAGTCCAAAAAGCATGCTGCTGTATAGGTTGATTGGCTCGCAGGCTAAATTGCCCCGCAGTGCCCGGCGATAGACTGGCGTCCCATCGTCGGTATATCCTTGCCTTGCGCCCTGTCTGCCGGGATAGGCTCCGGCTTCACCGTGACCCTGTATAGGACTAAGCGGTTTCAGACAATGAGTTGAGAGATGATGAGACGAATTACTAGGCTGGGAACGCAGAGGGCAAATCAGACGGCGAGCAAGTGAATAATCTTATAATAACAATAATAATTGCATTTACAGAGTGATTTTCGCCCGAGGGTCACAAAGCGCTGCACAGAGCTACGACACACGCACACATGCGCCGTGTGCGTGTGTGTCAAACCCGCAAGACAGCAGAATTCCCAGGCTATACGGGCTACTGAAGATTCATGAAGAGGGGACCCCTTACTGACCAATAGTAAGCGCAATAGGTTCACCAAGCTACAAACTCGCCCAATATATAGCCCAAGAACTTCAACCCACAGTGGAGCTCGCACCTTCATATATCGAGAACTCAAGGCACTTCATTGCAAGGCTGAAACAAATCCTACTCAACGGAACGGATCTGCTTGTCAGTTTTGATGTGGTCTCCTTATTTACAAAAAATACCCATCAAAAAAACTATCAAGATGATTAAAAGAAGTTTGACCGGAGGTTAGCAGAGCTGGCAAAGGTATGCCTGACAACGACCTATTTCCAGTTCGACGGGGAGTTTTACCAACAAAAATAGGGTGCAGCAATGGGATCACCAGTCTCACCCGCAGCAGCCAACCTGTATCATAGAGGTTTTTTAGAGGAAGCCATAAACTCATCTGCACTAAAACCCACCCACTCGTATCGATACATTCATGGCACATTCGTTGTATGGCCACACGGAACACAGACGCTAGAGGAATTCTTTTGTGACTTAAACTCCATACACCCAAACATCAAGTTCACCATGGAAATAGAAGAAAACGGCCAAATCCCGTTCCTGGACGTACTGGTGAAGAGAAACGCAGAGGGGACGCTCAGCCACACTGTATACAGGAAGACAACACATACGGACAGGTATTTACACGTGGAGTCTCACCATCACCCGAAACAGAAACGGGGGAGACTGCACACCTTAGCCCACCGGTCAAAAACAATATCAGACAAACAAAGTCTAAAAGACGAGCTACAGCATCTACAACAAGCACTACTAAGCAATGGATACACAAAAACAGAGATCAAACGTGCCAAAAACAGAGAACCTAGACGGAAAGAGCAATTAAATGAGGAGGAATATATCAAAACCCGAACTTTCCTGCCATATGTGCGAGGCACCAGAGACAAAATTAGCAAATATCGAGAAAATGAAAAATGAAAACAGTCTTAGCGACCACCAGAAGATAGAAAACGTACTTAAATCACCCAAAGGCTGACTGCCATCACAGACAGAAGGCGTACATTGCATTCCTTGCAGCAATTGTGAGGAAGTATACATCGGGCAAACGGGAAGAACGATTGTCAGAAGAAAGAGAGATCACGAGGCAGCAGTACGTTTGCTGCATATGGAAAAATCAGCAACGGCAGTACAGAGTGTAAACAAATAACACCGAATCGATTTTGACAAGAAGCGAGTACTAGCAGTCATCTGCCATAAAGGTCCAAGATTAATTCGTGAACCAATCGAGATTCACAAGATAGAAAAGACTATGAACCACAAACAAGAATTGAGAATAAAGCTCAACCAAACCTGGAGGCCAATCATTGAAGTCAGTAGTGCATAGATAGAGAGCTCTGAAATGCAGACATCAGAGGGGAATCGCCATGTGTTTGGGAACTTCTTTCATGAAACGCAAACTAGGAGATTCGTCACAGGTGGAACAGGATGGGGTTAATGTGATTCCGGGGTGTGAGCAGGACAATGGAACCGTTTCAAGTGGACCCTGACAGTCGTCCATTGATCCTGGAATGCAACAACTCTGTGGATGGTACTACACATACATAGTACCTAAATATAAATAGGAGACACGCACACTGCGCCTGAGGATGCCTCTAACGTGTGAGGCGAAACGTCGCGAGGTGGAGAGAGGAAGCGATCGACACGGCTGTCCCAAGAGAGCAGCTTTTCGAAGCAATCATCAAACATTAAGACAGTTCAACTGAGAGTCAAACAGAGCAATAAATTATAGGACATAAAGTCAGCAGAAAAATAAAATATTTCTTCAACTAATGTTCCCGAACAGACGCGGGTCGGAAGAGAGCCCTCATGTGAGCACGACAACAGTGAGCCACATCAACAGTCCTAGCCGGAGGACTTGAAAGCCTTACGGAACGAGTGAGTCTTGAGACGAGATTTGAAGACGCCCAAAGATTCAGCGGAACGAATCTTCAGTGAAAGGACATTCCAGAGTCATGGAGCAGCACGCGAGAAGGCTCTGTCACCCATAGAATGGAGGTGCGACCTGGGCACATGCCGTAAGCCTGTATTGGAGGATCGAAGTTGTCGTGTTGAGGAGGGTGCCTGAAGAAGGTCACGGATGTATATCGGAGCTGCGCCAGTGGGAGCCTTGTCGGTGAGAAGGAGGATCTTGAATTCAATCTTGTATTTAACCGGTAACCAGTGGAGAGACATCAATACTGGGGATATGTGATCGTGGATGGGTGTACGAGTGAGGACTCTAGCAGCCACATTCTGCACACTTTGGAGACGATTGATCAGGTAGACAGGGTGCCAGGGAGCAGTGGATTGCACTAATCGATTCATGAGGAGATGAAGATGTGTATTAGCTACTCAGTGTAGCAGGTGACAGGATATTGCGCAGTCTGGCTATATTACCGAGATGAAAATATGCATCCTTCGTCACTTCGTTGATGTGTGTCTCGAAGGTTGTGAGGAATCAAGAGTCACACCTAGACTCCGGACTGCCTTAGCAACCTCAGTGGTCTGGTCGTCAAGCATCAATCGGATAGGTTCAGCCTTGGACAATTGGTGCAGGGTTCCGAAGAGCAAAGCTTCTGTTTTGTCGCCATTTAGTTTTAGAAATTTTTAATTGAGCCAGGCCTTTACAGTTGACAGTGAGGATGACATGCAAAGAGCAGACGCATTGATGGATGACTTTGCGTGGACATAGATTTGGATGTCATCGGCGTAGCAATGGTAGCTGAGATCGAGGCTGCGCTGGATATGGCCAAGAGGTTGTAGGTAGATGCTAAAGAGGAGTGGGCCGAGAACTGAACCCTGAAGAACTCCAGACAAAACAGGATGAATCTCTGAGATTTGTCCTCCGAGGCTGACAAACTGCTTCCGGTCGGACAGGTTGGAGCTCAGCCAATGCAGGGCAAAACTAGAGACCCCTATACCCTCCAGTCGCTCAAATAAGATCAGGTGGTCAACGATATCAAAGGCAGCGCTCAGGTCCAAGAGGACAAGAATACTTGGGCAAGCCTTCATCGGCAGTGACGAGTAGGTCATCGACTACTTTTACCAGAGCAGTTTCAGCACTCTGGCCGAATCTGAACCCAGATTGGGAGGGATCGAGGAGGTCCGTATAAGGTGAGCGAAAGAACTCAGGAAAGCAGTGGTGTCAGAACCAGCCCTGCCTCCTCCCCTCCAAAAAAAAAATGCGCGGAAGGTGCCCGAGCAATACTCGCAGTGCTTTAAGGAGATGTCTTACGGTGGAGAATGTCACCCGAGGGGCTAAGCAGCTTATAGCCTCTCCTCTGTCACAGTCAGCAGCGCAGCTTGACAGCCGATGAGCTGGGCTTGCGGATTAAGGGAGGGTGGTGGAGGGGTGTTTCTACTTTTAGCCAAGGGAGAGTTGTAGTCAACCGAGTGTGGCCATCAGTCGAACCAATCCGCCCCCCCCCCTTCCCACTCGACGTGGCCCGTGGACGTTTATTTACTGATAAAGGGCAGTGTCACCGTGGTGTTACTCTCGGGGGGGATTCGAAACCCTAACGTTATTGGGTAGCGGTTGCCACCTCAGTGGGACAAAGCTAAGACAAGGTGTGCGTGCGGTAAATAGAATGAGAGAGAGAGAGAGCGAGGGCTTTAAACCTGTGTACCTGTGGTTCATGTACGGTTTTACAGCTCGTAGGATGAGAATTGCTCTCCACGGCTGTTCTTTCGAGATAGCCGTGGCGAGCGTTCCTCGTCTCTTCGTCGCGTAGAAATATTTGGTATCATTCGCCAATGAAAGAGGAGCGACGCACGCCACGGCAATCCGAAACAGCAGCGATCGAGAGCGACTCTTCCATCTGTCACTGGAGAAGGCAGCGCTGGCTATTTGGTAGCAGTGATATTAGAAGGTTCTGGGGCTGAATATTCACACTGAGTGTCAAGGGATATGAAATACTCGTATTCCGAATCGAAAACGTCTCAAATAGCCGGGCCCTTATGAATAAGGAACTTATCAATCACCGTTATCAGTCCGGAACCGGTAGGCAAACATAGTGCCCTCCCTTGGCAGTGCTAAACTTGTCAGTGAGTCAGCCCTCGTGTAATGGGGATTATAAAAAGAAGCCCTTTACTGCTGGCAAGTGACAGCACTATGTCATCTGTTGGGGGAGGCTGAATGTGTGTTTTTTCCACTTGGCTGGACGAGCCTCGAGCTATAAACCGGCTTCTGTGTTCCCGTCAGTGTCGGGACAAATAGTAGCGATAGGGCAGCGGAGTGGTGCCGTGGAAATACCCCCGCCTCACAGCTTAAAGAACCTGGGTTCGATTCCTGCACTGCCTCCCTTACCGCGTGGAATTTGCGTGTTCCTCTCTCTGTGTGTACATGTTTCAACCAAGGGTCTCATCTCATCCGCGTGGGTTTTCGCCGGGCACAAAGCGGGGATATACCGACGATGGGACGCCAGTCCATCACCGGGCACAGCGGGCAATTTAGTCTGCGAGCCAATTAACCTATGCAGCAGCATATTTTTTTGGACTGTGGGAGAAAACCGGAGTGCCCGGCGAAAACCAACGCGGACACGGGGAGAGAACTCGCAAACTCCACACAGAAAGGCACTCGAGCCGAGAATCGAACCCGGGACCTTCTTGATGTGAGGCGACAGCGCTACCCACTGGACCACCGTGCCGCCCAGGATACCTAGCTCACATTTCCTGGACACTCCAGGTTGCTCACACAGCTCAGAACATGCACTCACTATTTCGCCTTAAACATCATTAAGAGGATGGCAATTTTGGCAAACGTTGGCACTGGCTTGCCGTGTGGTTGACATACACCTTCCCACACAGCTCTGTTGCTCCACGCATGTACGAGTAATTCCCGCTCTGTTTGAATGAACAAACACTGCGTGTGCTGCGAGTGGCAACTGTTATCACTTGCCAGTCAACATTGCCACCATGGATAATGTACGGTGGGCGGAACGGTGGCCCAGTGATTAGCGCTGTCGCCTCACAGCAAGAAGGTCCCGGGTTCGAATCTCGGCTCGAGTGCCTTTCTGTGTGGAGTTTGCATGTTCTCTCCCCGTGTCCGCGTGGGTTTTCGCCGGGCACTCCCCGTTTCCTCCCACAGTCCAAAAAACATGCTGCTGCATGGGTTGATTGGCTTGCAAACTAAATTGCCCGCTGTGCCCGGTGATGGACTGGCGTCCCATCGTGGGTCTATCCATGCCTTGCGCCCTGTGTCTGCCGGGATAGGCTCCGTCTCACCGCGACCCTGTACGGGACTAAGCGGTTTCTGACAATGAGATGAGATGAGACAATGCACTGTAATTTTTCTGTAAGCAGCACCTTTTTTCAGTGTCTTCCAGAAAAATATACGGTAAATTTCATATCAATAGCGTTCATTTGGTCATCGTACTATTCTGTTAAGCGTAGTGTAACAGCACGACGCTTAAGACGGGGATATTCTGCCAGCAAGGGGTGATGCTGCTGTGCGGTTTTACCCAAATAAGCAATTTTCTGGTAATATGTCCCAAATGTGTAAGTTTTTACCTCTGATTCTGGCACCCGTGGCCTTTACTACCCGTTTGAACAATGTCTTGGGATCTTTTAAATTCAATTGTCAAGCAGATGGTGACTAGTTGGTGAATGCACGCAGGGGTGAACGGACTTGGAGAAAATCTCGCCTCACCGTTCATGGTCAAATCTTTAAGGAACAGCTCCCCCGCTACCAGAAGGCACTTCACTTGTGCCAGTACCAGCCATCTTTCCAGCAATCGGGCTGATACTTGCAACAAGCCCAAAATAATTTTCTCGACCATTAATCAGCTCCTTCGTCCAACCAGTCACTCACCCTCACCTCCCTTCACTAAGAAAGATCAGGTGGATCAGTTGATTCAGTGTTTTTCAGAAAAAGCTGAAGCCCGCTGTACCTCTACCCAGCCTCAACCACCAACCAATACCTCAATAAATGTTTATCCACCTACATTGACCTTTAAACTCTAGGAATTTTCCGAATTAATGGGATTCTATGTCTCCTCTTTAGTTACCAGATCTCGGCCCACAAACTGCTCTCTGGATCTCTTCCCATCTAAAATCATCTGGGAAATTTTCAAATCCCTTGCCACGTTCGTCCAGTAGCACTTGAATAACTCAGTTTGCTCTGGTATCGTTCCCCCACTTTTCAAATGTGCCTTAATTACCCCCTCTGCTTAAAAACTAAATTTGGCCTGGATTGCAACATCCCTGATAATTATCGCCCCATCTCAAATCTACAATTCCTCTCTAAGGTCCTTGAACGTGCCGTAGCCACGCAACTCCAGAAACACGTTCTCAACAATGACCTCCTCGATCTATTCCAATCTGGGTTCAGATTTGGTCATAGTACTGAAACTGCTCTGGTAGAAGTAGTTTATGAACTACTCGTCGCTGCTGATGACAGCTTGTCAAGTATTCTTGTCCTCCTGGACCTGAGCACAGCCTTTGATACCGTTGACCACCCTTTCTTACTTGAGCGACTGGAGGGTATAGCGGTCTCTGGCTGTGCCCTGCATTAGCTGAGCTCCTACCTCTCCGACCAAAAGCAGTTCATCAGCTTCAGAGGACAAAACCCAGAGATCCATCCTGGTTTGTCTGGAGTTTCTCAGGGTTCAGTTCTCGGCCCACTCCTCTTCAGCATCTACATACAACCTCTTGGCCATATCCTGTGCAGCCTCAATCTCAGCTACCATTGCTATGCCGTTGAATCTATATCCACGTAAATCCAACCATCAATGCGTCTGGTCTATGCATGTCGTCCTCACTGTGAACTGTGAAGGCCTGGCTCAATTCAAATTTCCTAAAACTAAATGGCAACAAAACAGAAGTTTCAATTGTCGGAACCCCGCACCAATTGTCCAAGGCTGAACCTATCCGATTGATGCTTGACGACCAGACCACTGAGGTTGCTAAGGCAGTCCGGAGTCCAGGTGTGACTCTTGATTCCTCACTCAGCTTCGAGACACACATGAAGAAGGTGACGAAGGTAGCTTTTTTCCATCTCAGAAATATAGCCAGACTGTGCAACATCCTGTCACCCTCTGACGCTGAGAAGCTAATTACACATCTTCATCTCTTCGCGAATCGATTATTGCAATGCACTGCTCCCTGGCACCCCTGCATACCTGATCAATCGTCTCCGACGTGTGCAGAATGTGGCTGCTGGAGTCCTCACTCATACACCCATCCACAATCATATATCCCGCAGAACTTATGTTTCTCCACTCACTACCAGTTAAATACAGGATTGAATTCAAGATCCTCCTTCTCGGGCGGCGCGGTGGCGCAGTGGTTAGCGCTGACGCCTCACAGCAAGAAGGTCCCGGGTTCGAGTCTCTCGGCTCCGGTGCCTTTCTGTGTGGAGTTTGCATGCTCTCCCCGTGTCCGCGTGGGTTTTCGCCGGGTACTCCGGTTTCCTCCCACAGTCCAAAAGCATGCTCCTGGATAGGTTGATTGGCTCGGAGACTAAAAATTGTCCCGCAATGCCCGGCGATGGACCGGCGTCCCGTCGTCGGGTGTATTCCTGCCTTACGCCCTGTGTTTCCGGGATAGGCTCCGGCTTCACCGTGACCCTATATAGGATTAAGCGGTTTCAGATAATGAGATGAGATGAGATCCTCCTTCTCACCTACAAGGTTCTCACTGGCGCAGCTCCAACATACATCCGTGACCTACTTCAGGCACCCTCCTCAACACGACAACTTCGATCCTCCAATACAGGCTTGCTGCATGTGCCCAGGTCACACCTCCATTCTATGGGTGACAAAGTCTTCTCTCTGGAATGCTCTTGTATTGGAGATTCGATCAGCCGAGTCCCTGGACATCTTCAAATCTCATCTCAAGACTCACTTGTTCCGTAAGGCTTTCAAGCCCTCTGGCTAGGACTGTTGATGTGATACAGCTCGATGTTGTCATGCTGGGATGATGGCTTTCTGCCGACCTGAGCCTGCTCGCGAACATTTATTCCTTCCTTGTTTGTTGAAGAATTATTATTTTTCCACTTATTTTACGTCCTGTAATTTATTGCTACTATTTGACTTTTAGTGGAACTGTCCTGATGTTGTTGACCTGCCGTGTTCTCCACAGCTCTGTGAAGCGCTTTGTGGCCCTCGGGTGAAAATCACTCCATAAATGCAATTATTATTATTATTAGTTATAGATAATACAGCCGCAGTATTAAACAGGGCTGCTTCACCATCTCTCCCAACTATGTGTGACCCTTTGCCCGTCCACAGGACTTCTCGCGAGATTTCTTTGTGCCTACAATCGGACGTCTGGTGTGTCGCGGTAATCCCCCGCATCTAGGGCATGCGCACCTTACTGGGTACCGCTCTTTTCTGCGATAATAATAAAAAAAATCTCTCTTTCTACAATACGTTTACCCAATAAACACTGTGACAAGTTGCCACGCGGCTCACCACCGTGCAGATACGTAAGCTATTTAGGCAAGAATGGAATCCATATATATATTTTTTTAAACACGCGTTTTTATGAATTGAGACATGTCCTACACCAGTATGAAACTGGATTTTTTTTTTTTACCAATGAAATTTTTTTACCCTTTGTGCTTTAACCGCAAAACCTTGAAAAATCGTGAGCGTTTTTTTTTTAATCAGTGCAAAAATGTATTCATTTCACCGCACATTCTTCCGGCGTTTTCTCCCTGCAAGCCACACGACACGATAGCACAGATTTCAGCAATTAAATTGGAAATTTCTTTTCACCGTCCTCGGAGAAAGTTATTAACCAACCGCGTGCCACCAAGTCTACTAAACGTACAGGAACGTGGACTATGACAACGTTCACGGAACTGAAGTCGAATCTTTCGCCAATGCAATTCGGCTCTGCAGCACACGAGACGAAATCTGAGTGCACGTCTGTCCACAGAATCAAAGCCTCTTCTCATTCAGCACGGGCGCCAAGGTGTGCAGGTGTGCAGGCGTGCAGCGAGCGACACAGACGAAATGAAGCGGATAATATACACCAGCTAGAGATACGGTTGCCACCTAGCCTCTTGTTTTAAATATTTTTTTCACCAGTGTCAGACCCCTGGTTGAGGCAGCTGTATTTGGAAATGTGTAGGTTTCATGGACAAAGTTGAGCGGAGCCGTGGCGCAGTGAGTATCGCTGCTGCCTAACAGCAACAAATTTCCCGGGTTCGATTCCCGGCTCGAGTGCATTTTTTTACGTGGAGTTTGCGTGTTTTTTCTCTCTCCACCGTGACCACGTGGGTTTTCACGGGATTCTCCGGTTCCTTCCTATCGTCCAAACACACGCTGCTGCTTAGGTTAATTGTCCCGCTGAGTAAATTGTCCGCAAGTGCCCTGCGATGTACCGGCGTCATATTACTGGGTAGAGTCCGCCTTGCGCCCCGTGTCTGCCGGGATAAGCTACGGTCCCCCGCGTCCATGTACCGGAGTAAGCGGGTACTGATACTGAACTGAATGGACGGAAGATATTCAAACTCCAGGGTTTGCTGATTACACGTACAGTCCTCTGCTTATTCTATTTGCCCCATTCACGGTTCCTCCAACGTGCAAGCCCAAAGCAGCGATAGCACTGTGACTGTTAAGGGAAGCATTGGGCTTTGGCTAAGGACTTGTTGATGGAAGGGATGATGGCCAGTGGTCGAGACCGAAGACAGCGTGGCAGTAAAAGGAGCGAACATTCCTGGGGTTATGGGCATCACAACTGGAGTGATGAAACGGGCTGATGTCCACGTGATGTATGGATTTTGGAGTCGTGGCAAGGCGCGCACATGTATCTGCAAGCCATTGCCTTCATCTAACGCTTGATTGATCGTGGCTTTTAGCGACCCTTTCAACTATTCAACAATTGCTCAAATAAGCACAACACCAAACACACGCTCACTCTGGAAATGTAAGGCTCAACCCAACCCTTTCTCTTTCGCACCCTTCAAACATAAATACAAGTGGACACCAAAACTGGCGGGCACAATAAACAGGACTTTACGATGTGGCAGAAATCCTTTACGGCCAGGAATTTACAGGACGATCATTTTATTTCGCATCAATGCTACACAGAATTGTTTTTAAACACAAAACACAAAACCCACAACGTATATCAACACTCGTGACGTCAACGCGACACGGCAACCTAAACTCCTGCAACGTTTTTTTGTTTGTTGTTCACCCGCTCATCTCAACTCCTTACATTTAAAATGCATCGTCAAAGATTCCTCGCCCATCAAATAAGCAGTGTTCGAGATCTGTGCAGTATTGTCCTAATTATTTCTAATTAAAACAATTCAGGCCTCCCCCCAGCGAAGCTGCGTGAATTTAACGTACCGTTTGAGGCTGGCACGTCACGTGACTTGCCAGTGCAGAGTGCTCGTGAAGACCGCTGCGACTTGCGGTGTCGGGAGAAGCCCCCAGCGGGCAGAGGAGCCGCCCGCTCATCCGAGCGACCTTTATTTCGGCCGCGGGATGCGCGGGCGACGAGGCTTTTGCAAGGTTCTCTATGACTGCGGAATGCTTCCGAGGCGCCCGGCGTACGCACTGGCAGAAGGGGAAATCCCTCTTGCAACGGAGAGATGAATGGTTATGGAGGTCGGGACTGTCCTTCTGGCTCAGATTAACGACCTTAATATTACCCTTGTGTGACCGTGTTCGGGGGGGGGGAGAGGGATGGATGGAAATGACATTGAGTTACCCACGCAAAGTGCTAAAATTAGATTTGGTTGGTCATTCGTCATGACCTTTTATATTTTTAATATGCGCACTGTAGCTATTCTTCTTTTACGTGTCGTAAACGTGCACCTACCGGCAAAAAAACACTTTTTTTTTGCAATTAAACAAATAAAATCCGGCTCAAAAGTTCCCAGCTGATGGCGATGGGAATTTATTTTTCATCCTACGGACGCTATTCCGTCGTTCGTCTCGCAATCTTGCGCTATAAATAAGCACACTTTATATTTGGGCATCCGCGCGTAATCGCCGGTAATGGTGCCAGTACCCCATCATCCCGAATATCCATTCCTTTATAGAATCCAATGTTCCGAACCGCCGCCGTTACGTGCGTCCGCAGGATATTGTTCGTAGACAAATGCCGTACAGTTTCTCATCGAGAGTGCAATACAGTTTTGTGACGGTTTATAACATTTTTTTTGCTCTCTACTGCCGTGATGAAAATGTATCTATTAAATTCGTACTCACTTTTTAATAAACAGCCGGCTCTTTAATATATTTTTGACATACGCTTTGTAATCTCCTCGTGTTTTGATTTCTTACCGAATTAAAGATACGAATGTAACCCCGTGCATACTGGAATGCCACATTTTAACCACCAAATACGCCCTATGCCAATCGATTCCAAGTAGTGTCAGACATGAGAGTCTCTCAGACCAAACATCATTAAACTTGACGGTATACGGCTTGGAAAAAGTGGTGGGCAGCAAGAGTGTTTCAGGCAACGGCCTTCCTATGGCTCCCAGCTGATGTTGGCTGCAGCCTGGAATCGAACTCGGATCATCAGACTAAGAGCAGAGTGCATGAACCACTGTCACCACTCCTCCGCTGTAATCATACAATCTCATCTCATTGTCTGAAACCGCTTAGTCCTATACAGGGTCACGGTGAAGCCGGAGCCTATCCCAGCAGACACAGGGCGCAAGGCAAGGATATACCGACGATGGGACGCCAGTCCATCGCCGGGCACTGCGGGGCAATTTAGCCTGCGAGCCAATCAACCTATGCAGCAGCATGCTTTCTGGACTGTGGGAGGAAAACGGAGTGCCCGGCGAAAACCCACGCGGACACGGGGAGAGCATGCAAACTCCACACAGAAAGGCACCGGAGCCGAGAGATTCGAACCCGGGACCTTCTTGCTGTGAGGCGTCAGCGCTAACCACTGGGCCACCGCGCCGCTCAAACCCAGATCTACGGAATGAGGACACGGCACGCGTCATTCTGTAGCGAACTCGTCCGGACACTACGCGCCTTCTGAGAACCGCTTTCCTGATGTTGGATTTTTATTTTTTTTTCGCGATAGCTGTATCGAGATTTCCCCCCTCTCTCCCGCGTGAAGGAAACAGGAACGGGAACATTAGGAACCCTTGACAAGGCTAACCTGAAATTGTTTTGGAAAGCAATTTTCATACATCAAGCCATGAACACCTGCTTCAGTACTGTACGTTTGTCCATACGAATTGTAAGCTATTGCCATACCCAAAGCCTTTTCACAACGCTGTCGAACTCCAACATTACCTTTGTACTTTTCAACACGTGAATACGATAGGATTTTTCACCCAACCTGACACTATTCATCATACTAACTCAATCTTAAATACATACTGAGACACTGCATGACATCTAACTCCTACGCAAAATAAACCTTACACTATTGTCCACAGAACCCATATACAATTCACTACATCTAGCTGCTAACATATGCAAGTATATGACTGATATGGCATAAGAAAACCCTATTTCAGGATTGTTTGATTAACAGAGGGCTGAGAGTTATTTTATTATTTCAAAAGCATTTCGCATTTTTTGTGCATATGAAATTTCTGACACTCAAACATGTGAGCAGTTTTTTTTTAAGTGGTGCGATATGTTGAACAAGCTGTTTACACGACGAATTGGAAGGATTACGTTGCTGTTCAAACCAAACATTGATTAATGTTTCAAAATCAATTGTAGCCGGTAAAAATATATTTTTGTCCGTACAGTGATGACCGCAATATAATTACAACATGTTATAGTTTTCTGTTGTATGTTCATGATCGCATAGTGGTTAGTATTCTACGTTGTGGTTATGATACGGCCAAGTTCGTTTGTTATTTATTTACTCTCTCTCTCGCTCCATACTCTTGTGCTGATGTCGATTTTTCACGGCACGCTGCAAGAATGCCACAGAAAGCTGCTCTTTCGGGATAGCTGTGTCGAACGCTTCTCCTCTCTCCTGCGACGTTGCGCATCCGACCTTAGAGTCATCATCCAGCGTCGCGTGTCACAGGCCTCCCGTGCCCCAGGCGTCCCGTGCCACAGGCGTCTCGTGCCATAGACGTCTTGTGCGCTGTCACAGGATGCCTGAGGAAGCCTCCAACGTGGGTCGAACCGTCGAAGGAGGAGCGCTCGACACGGCTATCCCAAAAGAGCAGATGTTCCCTACTTTTGTTACTCTTCAGCAGGGAATGTTTACATTATGCTGCCGTGGTAATATCTGCAAAGAATGCCACAGAAAGCTGCTCTTTCGGGATAGCTGTGTCGAACGCTTCTCCTCTCTCCTGCGACGTTGCGCATCCGACCTTAGA
>JAZEWT010000010.1:17764780-17777715 GCA_036362905.1 Mordacia mordax
ATGGATTTCCCCCGGTTTCCTCCCACAACCAAACAAACGTGGAAGGGCCAACAACATCATAACATAGAGGACGCGGTGTCTGGCGAGTTGGCGCCCGCGAACCACGTGGCCGACTACTCCCCTCTGCGTGTCACCTCGCGCCTCTGAGTCATTCTCCCATCGAATGAGAGTACCTTTTGACACTGAATTAATTTTCCGCGGTCCCATCCCAGTCGACCACGGTCGCCGCACGCCGCGAGCGAGATGCTCAGTTATTTATTTACCATTCGGGCTTCATCCAAACCCACGCCGACGTGGTTTCGTACTCGTGCGGTTTGGGGGTTGCCCGTTCCCACAGGCGGGCATAGCGTCCGAAAGCGGTTGTAAATTTCATCTCATCTCATTATCTGAAACCGCTTAATCCTATATAGGGTCACGGTGAGCCGGAGCCTATCCCGGAAGCACAGGGCTTAAGGCAGGAATACACCCGACGACGGGACGCCAGTCCATCGCTGGGCATTGCGGGACAATTTTAGTCTGCGAGCCAATCAACCTATCCAGGAGCATGCTTTTGGACTGTGGGAGGAAACCGGAGTACCCGGCGAAAACCCACGCGGACACGGTGAGAGCATGCAAACGCGGTTGTAAATTTCGCCGCCCCCAAAAAACCCGAGATGAAACGGCAAAAGACATGAGAATAGCCGCCGCTACGTACGGTCGGATCGCTGGAAAGTGTTTTTATGAACGTGACGCATTTGCCTGCTATGGGGATTTAAAAAAAAAACCGTCACCTTGGTGGTACGGTACATCGATTTGTCAAGTGAACAATCTCGTAGCTTTATTAATCCCATTCCTTGCCTTCTTACCCTCCTAAGTATGTTAAAAAGGACAATCGATTCCTTTCTCACAGCGAAAATCAATTTGCTCTCCCACTCAGCGCGTCGTTCGAACTGAAGAGGTTTTTTTTTACGTAGGCATTGGCCGGCACCAAGAGGAACAAAAAGTAGCGTGGCATGTTTAATGACTCCGAGGCGGTGCTAGAAAATTCTTATTTGTTTAACTCAATAAACTGCGTACAGCTTGTGCAGTGGGTGGCATCTTTCTGGACTCATTAACGCAGCTGGTTCTACCACGCTTCGGCTCTCTCCGTATCAGGCTTCATCCACAGCTAGGCTCTCGAACGCAGTGACCGACCCTGTCTTCCATCTGCCGTCGCCTTAAATATCCTTCCTCTGCTCCGCCCCTCGGTCCTCCCCCCTACCTGCCTTAGGCCACAGGACCTTGGTCTTGGCAAATGACGGTCCCTTTGGGGAAGTGCCAGGGCAACTGGCTCACCTTCCGCTGTGTGCGCTGGGACCAATGGCAACCATTGGTGGGAAACAAGCGGAAATTAGCGGGAATCCAGCAAACTGGTCAAGTCTCAAGAGGCCTCGACTGAGGCCCTCTTTTTTAACGTCGTTACCCACGTATCTTTGCACGCCATGCACCCGTTGACAGTTGAACGTTCCAACAATCACACCGCCATCATGCCCAAGGGAAAGAAAGCCAAGTCGAAGGGCAAGAAGGTGGCACCGGCGTCATTCACCATCAAGAAGCATGTGGCGAAGAAGACTGTGAACCCCCTGTTTGAGAAGCGGCCAAAGAGCGCTCCGATCAGCCAGGACTTCCAGCCGAAGCAGGACCTGATTCGCTTCGTGCGGTGGTCTTGCTACGTCCGTCTGCAGTGGCAGCGCGCCATCCTCCACAAGCACCTCAAGGTGCCACCTGCCATCAACCAGTTGATGCAGGCCCTGGACCGACAGACGGCCACGCAGCTCTTCAAGCTGGCGAACAAGTACCGCCCAGAGACGAGGCAGGAGAAGAAGGCCTAGCTAATGGCGCGCGCGAGCAGAGAGCGGCGTGAAGGAGGATGTCCCCACGAAACGGCCCCCCCCCCCGCCATACGCTCCGGAGTGAACTCCTTGACCACTCTGATCGAGAGCAAGAAGGCTCAGCTCGTGATCATCGCTCACGACGTTGACCCCATCGAGCCGGTGCTCTTCATGCCGGCGCTCTGTTGTAAGATGGGCTTCCCCGACTCCATCGTGAAGGGGGAAGGCACTCATGGGGCACCTCGTCCACCGTAAGACCTGCGCCGCCGTCGCCTTCACACAGTGAGGACAAGGCCGTGCTGGGGAAACTCGTGGACACTCAAAACCAACTCCAATGACCACTTCGATGAGATCCCATGCCACTGTGGAGGTGGCATCAATAGCGCCATCGCCAAGATTGAGAAGGCCAGACCAAACAGCTGGCGAACAAGCTGGGCTGAGCTCGCTCGCCCGCGCTCGCCCGCGCTCGCCCGCGCTCGCCCGCGCTTGCCCATGGCGGAGGCAATAAAGACCGTGCTTCTCTAAAAAGAAAAAGCGACAGAGCTATAATCGTGTCGTGGTTGCACCCAGTCAGAGGCACGGCCTTCCTTGATGAACATAAGGAAATTATACAATGAGGGCTCGCGCGAGCAATTGTGAATAATCCAGTCCGTGACAGAACCAACCGGTGCAGTAATCTAAGCAGTGCAAACAAACTTTGACAACAAAACACTCGCACTGCCACGAGTTTAAGGGCGTGTGTGATGATTGCTTGCTAAAGCTGGTCTTTTGGGATAGCTGTGTCGAGTGCTCTTCCTTCCTCCTTCGCAACGTTTCGCCTCCCATGGTTGAGGCTTTGCTCTGGCGCTCTGAGATCGGGGATGCCTCAAATGTGCCAGGAGCAAACCGTCGCGAAGGCGAGAGAAGCACTCGACGTGGCTATCCTGAAAGGAAAGCGTTAGAAAGCAATCCTCATGCATAGTGTCGTGAAAATCTACATCAGTGCGACTATGAGCAAAAAGACAAAGATTCCCCGCATAGCCTTAACCAAGTATGGATGAATGGCATCTTGGACAAGTCACACCTCAAATAAAGAAATGTGGCCAAGAATGGGATGTAGAAGGAAGATGTTGAGGGATCTTAGAAAGAGACAGTCGCAGTATCTCGGGAATATTACGAGGAAAGAGGAAATTTGAAATCTGATTCTAACTGGAAATATTGAAGGAAAGAGCTCGTGGATGAGAGAGATTGACTGATGTCAAGAGTCTCTCGAAATAGTGGACAGATTCGTGGAAGACCATGGTTACGAAAGTCCTGCAGGATATGGTACCGAGAGAGAGAGAGGGTAGCCTTAACGGACTGTATAGGGTAAGTGCCACTGCAAGGCACACTGATGATGACCACCATCGTCACCAGTACGAACACCAACCACAACCACCACCATCCCTAGTGTTGCTGACATTGCCACAATCGCTACTGGAGCCACCACAACTACCGATCCCCAGCAACACCGTTCCCCAGCAGTTTGCCATGAAGTGCTGCTGTGCCAACTCAGGCGATTTCGAGTTTAAGGTTTGTTGGCAGAAGGTCACGGGACAGTCCCAGGTGTTATGGGTTATCTGGCTTCGTTGAATGCGGATGACCCATCTGCTCTCCGCGCTCTGCCAACTCTCTGTGTTCTCGTTGCTCGTGATGTCCCTATTCTATTGTGAGCGACGCTCCTTTGCCTTCTGTTGCTGGAGGGGCGTCTGCCAACCGTACAGGCGACACCTTCACGAGCCCCTTCCATGGGGTTTGCTGGGCACAGCGGTTGGCACGCTCCGGGGCGAACCCGGCGACCCGAATTCGATTCCGCTCATGGCCACTTAACCCCCGTGGTTATTGTCTGCAACGGTCGTGGGCCTCCCCTAGGCCGACTAAGCCGCAAATGAGTACTTGGTTAACTGTCTAAATATTGCCACTCGGGAGATAAAGGTGGTCTGGCATTGTACTGTCCACCCACCCCCGAATATACGAACCTGACCTTCACATTAAAGCTTGCTAACACCATTTGTCCCTTCAGTCTGCTAAGGATATATGGCAGATTTTTGTCTCCACCAAAGACTCTCCTTGCTGTTAGCAAGCACCTGTGCCGTGCTGGCCTTCATGAGGGTGTGGGTGGACAGCACCAAGCCCGGCCGCCTTTGTCTCCTTAGTGGCAATGTTTACACACTGCACTAGGTACTCATTTGAGGCTGAGTCGACCTAGGGGAGGCCCAGGAGCGGCTGAGAAAATCGTCACTGGTGTTGGCCGTGAGCGTTATTCGAACTCTGGTCGCCGGGTTTGTAGCCCAGCGCGCTAACCGCTGGGCTACCGCTCCCCACACCGCCTGCAAGACAGGCACAGCACTTGGAGTAGCCCTGTTTCATACGAGCAGATGTTAAAACGGATATCAGCTGATATCAACTGACATTCAGCTGAATTTCTGTCACCAACACAACAGGGGTGAGGAGCTAAGGTGATGCTAATGGAGTGTTTAAACTCAGAACGTTAACGAAAATAGCCCAACCGGTGCATCTCAGTCTTAATCGGATTACCCCTTCTATCAAACACAAGCTCTTTGATGCATCACTGAATGTGGCGTTTGAACATTTGCTTAGGCTTGTGTTATTAACCAGGCCCGGTCCGTACACCGACTCCTTTACCCATGCGGCCTCCCGACAGGACACGTGCGAGAGGCGGAAATCGGATCTTTCTGAAAAACAAAAACACACAACGGACGGAGATAAAAGCACGGCGGCACCGAGTCGGCGTGCGACCGCGTGCGCCGTGGGTTTGGCCACCGTTCCGTGTTTCTGTCGCTCGGCACGCGGTGCGAGGCAAGCGCGAGGACATTTCGTGAGAACACTCGACCGCGTTGCGTCTGGTCCAAACGGATAAAATAATATAGTGCCGGCACTTGGTTGGGTGCCCGCAACAAATCACTGGGATCGGAGCCCACGAGCAGCCCGAAGGAAGGCGGACACTCGGAGCCGCAAAAAAGCATTGATTGCTTCTGTAAAAAATAAATAAATCTGCACTTTGATAGATTTGATTCACGAGAAAATGGGTTCGGCTGCAGATGTATAAATGAATGACGTATAGCTCTGTATGATTTAATTTCAAGCGATAAAGACATCTTGTTGCTGTGAGGCAGCGCTGCTGCCTCACAGCAAGCAGGTTCCTGGTTCGATTCGTGGCTCGGTTGCCGCCTTTCTCTGTAGAATTTTCCACGTTCTTCTCGTGTCCGCGTTCGTTTTCGCCAGGTACTCCGGTTTCCTCACAGTCCAAAGACACGCTGCCGAGATTATTCTGATTAAATTGCCCGGTGCCTTCAGATGATCAAACTTGCTTACTCCTCCACGTTCGACAACTATTTTTTTTTAAAGAGCTGCCTAGCTCATGGTTGCTTCCGCTTATTATTATTAATTATCATTAATCAGAGGCCCCCGCGTATTAAAACAAATGTTTACACTGCCGGCATTGTAATATCGCGTGAGATGCTGAGTTCCATCGTGGGGTGGCGCATTGACCGCTAGCTTGTACGGTAATAGTGGAATTGAACGTAATTTCGTTACGGTATTTGTGGTCAATTAAACCAAACGCGTGGAGGAGTTACCGGGATACGTGCGTTTAAACGTTGCGTCA
Source organism: Mordacia mordax (assembly GCA_036362905.1). NCBI lineage: Eukaryota > Metazoa > Chordata > Hyperoartia > Petromyzontiformes > Petromyzontidae > Mordacia > Mordacia mordax. Next base: position 17,770,277 of record JAZEWT010000010.1, read on the forward strand.
GTTTTATTTTAAATATCGTGCCGTCTGTGTTAGTGAGGCGGGCACGGAATGAATGTCATTCTAGAGCAATAAGGAACTCTGTATGGTGATGTAGGACATGAGGAACACGGAGGAAACACTGCACTGTCAGAACACACTCTCAATGCGCTGCGGATATGACAACAAGTGTCCGCTAAATCATTCATAACGCCTGAAGATGCCTCGAACGTGGGAGGCGAAACGTCGTGAAGGATCGACGGAGCACTCGACACGGCTATCCCCAAAGAGCTGTCGTCGAGAGCACTTCTCTATTGATAGGTGATGAATTGTTTACTACACCAGAAAGTTCCCCCCGTGAGCTTGCAAGTTCCAGATGCGGAGTTCCTGCAACACCAACAAACGCCAGAAGTGACCAACGTGACAACGCCTTTAACCCAAGGGCAAATACATTTACAATAACATGTGGATAAATTAAACTCTAACTGCCATCATAAAAGTAAACAAACTCATAACACCAGCTTGACAAAGATAGTAATAATGATTGCTTCGAAAAGCTGCTCGCTCGGGACAGCCGGGTCGATCGCTTCCTCTCCTCGCGACGTTTCGCCCTCATACGTTAGAGGCATCCTCAGGCGCACTGACGTGTGAAGCGTGTGAAGCGTGTGAGGGCGAAACGTCGCGAGGTAGAGAGAGGAAGCGATCGACTCGGCTGTCCCGAGCGAGCAGCTTTTCGAAGCAATCATCATGCATCGAGCCGTGAAAACCTACATCATCACAAAGAGAGCAATAATAATTGCATTTATAGAGCGGCGATTTTCACCCGAGGGTCACAAAGCGCTTCACAAGGCTGTGGAGAGAACGGCACGTCAACAACAACGGCACCAGAATGGAAAATCAGCAGCAATAACATTTTTTGGGTTTTTTTTTTAAATATACACATCGTTGCAGAACAACCAGTAAAATGTTATCTAACTTTCAACTATAACCTTAAAATGCAAAACTGTCAGTGAATATAACACATATATTGAGAAATGGTTTAATTTAACATTTATCCTGCAATAATAACAACAGCATTTCTAGAGCGCTCATCACCCAAGGGCCACAAAGCGCTACACAGAGCCGCTGAGAGAACGGCCACATCAACAACGAGATGAAAGCTAAATCATAATCATGAAATAAGCAGTAGCACTCTCGATTGTGCAGCACAGTAGATTAATAAAATAACGAAAAGCGATCGTGTAACAGAGGCATTGTAAGATTTAATATATCTATAGATACCTATGTGCTTAGAATTTCATATCTGCATAGTTTGATGCGTGTGTACATCTATTTACCAGAACTTGCAAGCTGACTGCGTAATTTCTGCTGTAAAAATAGATATCTATGCGTATGTATTTTAGCATTAAAAATGTATGCAATAAAAAGCAAAAACGCCTAATGCCGCGTTGCGCAGGGGTGGGAGGTGGAAGTCGGTGAACTAACATAGCGTGGCGAAAAGGGAACAGGACGGCACGGTGGCCCAGTGGGTAGCGCTGTCGCCTCACAGCAAGAAGCGCCCGGGTTCGAATCTCGGCTCGGGTGCCTTTCTGTGTGGAGTTTGCGAGTTCTCTCCCCATGTCTGTGTGGGTTTCCTCCCAAAGTTCAAAACACATGATGCTGCATCGGTTAATTGGCTCGCAGACTAAATTGCCCGCAGTGCCCGGTGGTGGATTGGCGTTCCATCGTGGGTATATCCCTGCCTTGCGCGCTGTGTCTGCCGGGATAGGCTCCGGCTCACCGCGACCCTGCACAGGACTCAGCGGTTTCTGACAACGAGACGAGATGAAAAGGGAACAACATTGGCTGCATATCTGCCGTCGCCTCACAGCAAGAAGCGCCCGGGTTCGAATCTCGGCTCGGGTGCCTTTCTGTGTGGAGTTTGCGAGTTCTCTCCCCATGTCTGTGTGGGTTTCCTCCNCCCCCCCCGTCTAGGAGAGGGGGAAGGGGGGGGGGTAGGGGGGGAATACGACTCGGAAGCACAGAGAGGGGGGAAAGGCAATGGTACGATAGGGCAGCGCCAACACTTGCCAGACACTGCGACTCCCGCATAGAAAACGATGTTGTCGGCGGAATAGCGTAGTGTCCGGCGAACACCCGTGCCGACCTGGATTGAACGCACGCTCCAGGAAGAAAGGCACCCGAGCTGCAAATCGAACCCAGGCGAGCCTTCTCTACGTGGCGCTGCACCGTAGAGAATTCCCTATAGACGTCCACCGCAGAGATGGAGCAATGACATCAGTTAGATGGTCTGGCTTGATGAGTTCTTCTTCCAACACGTCTTGATGTAGGTCTCAGGATAGCCGTGTCGAGCGGTTCCCCCCCCTTCTCTCCTTCACGACGTTTCGTCTCCTACGTCGGTGGCATCAGGCGAATGAGGGGTTGAGCTGAGAGCTGTGTGTTTTTTTTTAAATATATATCTGCTATCCGAAATGAGCAGCCCTTGATGCGGCGTGAATGCTGGGTGCTTCTCACGCTTAATTGGAGATTGCGCTTTTATAAGTGGAACGCTTTATTGTTGTCACAAATGTGACAAAAAAATCCGTTGATATGATCTCATTCCCGTTCAGGTGTTGACATTGCCGTGCTGCTCTCCACAGCTCTGCGCAGCGCTTTGTGACCCTCGGGTGAAACGGGCTCTGGAAGCGCAACTATTATTATTATTGAGAGAAATTCTCGTGCAGCGAGCCCTAAAAAAACCTACATCAATGGATCGTTATCTCTCGAATGCCAGGAATAAATGAACGACGCTCTGGTGGGGGAGTGCGTGGGTGGGAGGCGAGGGGGGGTGGGGATGCTTTCATCCGGCAGTGGATAGATCATGGCTGATTACAGACGCGGCGCCCTTGAGCGAGTCGTGTCAGGGTTGGTGACCCAAAGCACACCCACTGTGACCTTTGCGAGCGGAGGTCATGTTCTGTTTAATAGCTTAACGCATTAGGCCGCAGTGGCTCGCCACCTTGCGTGTCCGTGTGCGTACGTGGGCGGCAGGGGAGCGGTGGCGCAGCGGTTAGCGCAGCGCTGGGCTACAAACCCGGCGATACGAGTTCGAATCCCGCTCACGGCCAACACCAGTGACTATTTTCTGAACCTGTCCTGGGCCTGGGGCGGCGCGGTGGCCCAGTGGATAGCGCTGACGCCTCACAGCAAGAAGGTCCCGGGTTCGAATCTCTCGGCTCGGGTGCCTTTCTGTGTGGAGTTTGCATGCTCTCCCCGTGTCCGCGTGGGTTTTCGCCGGGTACTCCGGTTTCCTCCCACAGTCCAAAAGCATGCTGCTGGATAGGTTGATTGGTTCGCAGACTAAAATTGTCCCGCAATGCCCGGCGATGGACTGGCGTCCCGTTGTCGGGTGTATTCCTGCCTTACGCCCTGTGTTTCCGGGATAGGCTCTGGCTCACCGTGACCCTATATAGGATTAAGCGGTTTCAGATAATGAGATGAGATGAGATGTCCTGGGCCTCCCCTTGATCGACTCAGCCTCAAATTAGCACCTTAGGGCAATGTGAAAATATTGCCACTAGAGAGACAAAGGCGGCCGGGCGTGGTGCTGGTCACCCACCCCCTCGTCTGCCGTGTCGATCTTCACAGGTGCTGGCTAACGGCACTTGACCCTACAGTCTGTTAAGACTATATGGGGGATCTTTTCATTTTGTCTTTGCGATGGCAGGTTGGTGCAGCGGTAACATCTGTAACTCGCAGAGAGAAAGTCCTGCCAGAGTCTTTGTCTTTGTAATGCGGACAGAACAGCATAACCATTGTGCACTTGTCGCATGATCACACACGTAATTTACATTTTGACTCGCGCCAATGTGAATTTCCTGAAAAAGTAAAAAGCGTGGGTGTTAAAAACGCGATTGAAGCGAGTTTTTATTTATTTATTCGACTCTCATCGAATGCGGACAAAGATGAAATGGGGGTGATGAAGGGCAATTGAGCGAATTGGCTTCTCAAGGAAATATTCAGGTTGACGGAACGCAGACTGGAAAACTGTTCAATGGGGCCGCGGAGAGATGCACGTTTTGAATGCATTGACGGACAAGAAACAAATGAAAGATGGATTTGCAGAATGTATGCGAGTTAAAGAGGATTCTAACTGTTAAGAAAGTAACTTTGTTTGAGCAGAAGGTCAAAAAACAGCAAGAGCTTGGCAGCGTAGAACGTCCCACTGAGGAAGTGGATTGTTACATAACCACGGTGGCAATGGGCGGTGGAGTCTGGAACGCTGCCCCCTCGCAGCAAGAGCGCCCGGGTTTGGGGGGCTTTCTGTGTCTGCGTGGGTTTTCGCCGGATACTCCCAAAGTCCAAAGACACGCTGCCTAGGTTATTTGGCCTGCAGAGTGAATTGGCTCTGGTGTCCCATCCTGCGCATAATTCTGCTTTGCGCTGCAGTCCTCCACAATGAATCAATGTCACATCACGGCACCATGAGATATGATGATGGCTTGAGGGGGCCTTCATCCAGCAGTGGATTGATGATGGTTGGCAATGATATATAAAAACGTTTTGCATACTGTGCTATATTGATGCGCACATTTTTTTAAAGCACTCTTGTCTTCGCACATTATTTGTACTTTCAGTGCCGTTAAATCCATTCAACCTTAAATTCCCCTTCATCTTTTCATGTTCGATTTGATCTCGCGTGTGTTTTAAATTTAATTTATCAGTGCTCCGAATAATTGCTATAATCTATACGTTCCCCGTTTGATTCTGGTCTTCCTTGACAGAAGATAAATATATATTTTAGTCTGCCTGGATTTTTCACCCAGTCACAAAGCAAAAGGATCCTACCGTGTAATTAGTATTAGTTCTGGAATTGGCCACTGATCTGGCCGCGGCGGGATGTCACGAGGCGCAGCATATGGAAGCGTGCGGTTTGCGGGCGTTCAGTTCGAGCACACCTTTAGTCTCGTAGTACATCTTCGTTTTACCAAACAGCGCGAATTCCCTGCGGTTTTGGCCTCGCCTTGCGAGAGAACAATCCGAGAATCAATATGCTACGGGGGGTAAATAAATAATCTTACAATTTAATAAAGGACAAAATGAAATCCCCTTTCAGAAGCCATCAACACAATTCATGGGGTCACGATTTCATTAAATTCAGCAATCCATTGCATTGAATGTCTCGTTTGCGTCATTTTCAATTCCTTTCATTTTATTTGTAGTTTTTTTTCCTCCCCATTACCTCGAATATGACACCGGCCCCATAATGCGTGTACATTTGCATAACCGTGCGTATGTACACGTATCATCCATTCTCACAGATTCCTGTAACGTGAACGTGCAAGTCGGTGTTAATCGAAGTTAATCGAGAGATTTGATCCGCCGATAGATTGCTCTGCGGTAGTCGGTGGCAGATGTTGGCAGGTTGTATTTTCATTTTTAGTAGAATTCCTTGAATGTGCCCGACTGCTAGACCCTCTCTGGGCATAGTGGGCCCTGTTGTAAGAATTGTAGAATGGTGCCGAGGTGGACACACTCAGTGGACGAGATGAAATGCACGCTAACGACCACGTGGCATTTCGTTCTCTGCGCATCTGACAGAATTGCTCGTAAGATGTTCAATTGGACCATGTGCGTGCTCGCATGCAGGCAGCTGAACCATGCTCAACATCGCACGATTCGCTCACTCCCATCAGCCTTCCGGACGGCTGCGTGTGGAATTATTTCCAAGCAATAACGGTGCAGAATATATAAGGTTGCATTGGGTAATTGTGAGAATATCTTCCAGCGTATCATTTACAGGAAGCATTTAATTAATTCACATGTAATGTACTGTGTAGACCATGCGAATGAATGAGATGACATTTTCAAAATGTTTGTCACCGACAAAGATCAGCTGTCTATTGGATGTTTGCATAGCTCCGAAATGTGTATTTTTTCAGGTTTTTACCCACATGTTGACCGGCGCAATATCCGTTTGGCTCCGCGTGCTGTTGAGCTTCTGCAGGAACTGTGCTCAAAACATCGGACAATCGCGCCGAGCGACTGGCGGTACAGCGGAACGAACGCCATAGTGCCCTTTCAGATCTGGCACAAACGTTCATAGCGTAACGTTCGCAAAGAAACGGCGCATTAAACGAGCGGAGTTCAAATCTAGAGTCGCAGACCTAAACCTCGTCTCATCTCATTGTCAGAAACCGCTTAGTCCTGTACAGGGTCGCGGTGAGCCGGAGCCTATCCCGGCAGACACAGGGAGCAAGGCAGGGATACACCCACGATGGGACGCCAGTTCATCACCATGCACTGCGGGGGCAATTTAGTCTACGAGCCAATTAACCTATGCAGCAGCATGTTTTTTGGACTGTGGGAGGAAACCGGAGTGCCCGGCGAAAACCCACGCGGACACGAGGAGAGAACTCGCAAACTCCCACACAGAAAGGCACCCGAGCCGAGATTCGAACCCGGGGCTTTCTTGTTGTGGGGAGGCGACAGCGCTACCCACTGGGCCACCGTGCCTCCCCCGGCGGACCGAAACCGCTAACATTAAAACCGTCCCTCCGCAGTTAACGCGAAACTTCTTTGGCGAGAGGACCGCCCGCGCATTTGGCTCGCGATTTGGATTCCGCGCGACCATTACGACGCCAGATAAACACCGCGGTGACAGAGAGGAATGGCCCCGATGCACAGCAGTGATAACGCGGAAGGGACCCGCTTGGCTGGAGACGGAGCGCGCGCGGTGTGGGCAGCCTTACAAATAGCTGCGTCAGGAAGACAGATCACCCGAGCGCCGTGCTTGTTTTAAACAGATGGGGCGACTCTCTGCCGGCTTCGCAAAGGTTTCTATTTCCTCGAACTTACCGCCAGTGTTTGCTGTGTCTCCCCCTTCCGCTGCCCCTCGGTCGCATCCGCGAAGTCTCCGGAGGCATCGCCGCGCGCAGTGTAAATGTTTATAGAGCAAAAGTCTTGTAAAACCATCGCACGCCTTCTCTTGATAATAGGAGATGGGCAACGGCGTGCTGGAAGAAGCTGTGTAACACAGTTGGCTGATTAGCCGCCGTGGCGCTTGGCAATATTGTTCCTGAATAAAGGGAGCCCCAGGACCAATCAAAGTCAACGTGATTTCTTGTTCGATTGAGCATTGCGGTGGAACATAATCTCCTGTCCACAGCCCTGAAGCAGTGGTGGTAACTTCCACATTCCCCTGGCAGGGCGAGTCTGTAAACGGGTCAGCCAAACTTCATTTGACCTTCCGTATAATAGCACTCATTTCGATTAATCTTGGAGAAATGATAATGTTTCAGTTTAAACGGCCCCCATTCAGCTTGACCCAGTTTGGCCGGTTTCCCCCCCGTCACCCCCCCCCACCCAGGACCCTGTTCACCCAGGTAAGCTCTGGCAGGAGTGTTATAGACTCACGGTGCCTTAGTCTTGGGGGTCAATGAAACACGCACACTCCACCACAGTCAGGTTACGATCCATTGGGG
>JAZEWT010000010.1:17820466-17844342 GCA_036362905.1 Mordacia mordax
CAATGGGCATCGGTAATAAGAAAGACAACTCATTATCGCGAGCCGAGCTTACGAAACGGCAGGCTGGGGTAACGAAAAATAAGCTCGTCAATTACAGCGCTTCATTGGCAAGATGAGCAATTACCATGGAACCCTTCGATCCCTTGGGGCCTTGAGGACCCTGTGGTGAGAATGAGCAGGGTGTTAGCGTTCGCAATCGCATTTCAACATCAACGCCAGGTAACGCACACGAACTGCTCAGCGCTTCGCGAATGTTCCTGCGTGCATCGTCTACGAGTTGTTATTTAGTACGTGAGCAACGCCCACATTACAACTAAAATATATAGACAGTAAAACCTCGATGTAATGGATCTCTAGTCAAAGAACTTGGGAAGCAATTAATGCTGTTCTTAACTTTCGAGACAGCGGTTTGCATTGAACATAATGGAAATAATAATTTTATTAGTGTCTCTTATGATTTCTATTAAATGCCATGCATTGCTGTGTTTAACATTGTTCAAAAATATATATGCTTTCATAAGCTACGACCATTACTTTGTCGATATAAGATCGTCATACAAACATCTGGATTTAACGGTCTTCCAGACATTAAATGGAGGTTTAAATATATTTTTATAACTATTGTGGATACATTTTTGAATGACCAAAAATGACCAGGAGTGCCACGATTTTTAAAGGAAATGTTGGACTCTTTCACATTTGTTGGCCATTAATGTTACATAGTTATGTTATCAAAAGTGACAAAGCAATGCCATGCAGCCCTGCTTTTGGCAGAAAAAAGGCAAGTGCGTGAGTAACGACAACATTTCTAGTGATGTAATACTTTTGGATTAAATGGAAACACGATATTTTTTCTCTCTTGTCAGAAACCGCTTAGTCCTGTACAGGGTCACGGTGAGCCGGAGCCTATCCCGGTAGACACAGGGCGCAAGGCAGTGATATATCCACGATGGGACGCTAGTCCATCACCGGGTACTGTGGGCATTTTAGTCTGCAAGCCAATTATTCTATGCAGCAGCATATTTTTTGGACTTAATTTACAAAATACGTACCTAAACCTGACCCTGTGTCAATCCAATAATTTAGAAGACACGGTTAACACGTTAACAAGGTGTTCATGTACACGTTATCTGTCTTAAATTCCATACTTCATTTCTGCTAGATTGTACACTAGATCTTAAGGTACCTTTTGCAATAATACATCACTTAATTATAATCCCACATTATCAGATAAACTCGCAATCACATGAGCACATTTAGGAAGCAGGTAAGGTCATGTCAATTATTTATGTGGCTGAGAGTGTTAAAGTTTTACGGTAACTGTGCGGCGAGTCATCTATTATTAACGTTTTGACAATATTAAAACTTAACCAATGAAATGTTCTGCAACTCACTGGGAGACCAGGAGCACCAGCTGGTCCATATGGGCCAGACGGCCCGGTGATGCCCTGTTGAAAGACGGAGTAAAGAGAGCTTTGTGACCGTCGGGTGAAAGATGCTTTAGAAATGCAAATGATATTATTCGTAGATATGTACCCCGGACAGGTGACACGGCACTGGTGCAATCGGTAGCACGCCGGCCGGACTCGCAACCTGGAGGCTGTTTGATCTTGCGATGCGGTCGCTGAAATAACGGTGCGCGAGTCTCTTAAATCGCCAGCTAACTCCCTCCCCCCCCGTCGCCGAACGCACAACCACCGCGGCGGTTGATGGTGTCCACCCGCAGTCGATCGGCAGTCGGTCGCGTGTGGTCGAGCGATGTGAGATCCGTAACGCGCGCCGTTTGCGGTGGAATAAAAAAAAACCCAGATCAAAGCTCGAATGTCGCAGAGACGCACGAAACTGCTTGAAACTCTGCGGAAGAAAATCTCGCTGTTCATTGTCCTGTGTAAAATGTGTCGCTACATCCACCTCGACACGTGCGAAATATGGCTTGATGTACCACGTAGAAGGGCCAATGCTCGAAAAGTCACGTATCGTATATTTAAAAAATTGACGATCACGTTGATGATTGCTTTGAAAAGCCGCTCTCTCGGGACAGCCGCGTCGATCGCTTCCTCTCTCCACCTCGCGACGTTTCGCCTCACAAGTTAGAGGCATCCTCAGATCACATTGTTGCTGAATTGTCGTCACGTTTGCTGGTGCACCACTGGCCAAAGCAGCTATCATCGAATTATTATGCGAGTGAGTTTTTTAAATGAGATTTAGTTGTGCAAAGTACAGTGCTGATCTTTTGCCCTTCAAGCTGGTACAAAGCAGAATTCACTTGACTAACAGTGACATTTAATAATGTGCTCGAAAGAGAGAACCTGGGAAATGTAATGAAGGACTCTGCTTGACAATTTATCTTGGTGGGTAGGGGGTCCATTATGCTTATGAGCATAAATAACATTTGAAAAGGCAATAAGCAATTACTGACGTTAATGCGATACTGATCTTATTTCCTGCCATTGCTGCACTTGAGTAACATTAACTTTAATGCATCGTGACCCAATTTCGATGAACATCTTTTCGTGTTTTTATATTCTGCAATTTGTCAATCTACTGTGGCGTTATCAACACTCCGCCGTGTTGGTTGTTAAACGAGACGGCGGTGGTGGGCTATGGGTACAAGACAACTTCACACATCACTCACCACCGATGTCATCTGTGGCCAGTAATTAAACTCAGGCCCACCGGGTTTGCAGGGTGGCTGTGCAGCGGGAGCATCCGCGCCTCACGGAGAGAAAGTCCTGACCGAGGCGGTTGTGTTGGTTGTTAAACGAGACGGCGGTGGTGGGCTACGGGTACAAGACAACTTCACACATCACTCACCACCGATGTCATCTGTGGCCAGTAATTAAACTCAGGCCCACCGGGTTTGCAGGGTGGCTGTGCAGCGAGAGCATCCGCGCCTCACGGAGAGAAAGTCCTGCCCGAGGTGGTTCGAATCCGGACTTTGAATGAAGGTTGTGCATACTCGCCCCTGTTTTGCATGGGGTTTCCTCCGGGGTTTTCCACTTTCCTCCCACGATTAAGAAAAAGACTAATTATTTGGCCGATACCATCGAAATCTATAGGCGCCGGCAGTTTCCGGCGCACCTCTGCTGCATTCTCTCCTCACTAATATCTTTGACAACGAACGCATAATGTACTTATTAGATAAAATAAAACATATTAATTTAATTGATTTTGTGCGGTGAAACAGCCACTGCGCCACCGTTCAGACTGCAGCGTAAACTGTAGACAAGCGCGAGCCGCACGTGGACGACCCATCTCGCAATCCACTGCTGGATTAGCGACCTTCACACGCCGCGAGGGCACAGCCTGTGCGTCTGATCATACTCGGCCAGTATGGGGTTGATGAAGATGGAAGGTGGCGGGTTACGGCACAGTGATGGATTGTGCGGCATTACCCTCTAAATGCCTCTCAGAACGCCCACTCCGCCGGCCTTGGGTACACGGCGGGCACCCATCCAAGCGCAAATCTGGCGCACTTTGGTCTCAAACCCGGCTGAGCTGATGAGCTCTGACGAGACGAGGCACATGCCTGGGTGCTTGGGCCGTGGGCAACGGAGACGTTTTCACACAAAAAAAAATATTGACAGGAGTGGATGATTCCCAAGGTAAAAAAAGAGGATTAAGTTTGACGCAAACTGACACTAATGTGGTAATTTAACAATGGAGTTATTTTGCGTAATTTGCCAGAGTGACCAGGCCTTGGAGTGAAGTGCCCTACACACAGTGGGGGAGATAATACCTTCAAACTGAAATGGCTGGCTCTGGGTACTCGTAGGAAAAGTTAATAAGACATGGATGCAGTCGATACGCCACTCATATATTTATTATTCTGGAATTATTTCTTACGTTGAAAAAAATAGGCGGACGTGCCATTCTACTTATTGCATTTAAATCTGGTGGCGTTGTAAAGCCGTGATTTAAAAAACAAAAGCAGTCTCATACAAAACACCAATTAATGAGGGAGATAGTATTACATTGCAATGGAGCTTCTCTCCCATTTACAGCCCTGAGCCAGTGGAGGAAATTGTACATTCCCATGACGGGGACGAGTTTATCTACATGACAACCACTGTTAACGTCTCCACTCTCCATGGCTCCGTGCAGCGCTTTCTGACCCTTGGATTAAAAGCGCTCATTAAATGTAATAATAATAATAATTAACTTTAAAATGAGTAGCTGACAACCACACCTGCATAGCCGGATTCAATGCACGGACAGGCTTAGTTCAGTGAGCGGAGATGGAGGGAGTAAGTGAATATACAAGGTGGTTTAGATGTCTGGCGACCCCCCAATTAATTGACTCCCTAACATGTTTTTTTACTTTGCGCCTTGACTTCTATTTTATATAAAACATATCTCAAGTTAATAAATTAAAGGTTTTATACACGGACGTAGAGGGCTCGCTCTCCCACGTGACGTTTCACCCACGTTGGAGGCATCCCCAGAAGTTCTCAGTCTCCGTACAGCTGTGGGGGCCTCCAGCTATCCCGAAAGAACGGCTTTGGAAAGCAATTCTCAAGGTTTAATACACTACGTCATTTTTTCTATCTCATCTCATCTCGTTATCTGAAACCGCTTAATCCTATATAGGGTCACGGTGAGCCGGAGCCTATCTCGGAAACACAGGGCGTAAGGCAGGAATACACCCGACGACGGGACGCCAGTCCATCGCCGGGCATTGCGGGACAATTTTAGTCTGCGAGCCAATCAACCTATCCAGGAGCATGCTTTTTGGACTGTGGGAGGAAACCGGAGTACCCGGCGAAAACCCACGCGGACACGGGGAGAGCATGCAAACTCCACACAGAAAGGCACCCGAGCCGAGAGATTCGAACCCGGGACCTTCTTGCTGTGAGGCGTCAGCGCTAACCACTGGGCCACCGCGCCGCCCCATTTTTTCTATTGTTTACATTACACACCCCGTGGGGCAAACACGCACACAAAAATCAAGCTTTGGAGAATTGAACCGTGAGACGCGAGACATCGGGACCACCCTGCAGCCAAAGAATATAAATCTACGCAGAGACGCCGTACTTGATCGCCCTTTGGTCCGAAGGCTCCAGGTGGCCCTGGGAGGCCGCGGTCCCCCTTTTCCCCCTGCTCCCCGGGAGGCCCGATGAGGCCGATGAGGCCGGGGTGGCCCTGCACACACAGGGGACACCAGCAGCAATACCACAGTGTCCCACTATGACGCGAAGCAAATGCAATGCACGTAATAATTTCTTTTGATTTCCATTTGAAAGTGACACACGTGTATTTACACATGAAAGTTATTCATTTTCCAATACCGTACACTATATATATACACACACGCAGGTCCCTACATCAATCAGTTTGCGTTACAGATTGCATTTCATTGATGCTACAAAGTACATCTGAACACGTGTTTTATGTACATTTAAACGGATGGACGCTGCCACAGGGTAAGGGTGCACACAAGGACTTGCAAGCCAGGAGTCCGCAGTTCGATTCCATCTCCCCGGCAATGCAATTCAGACATTTGGGGTGAGTGACTTTAAACCCGTCTTCCCAACTACCCCTCTCCCCCCCCCCAGCAGCGTAAATATATCGCCCGCGTATATTTGATCGGCAAGTTGTGTACGGTGGGGTAAAGTGTGGGTACTCACTCCTACATCTCCTGAGTTGTGTAGCTCATGAACCCGGCGTTATAGACGAGGCGCTCTCTACAACCGCGTCTACTGGCGGTCCTTCTGCCAGCAGTGGTGTAAGTAAGAAGTTGCAGGGCTGCACCTTCATATGTAAATGGTAATTTTTATATCCTTCCCAGCGGAGTTTCTTTCTTTCAATTGATTGTCTTCATTGCAGTGGGAAATCAGTGGCTTCCCAGAACATATATCCGCCTACCACCTCGTACGTAGTGTTAGATTTCTCGGGATTATCTGGTGTTATAAATCATTTCTGAGAATTACATTTTAACGACGGTAAAATAAAACCCTTGCATTTAAGCGCGAGCTGCTCGATGTGTCACCGGAATGCTGAACTGACGAGTCCAACATTTAGTAGCTTTAAAAGTCGGAGGGTTGATACATCACTACGTCACAAATATACCGAGGTGTTGAGTCACCATCAAAGCCTTGATGTTCACACATATATATATATTTTAGTGCATGCTTGTAATTTACACCGAATTCCATCCAGAATGTGCTCTCATCGACTCGGCGTTACGAGATGAGGAACGCTTGTGGAAATCTTCACACGCCAGTGTAACCGTTCGTGTACAGCGAGACGGTCTGACGAGCCGCGTCCCGACATCTGTTGCGCGCCGTAGGGGGCAGCACTCCCCCTCCTCCCCTTCTGCGTGTGAGTGCGTTGATTATTGCATGACGGTCAAACGGCTTTACTAATAACCCCGAGCTACCCCGTAGCCAAACATTTACCGTGATGGCTTTTTCACAGCAGTTCACTGGCAGCCAGACAGAGATCTTCACCAAACTTTTATTGAGAACCTCGTTTACGCACAGGTAACTACCTGGAATCGAGCCCAGATTGTCCGCTCTTCCTATTTCAGATGCGCAAGCACGGGTGGAATCGTATGGCGACTCCCATTTCCACGTGGACTGCACTGACTGCTTGGGCCCTCTTGTTACCGGTATCCCGTACCGCACTGCACAGCTTGGATTTTACCTACGGGTGGGAGTTAGCGCTGCCTTTTGAGCAATCTCTTAAATGCTCCCACGTGTATTCCCACCTGGCAGTGCAACGGTGTGTGTGATACCACAGTCGAGCGGCAGGTCGCATGTGAAACGATTAACCGTGGATAGTCCCAACTTTACAAACACGTCTCATCAGCAGTGTCAATATCCGCTTGATCCTGTACAGGGGTGCGTGGGGCCGAGCCTATCTCAGCAGGCAGGGGGCACAAGGCGGGGCTATACCCAGGATGTGACGCCAGTACGCCGCAGGGCACGCGGGGGGGGGGCAATTTGCACATCGGGACAATTAACCTAGGCATTAGCGTGTCTTTGGACGGTGGGTGGAAACCGGAGTACCCGGTAGGCACCCACCCCAACCAGGAACCGAGCCCAGGACCGTCTTGCTGTGAGGCAGCAGCGCTGCTCGCTGCGCCACCGCGTCACCTGCCAACACATCTGGCTATCGTCAAAATAGCTGCGCACAGTTCCCTCTCGGGGGGTTCTGATGGCTCCCCTTAGTGGAGGCCCCTTCCGCAGCTGCCGCGACAGCAATAGAGTGCGGGTCTGCACTTGCACATTCACCTTGAACTCCGCGGCGAGCGTCCGAAAGTGGGCCCCAAAGTTTTCGGTGGCAGTTAATGCGACGCGGCATTGACCTGAAATCCAATTGTCAGGTGGGAGGCGATCTCCTGGCACCGCTGTCCGCTCGCACGCGACGCTGCGCGGCCGTTTGCGGCTCTGCCAACTCGGAAAGGACGGTACAAGGGCAAAGGCGTGCCAAATGGGGCAGGTGATTTAACTCAGTCGACTAATCAACCCCTGTTAACTGCTGCCCGCCCCCCCTCCTCCTCCTCCTGCCCCCCCACCGCCCTCGTGTCCTCCTCCTGCCTTGGCACAAACTCACTTGGTGGGGACAGGTGGTCGTGCAGGGCTCCGGGTTGTGTTAGGCAACGAGTCCGCGTTACAAAAAAATGGATTCGTGAACATATTTCATTATTTAGATAAATGGGTAGATTGACAAAAGATGGGTCCAGATTGCACGTTAGCTGGAGGCGACAAAATTGTCTATCGCGCACACGCTGCCCCATGTTCCCCCGCGGCCCTGCGGTGCATTGTGAGTCCTCTCTGGCCCTTTGATGTTGTTTAATCTAACACACGGCGCGGCGACTTCAACCCCACCGCATTTGCATGCGATGCAGTTACTTTGATGACTAAATCGATCCACTCAACCACGTGTTCCGCACCATTACGGAGATGAAATCCAATTAACAGTTGGGTAAATACGAAGAAGGAAAGCACACGCGTGTGTGTGTATATATATATTTTAACGAGCAACAAATTAGTTGCGTATCTCAAACCAGGCCCACCTTGTCTCCTTTTGGGCCAGGATCTCCTTTCAATCCAGGCAAACCCGGAGGCCCCTAAAACGAGAAAGAAATTTGCTGAATATATTGACGCGCAATGAATTAGCGCCACCGCGGTCATTCGCAATGATCGCACATTTTTAAAACTGAACAATTACCCAGCACCGTGCCTGCTTAAAACAGTGGTTTTCTTAAGAAAGCACATACACAACAGTGAAATCTCGATTTAACAAACCCTCTCTTCAATTGACTTCAGAAGCAATGTATTGTCTGCTACCTCCAAAACATTATAAATAAGATATTTTAATTTAGTATTTATTGTTGCCATTTGTTACACATATTACAATGCTTAATGGCATTCATAAATAGGCTGTTATAAGATACGGTCATTACTCTGTATATAAACATCCGGATTTAATAGGCTTCCGGACCCCCTTTCTCCCCTATAAGACCTTTAAATCTAGCTCTTACTTTAAATGTATATGGTATTAAAAGATTATTGTTTAAACAGCATATTTCATACATTGTTATCACGGCTTGTTCTATGCACTTCCACACAGGTGTGTTGGTAACAAAATGATGTCGCTTCGAGCGCATGCACATTTCGGGACACAATTTTACGTCACTGCCCTTAAAGTTCAACGTTATACAAAGCGTATATAAATATACTGGCCAGGGCAAAGTTGGTTATAATCAGTCCCAGTGAAATTAACTAGTGCACTCACCATGGGCCCAGGAGGACCGACCTCCCCAGGAGATCCTGGAACACCTTGATCGCCCTGGGTGAGATAGACCATGCAACCACGGCTTGATTTAAAACGTGCAGTTTTTAATCGTTTTAACTCTCAGTCCGTCCGTTTTAATTCGCTCGGCTTGCGTCTGTTATTTTAGCAGAAGCCTCATGCGGTTTGCAATCAACTTATTCAGTACGACGTTACATTGCCGACTGTCAACATATTCTCCCCGACCGATTAACGGCCCACAACCCCAGTGCCGGTAGTAGTGTCTGGTTCTTTTTGTGTTCATGTTCATAATAATAATTGACAACAACAAAATCCAAAATCTTCACAAAAACACCTTTTCTTAATCGCATGTACATTCACCTACTTGCAAAGCGTATATTTTTTTTTTGCATTCAGAGACGCTTGTGCTCAATTTTCATCCGGTAACCAATTTGTGGATGGCATGTAATTTCCATTTTATATAAATTATCACATGTCTGACGTTTTCATGTAGCCGTCTATAACTCAGTACTGAGCCATTTGGACAGGTGACGTTGTACTCTGTGAATTATATTTTGTAAACCATAGCTTTGACTGTGAGTACCTAAGTTCCCTACTCTCAGGACTTCTGTCAGTGTCATCGATTTCACTTTGTGTGCAATTTTAAAACGAATGGATTTCCAATTGATTACTTTAATATTCAAACGGGTGTCGTTTATTTGCTTTAACGCTATTCGGATAATCTATGGACACAGACGTATAACCTTCCTGTCAAAAAAACGTATCTTAAATGCGCACAGGACATAAATGAATGTGTTTTAATGCTTTAATGTGATAATTTACAAAAAGACATACGGTCAATTCCATCAAAATCTATTTATAATCAGAATTATTTTATTTAAAAAAACAATACATAAATCACCACCATGCCAATATATAGTTGCTAAACATAATCAATTCTATAATGGAACACTATGCTATTCAACTTTATGGGAAAAAAGACATTAATTAAGATAAGGTATTTTCTCCACTTATTACTGGAAAGCTAGCAACAAGATAGACATGCACATACGTGACTACATTGTCAGCATACATTGAAATGGAGTGTCTAATGGTATTAGATCCGAAATAACTACAAATCAAGCACTAATTATATGTGGCAATTAGTGCAACAAAACCCATTATTGTAGTGCTCCAGCATCTATGCTCCATACCTTCGTTTTTTATTACATCTGGTTTTATAGTTTTTTGATTAGCAAAACAACGCATTGAGGCCTCAGCTAAATCTAATAATTTGTTACGATTTTTTTACAAGCAAACCAACCGCTCTGTGACCCTCAGGTAAAAAGGCGCTCTGGAAGTGCAAATTATTATTATCAGTCAAACAAGCCCACACGGCCTGCGCTTTCAGCCAGCAGCAGATAGAGCTAAGCTCCGCACACCTGCACATATGGTATCGGGAATTTTGCTCCAGTTGATATTCCAGACCATCGATTGACTCAATTGAATTCAGCGGGCAAACAGAAGTGACGCTGAATTGCTCTTTGGGGTTTAGCTCAGCGCTTGCGTAGGAAGCTGCCCCGAGGATGCACGGATGTGACCTGCGACACCCGCCAAATGGGCGCACGCGTGCGTAGTATAAGAGGCTTAATCGGATTCCAAAGAATCGATTTCCCACCCTTTCCATGTAAACCTGGTTTGTTCCTTTCGGCTCGATACCGGCCGCATGTAAATGCTGCGCTGTGCATCTCTGGATTCAAAAGCGTCGTTTCCAGGGGAGATCGATGCCCTGTGTGCAAACATAACACGTGCCCTCTGCTGCCAGCGAGAGCGCTGAATTGTCCTGTGGAAGGGGAATAAGCGGTAGAGCAAATATTAATAACGGAGAATGGGGAATCGTGTGTGTTTGATGTAAAACATGGGAATAAGTTACTTACACCGAGCCAGAGCTTGGAAGCTGAGCAGGTACAAGCCTGGTTTGCACTTAGATGGGAGACTACCTGGGAATACTAAGTGTCGTAGGATCAGGATGCGTTGAGTGTTAGCCCCTTGAATGTGTGGAGTTGCCTCCGGGTATGTGCAGCTACCTCCCACATGAAGCCGAGCGCTTATTAGCGGAATTGACCAAGTATCTCGACAGACGAGGACCTTCCTAAAAATAACATGCTTTGGATTTCCACCGGCATTATTGTACTTGTGTGGACAGAATACATTACAAACGGGTCACTTTAACAGTATTTTGACTCCGTTTGACACTGCAAATAGGTTTACGTGACCTGACCCAAAAAAAAAATGGATTTCAGGTTCCACGATTTGACCTCTTTTGCCAGGATAGTGACAAAGACACTTTTGTATCCGCTATTTGTCCACATGCTGGTGTACCGTGGAACTCACCACAGACCCTGGGATGCCACGCAGACCCTCTGATCCCGGTTTTCCTGGAAGTCCCTGGGAACCGACTGGGCCAGTTTTTCCAGCCGGTCCTTCTGCCCCTTGGTCCCCCTTTAAAACAAACAAAAAAGTAAGATTGTATTAACAACACAAGTGAAGGCTCAATTTTTATTTAACGCGATTGCAGTCCACAAGACACCGCTGTATATTCAACGACAGCCTCTTCTCAAGCGGCGGGTTGCAAGCCATCAGTGGGCCGCGAGCGCCAACTAGTGGTCCGTGGAGAACAGACTCAACTGGGTCAAGTGGGCCTTGAGGTCGAGAACTTCACTGCGCTAGAAGGACGTCATGACAAACGACTCGCAAGGGACAAATGGACCGCTGACGTTATCAGTCACCAGGGCACGCCACCTGCACTGGCTGGGCCACGTGCATGCTCCTTCTTGGTGACAGAGGGTGCACTCGGTGTTCACGTGGTTCCCGGAAAATGGTGAATGGAGACGCGAAACTGGCCCCTGATGATCTGGAACCGAAGAGTGCCGCAGGATGCGTCGTCTGCAGGTGTTCCGTTTCGTGACCGTGTGGACAAGCGGGAGACCACGTTGTGTTGCCCTGATTTGTCTGTGACATGGCACGGACCAAGTGAGTCACATTTCACAAACTGTTGCACCTTCAGGCAGGGTGCACACGGGATTTTAACGTTTTTTGTTTTGTTTACGAACGTAAAATTGGAGTCACAATATGGCCACGCAGAGAGGGTTGAGTCATCCTTACAAATTGCTTTTAAATGAATAGGGCCTCACTCGTATTTTCGAAATTTCACGCGGAAAATAAAATATATTACAAATTTACCAGGCCAGGCTTCAAATTCTACCTATTCCCACCACTCCTTCCCCCACACAGGGAGAATTTGAAATTAACGTCAAATCTGGCATTTCACACGTGTGACATCCGAAGAATTGTCTTTCGTTCCCTCAAATAGAGTCCTGTTTTAGCGACATAGCAGAGGAAACGACCTCACTCCATTTATTAATCACTTACCTCTCTCTGCTGGCGACATTTCATCACGTTCATGTTGCACCTGTATGTTATCACTTAATTGAGTCTCATGGCGTCATTATGTACCGTTGAAGGCTCTAAGTGATCTCATGTGAACCCAGCTTTAATATAAAACGCGGAGGCCGATCAGGGTGAAAATCATGATTGAATAAAGATGGGGACGACAGTGGGATGGAGTGCTTTTGGGAAAAAAAAAATGGACTTTATAGATGAAATGCAGCGTGCCAATGTGCAGCTCTGGAGGAGCGCTCGTGTTGTCAGATGGGAGGTATGGATAGGAAATATGAACCCTGATAAATGTTAACGAAGCCTCGAAAGTGCCCAAGAAAGCGCCGAGCGACACACGCTTGGAATTTACAATCGTTCACAATTAGCAGCGCGTGGATTCTGGAACAACGCACAAATCCGAGACATGGAATTGACTTCAAAAAGAGCGAATGGAGCAATGGGATCAGCTCAAGTGCAGGAGTCGGATGTATTGTAGCAGCTTCGGCCAACGAAACAAGGCGACAGCGTGAGGAAACCTCCATCCAGCAGTGGACAGACCATGGCTGATATTGACGGTGATAAATATAGTACAGTGGGCAACTTGAGAAGACAATGATTCAATCATTAAATTATCCCCAGTTGCCTGTGTAGGACTGGCGTTTTATTGTGGGTATAGCCCTGTCTTGCGTTCAGTGTCTGCCAGGATAGGCTACGATTTCTCCGCGACCCTCTGTAGGATTAAGCGTAGTGAGTAGTGCCGCTGTCTCATACCAAGACGTCCACAGGCTAGACGATTCCTGGCTCGTGTGCCTTTCTCTGTGGAGTTTACATGTTCTCCCCATGTCTCAATGGGTTTTCACCTCTGGCTCTTCCTCCCACAGTGCGACGACACTGCCTTGGGTTCATGGCCTGCCGATGAAATTGCAGCCGGCTCCCATCCAGTGTATGGCCCAAGTTATCTCCTAACTTGCTTGCATCTCCCCACTGGACAACTGCTAAATAGCACGACATAGCTTAATGATTCCTTTCACTTTTATTATGAAACAAAAAAAAAGACTGACTTTCAGTGAATTTAAAATCTCCTCCAGCGCTGACTGAACGCGGATCGTTACCTTTGCTCCTTTTTCTCCTTGCCGTCCTTCAGGTCCTCTTTGCCCGGCTTGGCCCTAAAGCAATCACGTGACATCGTTTTACTTTACAGCAGCCGAGGGACGAGATGAGTTTCCGTTGGATGGTGCGTCGATAAAACGGGAAATACCGCAGCGAGCGGAGTTAAGAACCGAAAATGGTAAAATATCGATTGACGAGATGGAATATTGTTGCGCAAGAAAGTGGTCGTCATATGCCATCTCCATTTCGATTAAAGATTGAGGTTGTGGCGGCGAGTTGCGCGTAGAGTTGCCACCTGTCCCGGTATAATCAGGATTTTCACCGTTTTGATATTGCTGTGCTGGGAAATATGCACGGTTCTCCAGGGCAGTCATAATATCGGTGGTTATCCATTACATTACCATCAACTGCTCAAGGCGATGCATGAAAAATGTAGTTTACTCCTCTCTAAGTACCACAAAATTCTTCCCCCCATGGTATGTCCTGATTTTTTTGGTACTTAAGAAGTGGTAGCCCTAGATCACCATTCTCATGAACCCATTGCTCTGAGTTTAATTCCCAACCGACATCTGTAGTGATACCACTCCACCTGTCCCTTCGCCAAGCCATGCTGTTTGGATTGGTGAAGTATGGTCAATCGCTCCCCCTCCCCCCTAAGTGAGTTACACGATGTGGCGAGGCCTTCATCCAGCGGCGGATCGATGAAGGCCGCGCGCACGACCGCTCTAAACGTACAACCGCCGCGTTGGTGTTCGTCTCTGCCGCCAGCGTACGGACAAAGCAGCCTCCGTGCTCTGCGAGCGGCAGCCGTCCCGGTCCGCGCTCACTGCCGCAGCGCTCTGCCGAAGCTCCCCCCGACCGCTGCGCCGTTCGGTCGGCGTGCGACGCTCATGAATGGGATCGTGCGGCGACGGCTCGGGATGCACGGAGCTCTTTAGTCCCGGTGGAAACCCAGCGGGCTTTGTGCGGCTGTCGACGGTGTATGAATTGGGACATTATTAAATGGGGTTCCTCTACACAAGCGTGGCTTTAGGGATTTTTATTTCTCTCTCTCTCTCACGCCACCCCCCCCCGCCCAATATCGGTAAGAACGTCCTGATTGTTGAGAAAAAGCCACGGCATATTCCGACGGGCTTTCCGCTGTGAAAAATCCACGTTCAACCACCGCTTTTCCCCAATGATAGAGCCCTAGCGCAGGTTCTGCAATAAAGATGCGTGGTACGTAAACAAAGCATTATAAGGTAATGGCGCCATAAAATGCGGAAACAATACACAATAATCGTGGAAAAATATCACCTGTCCGATTGATACCGCGCAGCATTACGACGCCGCGATGTATTCACACTTCTTAATCACCACTCAATCCACCTACACACCGATATGCTCGCACTGCTGTGCATCGTCTCGAGATAAAGCTACACTTTCAGCGCATCGTGAATCCGATACGTGCCGTATTCAAGCCGCCAGTCAATAATATTACAATTGCTCTTGCATTTACACAGCACCTGTTAGGTGACAGAGCATCTTTGAATGAAGCTTATAAATAAAACGTATGTAATGTGTGAAATATCGGCGATGGACTGGCGTCCCGTCGTCGGGTGTATTCCTGTCTTACGCCCTGTGTTTCCGGGATAGGCTCCGGCTCACCGTGACCCTATATAGGATTAAGCGGTTTCAGATAATGAGATGAGAATGTGTGAAATATGCAAATGGGAGCCTTGAGAGCTGTGTTATAATTGTGTGATGTATTAACAAATGACTAACAAACACTCATTTATTGGTCGATAATCTTTAGCATGCAGTATTTTCTGACTGTTGACACCGGGTAACCACGTGTCTGCCTTCCCCACCTCTCTTTGGTTTCCTCACGACTCCGAATCATCCCGCCTTCAAGCGAAGACCTCGAACGAGCAATGAACAAATACGGTGCCACGCGCTCTAAACCGTAGTAATTATCATGCACAGATGATGAGCGGTATGTGACGATGATAATGATAATGATGAGACCGTACCCTCTTCCCCGGTGGCCCTGGAGGTCCAACTTCACCAACAGGGCCAGGAGATCCCTGCACAAACACTTCACAAGGTTAACAAATGCGCGCACACGCTACGTACACAGGCTCGCGTTATTGATTTGATCAAGTTTAACGATGTGGATGCACGGGCGTTCGCAACGGCTGGGAACTCACAGCTGTTCCAGCTTCTCCATCTTCGCCTTTGTCACCGGGAGATCCGTCCTGGCCCTGAAACAACCGATGCGAACGGGGTCACACCGTGGCGATCGGGTCACAGAGGTCATCGCTTCGATTCTCACGTCCTGGCGCGATAATCAAAACAATACTGAGAATGTCCCTGAAGAGCTGCTCTTTTGGGATAGCCGTGTCGTGCGTTCCTCCTCTCTCCTTGTCGACGTTTTGCCTCCCATGTTGGAGGAATTATCAGGCTAATGATGTTGCCAATGTGTGAGGTGAAGCTGCCTCTGTCTCAGGTGGGGCGAGCAGACTGCATGTTGGTGAGGTTAAATGTGAGGACTCGAAAGAGGCCTGGCCTCCGTGGAAGCGTGGGCCAAATACCATCAAAAAGTGTTCGCTAGCGATACATCTATCGGAAGTCCTTCCAGCCGTGGCACGAGCAAGAAATTGCAGGGCTGCCCCTTTACCTCTTTAGCTTTGAAGTAAACAAAGTCAGAATACTTACGGATGGGCCAGCCTCTCCCGGGGGTCCCGGGTCGCCAGGAAATCCAACAGGGCCCTGCAGGAAACAAAATAAAGTCCTTTACAAATGAAACAAAGATTTTGGTGACGCCGCGTTGGCAGTGTTTCACATGTATGAAGAATGGCCATTGCCCAAAACGTCTCGAAATCACATATATATTTGTTTCCTTAGCAAGAAAACGCTCGCGACGAATTTGTAAAGTCGCTTAAGGAAACCTGGGCACGGACGATCAGAAGTGAACGGCGAATTGGTCACTGCGAAGGGTCAGCACCAGCCTCTCGAACTGTGAAAATCATGACCCTTTCCCATCACATTCATCCTATTATTAATCCATCAGCACCTGCAGCTAAGCGTTCAGAATTCTCACACGGATTTTCCAATATCTCCAGCTCGTCATGTTTTATTATGCCCTCGCGATCTCCCGGGGAGGGGGGGGGGGCATTTTTTCGAATACCCGCACCCGGAATTCGCGTGGAAAAAAAACCGAACGATTATTAACACAAAGGTGCAAGCGATTACAAAACATGTCGCAGAAGCACCGGGTGGAGTGCATTTGTGTGTGTCTGTGGAACTAAACAGTGCCGCTGTATATTTGTAAAATGCAAAGGTCACCGCTATAGCCTTAGCAGACTGTTGAGGCAAGTGCTGTTGGCAAGTAGCGCCTATGAAGGCCGCGACTGAGCCCCCACTGCCTTATTTCTCCGCAGTGAATGTGTTTACACACAGCACCGGGTACCAGTAAACACAAACAGCAGCACTGCCAACATGCCATTCTTAGGGCATTGAGAACGGTTGAGATGAGATGCGATCGCAAGGGGCTTTGACGGACCGAGGCATCTAAGCTCGCTATAAATGTAATGCTTATCCCCAATAATCTGCGGTTAAGACAACCGTAAATGTTCAGCACAGGCGGTGGCGCCTTTGTTTCCTTCGCAAGCGTTTATCCGATAATTCTATCAGTCAAGTAGAGAAATGAGATGAGCAAGGGAAATTAGCATACTTCACAAATGTTTTATTTAATCGAATCTACAAAAAGATACAGTATCACGGCACATTTCATGTTGAACAGCTAAGGTGTTCTGAACACAGATTAAATGTAAACAGGTTTCGCTGTGATGCAGAACATACAGGGAATCTCTTGTCTATTTTTTATCGCCGCAAACGGCAAATTTACTTCGACATTTTAAAAGAAACAAACGATAGCACTTATTTGGCAGCGACAAAAAAAACACTGAATGAAAGTAATATTGAAATCTCTAGCTGATTAAAATGTATAAGCGTTGTACAAAATACCCGTCGGCTCCATCCATAAGGAACGCTTAATCCTATTATCGTGACATCGCAAAACACGAGACCACGTGAGCCATTTACAAATATACTGAACACCGTTCGTCCTGTCCGGCAGCTTGGGTCCATTGTATGATGGCCACGCGTCTGGCTTTGACCCGTATTGTCCGCGAACTAGCGCCCGTTTTCGCGTGGTAGGAAATGATTTCTACCGAGATCTGGCAGACATTGTGCCGAACTTTATTGAAGTGCACAGCATGCGTTGCAAGATGGGGGGGGGGGAGGAGGAAAGTGCGCCGCGCAGTGTTTTACGATGAAAAATACGTGCGTGATTGTTCAGCGGAATCGGTGACGACCACAGTCCGTTAACTGCTAACAGTAGCAGCAGCAGCAGCCCTATGTAGTTGGTGAGGATCATCACCACCACCACCACCATGTCATTGCATTGTCTCATCTCATCTCATTATCTGAAACCGCTTAATCCTATATAGGGTCACGGTGAGCCGGAGCCTATCCCGGAAACACAGGGCGTAAGGCAGGAATACATCCGACGACGGGACGCCAGTCCATCGCCGGGCATTGCGGGACAATTTTTAGTCTGCGAGCCAATCAACCTAACCAGGAGCATGCTTTTGGACTGTGGGAGGAAACCGGAGTACCCGGCGAAAACCCACGCGGACACGGGGAGAGCATGCAAACTCCACACAGAAAGGCTACCCGAGCCAAGAGATTCGAACCCGGGACCTTCTTGCTGTGAGGCGTCAGCGCTAACCACTGGGCCACCGCGCCGCCCTTATTGCATTTTATCTGCCGCTAATAATTCAGTGTCATTCATCTCGTTCACGGTACAGCACTTGCGCCTGAGAGCCGCTCTTTAGGACAGCTGTGTCGGGCATTGTCGCTGTCTCGGTCACGATGCGTAGCCTGCCCACGTTTGAGGCATCTGAATGTGGAAGGCAAAATGTCGTGCAGGAGAGAGGAGGAACGCTCGACACGGCTATCCCAAGAGAGCAGCTCTAAAGAGCAAGCTCATACATGAAACCATGAAAACGTACATCGGTCCAATATTTCCTTCTTCAATCCAAAAGTCGTCCTGCATCTATTGCCTCTCACTTTCCATTGCATATTGATTTTTGCCAAATTTCTGTTTGTTGGTATTCTACTCACATCTCAGTGCACATCCATACATAATGGGGTTTGGCATGCGTCAGTTCACAAATCATTTCCTGGCCTCTCATTAGTTTAAAGCATTTGTGACATCAGAACCAGCTAACTAGTATCGTTAATTTATATATTTCATCCTTTAAAAATATTTAATTCATTTTAAAATTTGTATCATTATCATGGTCGTGCCACGTGACAACTCTGCATAGGATCTCGCCTATCAGCTGTAGGCTGTTCTCTCGGCTCGGAGCTGATCGCATCATCACCATCTAGCGGTCAGCACAGATCAGGCCGAGGTGGCTGCTGGCTACCATCCTGGCCAGTACATTTATTTGGAAACATACATTAATCTAACCAACTCACAGGGTTTCCCTTTGGTCCATCTTCTCCCACAGGTCCCTTGGCACCGGCAGGGCCTGCCGTTCCTGGAGGGCCTGACTCGCCCTTCTCCCCGCGTTCTCCTTTAGGGCCCTGTTGGATTTGAAGGAGGGTAAATACAACATGGCTCAACAAGCTGGGTTAACCTTTGCTTGAACTTTGCTCAATTCCAGAAATGCATCGCCCCTTATTATCTTACACATTCAATAAGTACCGTTTGGTGCTGGACCATAGTAATATTGGGCCTCTGCCCAGTAACCGTGATTTGAAAAATTGTGGCAGTCTGATCCATATTTCTATGCAGATTTAATTTGATTTAATTTCACATTGCAGTCGATTGTAATGCCCACCTCTTCCTTTGTGATACTCCTCCCAGAAGACCATCCTTTATTGTCTTATACCCTCATCTTTGGGATATTAGCTTTGCATCTGAGTTCTATAAGATGACCCGTTTAAAGATACCCCAACTGATTTCTAATTACCCTCTTACTCTCTTCTCAACAGACCAAACATGGAATTTGCACGGGTTACAAATTGTAATATTATATTGTGAACGCGACGTCTCCGTATCTTACAGAGGAGAGTGTGAAACAATTTATTGAGTGCGTTGAGATTGGTGGGATAGATGTGAAGGCCTTTAAAAATGAAAGTTTATTTTCCCTACAATGTCTCCATATTATTTTAGTGGGGGTATGAATCAATGCAACATAATAACCCTCACATTACACTGTCCAGGACAGGCTTATTAATTCAAACGGCACATATTTAAAATTCAAAACAAGTTTCACTAATCGATAGACGATTCGCACGAACGTTGCCATTTCAAAAATCCAGCTCGATATCACGAAAACAACAGCTGCAGAAACGTCAATTAACGCGGAGTTTTACAGAACGTGCAGCCCCAATTCGAACGGACCCCGTGAGTCAATTACATCGCCGACGGCATTGCCTTGTGTACACAACCGCTGCGCGGTCTACACACGTGTCTCGAAGGAGGACTGGACGCAAACAAGAGTGGCTGGTACGCGATCAATGCCATATCCGCGGCTCGGCCACCCTTTCTGCATCGCTCACCCCGGGGCCTGGCTCTCCAGGAAACCCAGGGTCGCCAGCTTCTCCAGAGTCGCCCTGGATATAAAAAAAAGCAGAACGGAACGGTTATTGATGGCCTCGAAATCCAGCTGCTGTTTGGAACTGCCCGTCTCTGAACCTGATGCCGTGGCTGTATTAACTTCTCATTGTCTGTCGCGACTTGGTACACTGAAAATCCATTTCAAGCTGCGGCATCACCGCCCTCCCACCACCCTCTTCTTGGCAATGCTGTGCCAGGGCGGCGGTAACACAATTACAAAAAGGACTTCTCTAATCTGCCGCGGCCCCCGTGACGTGCGGACCCTATTGTTATCCGCGACAGTACAATTCTACCCCCAATATTCCCACCATAGAGGGACAACTGACTCACTTAGGTAAACCTGGAGATTACGCGTTTTTTAACCGACAACAACAATGCTGCATAACGCATTTCTACGATAAGAACTTTGCGTCACCAATCACAGGAACTGCTTGGGAAATTGGTCCAGGTAGCCGTTATTGATTTTGACTTTTTTGCCAATGACAAGTGGGGAATACGAAACAGATACTGCTGAAGACGGTAGGATCTGTGATCGTTTGTCCGAACACATCACAGCAGAGAGGAACAGTCCTATTGCACAGGTGAATCGTTTAGTGACAACATTGTTGTGCTCATTTTCAGAGTTTATGGGTTTTTTTGAATTCCTTTCTTCTTTCACAATTTTACCAACCGAACTTTAATCAAATGACAGTCGTGATTTTTGTGTTGGGCTCCACTCAAAGTTTTAAGGTCCACACCGGCGTACTGGTTATAAACTGACCGAAGCGTTCAGTACAAATAGGTGGGAAATGGGGTTGCTATACTCCCATACCAGTAAGAACTATGTCACTCTCACTCCTGCCTTCACTTCAGCTGAACAATCATGAGCCCTCTGGAATCTCCGTGAACCTGGAAAGTGAATGAGCCCTCTCCTAACCGTCCCTTTATAAACCTTTCACCCTGCTTCAGGCTCGGCAGCGGTTTCCAAACTCCTATCGTCAAGCATAACAACGCTGGCGTAATTGTTTAACACCAGCGATGAGAGTTGTTTGAGAGTTCACCCAAATGCATCGTCGTTTACTTTAAAATGTGTAAAATGTGCAAGTTTCGTTTGACAGGCAAGCTGTCTGGAATAACTGGAGGTGGCGAGAGTGGGGGGGGGGTTGAGACTGTAAAAAATAAAAATACATAAATTATAATCGTTAAACGATCGGCACCAAAGCCGTTCTTTGTGTGCACAGCGGGAGAGATAGCGGGAGCAAAACAGATGATAGGCATCAGCTTGTTATTCATCCTGCGAAGCGTTAAACATCCATACTGGTGTGGGTTTTAATGGCTTGATGCACGAGAATCGCTCACCGCTGCTGTTCGCTCGGGAGAGCCATGTCGAGCGTTATCTCCGAAAGAATAAAAACCCCCAAGCAGAATATTTCTCATTTTTCTCATTTACCATTTGTATAACCGATAATTAACATTTCCTGTTTCATGTCCATAATGAGTTTTTTTTGTAAAGTTCCCCCTCCCTTAAAACAACGTCATAGTACAGGGTTTACAATCATATCCAACAACAACAACAATAATAATACTCAAGGCCCATTATGACATTTAAGGCGTGGACAGTATTTCAGGCTGACAGAGACCACTTGAGATGCGTGTCAGTTGATGGGTGATGCTGACCTTCTCTCCGACCGCGCCGGGCGAACCGATCGATCCGGGAGGACCTTGCGGGCCCTGCGCCAAGACACGAAACCCACATTCGTTAAAATAACGGAAAAACAACGGCGGCAGCGGCGGCGGAGCAGCCGCAACGTCTCGGAGCAGCGCGAGCAATCTTTGGGTGCTGCAGTGGCGCCGCAAAGCCGCGCGCAATCCCGACGTGCGCGCACGTACAGAACGCGCCGTTAATCCTATTTTGAAAACGAATTTGCGACGGTGACGGCACGTCCTGGCACACGACGTGCGGTGGATCGTTCGACTGCGTACTTACATCAGCGCCGCTTGCGCCAGGAGGACCTCTGGGCCCAGGAGGACCTGGTGGGCCCTGGGACACAGAAGGCAATCGTAACAAGTCATCATCGGCCGCGATCATCTACTCGACGCTGGATGAGGCCTTCACAAGCCTTAGCCGATGAAGAGAAATCACCTGGCTCCTGCCCACGAGCTTATTTCCTAATTTAACTGCCTTTGGTTACCTCTCAGATGGGCTTCCCTCTCTTGACGACAACTCTTTGATTAGTCTCAACCACTGGTGATGTTTTCCTGGCCAGGTTCAATTATTCTCCTTAACCATCAAGACGACATCTACTCTCCAGTTGTTCTATCATCCACACAAGCCGCTACGTACGTCTCCGTGTAATACCAGCTGCGCATCTCTCAACATATTTTTGCACTTTTTGGATTTTTTCTCTCTTGTCAGTCAACATACTTCTCCTCTGTGTGTCACTGCGGGTTACACACCATGCCGACCTGTGCCTGCTCGGAAACATTTATTCCTTCCTTGTTTGTCAAGTAATTATTTGCTTTTTTTAATATTGCTTATTTTATGTCCTATAATGTAATGCTAATATTTGACTTTCAGTTGAACTGTCCTGATGTTGTTATTGACACGAATTTGTAACAACAACAAAAATCCGAAAAACGTTACTGTTGCTGATTATCCATTATCATGTCGTTGTTGTTGACATGCCATTCTCTCCACAGCTCTGTGCAGCGCTTTGTGACCCTCGGGTGAAAAGCGCTCTGTAAATGCAATTATTATCATAACAATTTTTCCCCAAACACACTCCAGCCTCCACCTGTTCACCTCTTCAGGTCATAATTTCGACGCTCATCTCTGTTCGTGTCTCGTGCTAAGGTGGGGCATCTGTCCCTATATTCTCATCTCATTATCTGAAACCGCTTAATCCTATATAGGGTCACGGTGAAGCCGGAGCCTATCCCGGAAACATAGGGCGTAAGGCAGGAATACACCCGACGACGGGACGCCGGTCCATCGCCGGGCATTGCGGGACAATTTTAGTTTGCGAGCCAATCAACCTATCCAGGAGCATGCTTTTTGGACTGTGGGAGGAAACCGGAGTACCCGGCGAAAACCCACGCGGACACGGGGAGAGCATGCAAACTCCACACAGAAAGGCACCCGAGCCGAGAGATTCGAACCCGGGACCTTCTTGCTGTGAGGCGTCAGCGCTAACCACTGGGCCACCGCGCCGCCCCTCAATGAATTCTTTCAAACGGAATGAATACTGTGCCACGCGTTACGAATTGCGTTCATTATCTAACGCACACGCAGGCTATGTGAACAAACCTCGCACCATCGATGTTGGTCCTCACGGCTCGAATCGCCGTTGACGGCTCTCGGCCTTGCCGAGCGTATTTTCCTTTGCGACTGAGCACGCCTCCCAAAGAAGTTAAAAATAGGTGCTCGCCAACACGCATCCAGAACGGCGGCGCTTGAGAGCGCGTTCGCAGAGCGCAGGCTTCACCCACCTTCCCACTCTTGGCAAGCGCCAAGTCAGCTGAGGTCTCTATTGATGGATGTTTTATCGGCTCGAAAAAAAAGGGCCGTAATGGCCACTCGTGTGTGTCTGTAAACAAGAGCTTGGCACGGCACTCGTTGGGTGATTGAATGCAGCTCCTGGGAACGGTGAGAAGTTTGTCGCCAGTCTCACAAGCGGATGGGAGGGCTTCCGAATGCAGCTCGCTTACTTCTGGGATCCAACTCGGGCATCGGTTGCATGCGACAACTCAAGCGAGCAATTCCGTCAGCTCCTATTAACATCAGCGGCAATTAGGGGACATTTACTTTCACATAAGGAGTTTCATGCTGCTGGCCACAGGATTGCGAGACAATCGCCTTCTCACACCGCTCGTATTTTTTTTTCTATTCTACGGCCTCAATTTATAAACTGCTCCATCCAATCGGTGGGGGGGG
>JAZEWT010000010.1:17844380-17855844 GCA_036362905.1 Mordacia mordax
GGGCGAGGGGGGTACGCCACGGCACGTTGGAGCCGCGGAGAGCGAGCGGCGAGACGTGGCGCCAAATGAGCCACCACATCGGCTCGCTCGGCCGCGCAATTGTCTCGATCGGTCCTAAGCGTTCCCTCGATCCCCCCATCCACTCACCCCCCTGTCCACTGCACCGGCCCCCTCGACAATACCGGCGGCGCAAGCCGGGCGCGGTACAGACGCGGTACAGACGCGGTTTACTGACACCGTCGTACGGACGGCAGCCCCTTGACGCGGAGTCCGGAGGGCGGTTAACGTAACGTGACGTGCCCGAGCTCTCGCTTGTTCCCGAGCGCGCGGGTCTGGTGACTGATCACTTCCCCTGGGGGAGACCTCCCGCCTGGCTGCCTGTGCTGCCGGGTAGGGGTTTGTCGTGGTCTGAACACACAGCGAGCTTGTATCTAGTTATCTTTTCTCTTTTTTTCTATGCTTTTTTTTCTATTCTAACCTCCCCCCCCCCTTCGCGCTTTGATGTTTTGTCGTAACCAGACTTCACGGTGGCCTGCGGTCACCTACGCTAATTGGGCGCCGACCGCTAGATGGTGGCGATGCGATCAGCTCAGAGCGGAGCAAAGAGCCTCCAGCTGATCGGTGGGATCCTCTTGCAGAGGTATCACATAAGAGGAAGCGCCAATAGGCGCAATCAGGAATGACACCCCGACTGTCGCGTTATGAAGAGATGGTCTGCTTCTGCTCCTACGAAAATGCGCACAAGCGCAGCCCCGTGTGTCAGTCCTCTGCTGGAGGAGGGCCCCCCAATATAATACGGGTCATGTGTGGGCTGTTTGACTATGCTTCCCCGTACCGGTTAGCACGGGATAGTGAAGGTGAGGAGTGTAGGCATCGTTGCCGGCCATGCTAATTCCACTGCTGGATGAAAGCCACTCCAAGCCGTCGGCATTGATAACGGTCCTGCGCTGTAATACCGCACCCAGCCATTAGGGCGTAACATTGAGACAGAACCACACGTGGGACCTTTCAGGTGAGTTTATCAAGAGGGTTGTCTGAATACAGACACACGCGTCTACGTTGTCTGACTTACAACTCACGCCAAACGATGCGCCCACTCTACATTGCTCTACCGTGACCGATAAACAACTGGGTGGGTGTGGGTGGGCAATCAGCAGTGGTTGTCTCATCGAGGGAACAGCCACCTGCCATAGAAATGTGGAATTTCCACCAACGGCCCAGGAAGGACCAACAGAGTAGTGCCGCGCCGCTGAATTAGGATCATCGCGCGTCCAAGAGCAATGCGGATTTACAGATGTCTAAGATTACAGCAGAAAATACCCAAATGAGCTTGCAAGTTCTGGATGTGGG
The DNA here is from genome assembly GCA_036362905.1 of Mordacia mordax. NCBI lineage: Eukaryota > Metazoa > Chordata > Hyperoartia > Petromyzontiformes > Petromyzontidae > Mordacia > Mordacia mordax. The sequence goes on from JAZEWT010000010.1 coordinate 17,845,731, forward strand.
CTGCCTGCGACACAACAAATGAACGAACTGATCAACGCAACAACGCATCAAAACCAAAGGACAAATAAAACTTCCAGCAACAAAGCGTGCATCAATGAAACGCTGGCCGTAATCATAAAAGCGGAGATCAAATGACACGCTCGCTCGCTCTCGCACAAAACACACACGTGGCCCGCTGGCCGGTAAGCACCAGTGCCGAGTTGCACTTACCATGGTTCCACCGTCTCCCGTTTCGCCCTTCTCTCCAGGGGTGCCGGGCAGGCCCTGCAAGCACAGCCACGTGCGTCTCCATCAGAGGGAGCTTAAAGGTCCGCTTCGTCTGCCACCCTCCATGAGCCTGACGATAATGGCGCAGTGCCAGCGGTCTCGCTGTTTGTCTCGTGTGGCGAGCAATAGCTGCAGTGGGTTAGCGCAGCAGTGGCGGTTATCTGAACTGGCACTGGGTCTCCCGTAGGTCGACTCGGCCTGCAATGAGAACCCAGTGCGGTGTGTAAACGTCGCCACTGGGGAGATACCCACAACCTAATATGACGTGCCGACCCTCACAGCTGCTAGCTAACAGTACTTTCCCCTCAAGGCGGTTGAGTTTATATGCTCAATTTTTATCTTTGTCGTATACACACAAGTTACCACTGGGATCATTATCCGGAGCGTTTGTACGATAACAACACCACCGTCGCTATAAATCATTCACACATCTGAATGCAGAGGGAATCCTCTTTTTCGGGGAATTAATCGTGTTCAGTCACGCTGGCCAGATCGGCCACAATAGATAGGCATACTTTGTCAAAAGTGGCTTTATCTCGACATTTTATGAAACAAAAAATGTAATCGTTTTGGGTTTTTTTTTTCATATATATACACCTTATATACATATTTTGCCATTGTTATCCTGTCTTGTCGTGAAGAAATGTACATTGGGAACTCGAGCAGTGAGCAGTGTATTGTCCAAGTGTCAAACAGCAGTCGCGGAAGATGATCTCACAGAACTGCAGCTGAGTTCACGTTCATATGCCTGTTGAGCCACATCAGGGCCATTTGCTTCATCTGCCCGGTAATCACTGTCAATCACGTGTCAATCAAACCAGCATGTGTGTTGTGATTCCACCGACAGGAGCACTAGAAAACAAATGTAATGGCAAAACAATCTATGCAGTAATTGGTTAATTAATATGCAAATAATATAATCAAGTGGGTTTGAATACAAAGAAAAGCATTGATGTAGGTTTTGCTTGAGCCGTTGGAATTTCTCTCCAGAGCTGCTCTTTTGGGGATAGCCGTGTTGAGAGTTTCACCTAACCAATCACAATGCCTCCAACGTTGGAGGTGGAACGTCGCAGAGGGAAGAGTAGGTTAGGCTCGACGCGGCTATCTCGAAAGAGCACCTCTTAAGAGCGATTCCCCTGCAATGACAAACAATAATAACATCTGCATATCTAAAGCACCTTTCAACCGAGGGTCAAGAAACAACTGGCCTCGAGTACATTCAGGTGGGTCCATCACGTGTGCAGGGAGCAGCGGCATCTGCACAGCTGTTGTGTCGGAACTGCTGTGCGTACCTGCAGACCGATCGGGCCACTGGAACCGGGAAATCCACGCGTCCCATCGTCACCTTTAGGTCCGTACATGCCCTGCTGCCCCCGTGGCCCAGGTTCACCATCCGCACCCTGTCCAGCACAGAATGACCATCAAGAGCAGTTGCGCCAGACCCAGTGGTGGCACGGCATTGTTACTACCGTGGCCTAAGAAGGGCTTGAGGAAGTGTGGCTTTCCTTGGCAGGCTAAAAAGCCTTGTTAAACTCTGAACAAGTGTTACGGCCAAACGGAGCACAAATTTGAATGTTGTACTGATGTTAGTTTTCAAGGCTCGATCTATGAGAAAACAGCTGTTCGTTCGGGATAGTCGTGTCGAGTGTTCCTTCTCTCTCCTTCACTACGTTTCACCTCCCACGTTGGAGGCAGGATCACAGAGAGATGGATGTTCATTATTGAAACTACCCGGTGAGCTTGCCAGATCTAGACGTGGGATTCCTGCGATACAACAAACATTCAATATGACCAACGCATCACCATGGGTTTGGGTGTTGTTGCAAACCTTGCTCAATTCAAGAACGGTATAATGTCTTATTTGTTACCGATTTAACAAGTGTTGTCTGTTGCTTTACGCTGGGCATTTTGGGTCCTTGCATCTGTGCTCAGCCCAGCTAAATAAATAAATATAGCGGGAAGCATGCAATCCCAACCAACTAAAATTTCGATTACTGCTTGTTTATGCTTCTAGCATTATTTTAATTCCCTTGTAATTTTTCTTTTTTTTCAATTCCAGTTATTAAATGAAGCCAACATGGTAATGTGAAATAATGGTTTTATACTCCACAGCGGGAGCTGGCATTACAGCCATGACTGAAAACTCAATTATACTCCTAAATTCAATGCGCGCTCATCGCGCACACACTGTTATTTGAGCAGGTGATGATTAAAGTATTTTAAAGGAAAGCCACTGACTTACAAACAGACATACACTGGTTGCGGTGTCCTCGTCGATTTGTTCAAGCACCATTTGGCTATGACGCAGCCCATGCTTCAGTTGTCGCAATTAACAGCAACATGACAACATCGTTGACCATTGTTTGGCATACTCACAGGAGGCCCAGGTTGACCGATGGGACCCTGTGGGCCCGGGGGCCCTGACGGACCCTGAAAAAAATAATAAGAATAATCAAACACCTTGATATGGAGAGCCTCAGAGTACATTGCATTGAGCGGAGTTCCGCAGTTTAAATGACGTGCTATTGACAATAACATGTTATTCGTTTCACAAGTTGGACTGCTAATCAGACCCAGAAAGTCGAAAGTGGTCAGAATTATTTTTTTTTTACTTTAACAAATGCTGCTTGACAACATTGGCTTGTGAAGCCAATCGGCCAATGGATCCCAGCAAATGTATTAATGTTTATGTATGGAAACATAAAATATAGTTGTGATTATATATAGTAGTACACTCTGATAGATGAATAACTTTCCAAAGCCAAACCACTATTAAGCTATTGGTGGTTATTTTATTTACGTCGAAGTGTACACGTCTGTGAGATGCATTAGGCATTTATTAAACTAATGCGATTTCACGACACCAAGTCAAATAAGGGCTGTGAGTGCACCGCACGGTACGTGCATTATCGGAGGCAGCGTGTGGGCAGACTGGCAGTGGCTGCTTTGCTCGACATTAATGCAATTACGAATTCAGCGGCATAGCCGTCATGTCAAACGATGAAATCAATTGCGAGGGTCGGTGTGCTTACATATTCTCCCTTGTCACCTTTGCTGCCCTTCTGACCGGGCAGGCCACCTTCACCCTTTGGAGAGATAAATACGATTAAACGTTAATAGCGCGATTCATTTTCTGCGGAGAACACACACAAGCACCGATTAAAGCTTTCGCCGAAAGCCCACCGAATGAAAACAGTCAATCCACACTATAGTCTACTCGTTGTCCGTAGCACGGCGAGAATGCGTGGCTTGCGAGAAGAATTTATCATATTTGAACCAGGTGAGGTCAGCGTGACATGCCAGTGACTGCGAGAGTTTAACGGTAAAGCAGGGTTAGCGAGTGCCGCTATGGAGCGGTTATAGAGCAATTGTGCAGCGTGAAGGACAATGCATACGTACCTTGCTTTAAACCGGTTTAAATCCAACATTTATCACCAATATCTACCCATGCATTGTTAATTATGAACTCTTTAATAAAGTAAAATTTATATGTGGTATAGATGTTGCTTTAAATAAACAAAGAATTATCGTATAGACTTAACAGACTGTAGGTTAAAGTGCTCTCAGCGAGTAGCACCTAAAAGGGCTAAGGGCCAGCACTGCATACGAGGGGGTGGGTGGCCAGCACCACAGCCGGTCACCATTGTCTCCTTAATAGCAGCGTTTACAGACCCCACGAGACACTACTTTGAGGCTGGGTCGACCTACAGGAGGCCCAGTACTGGTTCAGGAAATCGTCACTGGCGTTGACCGTGAGCTGTCATCGAACTCGGGTCACCGGGTTCGCAGCGTGCAAGCCGCTGCACCTTCTCTCGCGCGGTCAATTAATGAAACACACGCGCGCTCGCGCAATGCATATTTCATCTGTCAGGTCTCGGACACAGAACCGTCGACGTGTAGGAGAGTGGCGTTGGCGCACGCGCGTCTCGTGGCGACATCTCAGGCGCGATCGTCTCTTGGTCCTTGGACGAGACGATCATTTTGGGCTCTTAGTAAAAAAAAAAAATAGAGGCACGACTTAAGGGATTTGATGCCAATATTTCACCCGCAGAGTTCAAACTGGCGTCTAATTATCGCTCGTTAATAATGGATGGTACCAGCATCAACACCCCGTAAATTATTTAACATCATGTGTTGGTCCCCAGGTGATTATTGGTTTTCTGTTAGATACCTTGACCAGGGTATCTAAATGAATGTGGGTGTTTGGTGTAAGTGGTGCTGGGGAGAACCTATTAATACCAGCAAGACAAACAATGGCATATTTAGGCCAGCACCACGCCTGACTACATTTTGTATTGTGCACTGCAGCAGGTTACTAATTTAGGGCTGAGTAAACCTATTAATGGTTTAAAAAACCCACTAATTTGTTTCATGGCCAGAAATGGAACCCGGATTTGTGAGAATGCAGAGGCATTGGTGTAGAATATACAGCTGGATGAGGGCATCCCCAGGCCACGCCAACTGTGGGGAATTATTTGGCCATACTTCACCACTCTGGTCAGTACATATCCTTGAAGAGAGCATAGACACAGAGCATGGAAGTATGGTACAGCAAATTGATTTTCGCTGTATAATATTCCACTGACCACAAAAACAGCCACGCAAGTCTTGTAACAACTTGTTTGTGCATCATGGTTGCCTGTCAAAGCACCATTCAAGGACGAGCCAGGTTCGGTCCGGCTTAGCTTTTGAGACCTGTCACGACTGGGTGACGTTCTTTGTGAATCGGTCACAGACGATGGCACGCGGAGGCGTCGGATAACGCTGTCATGAGGCCACTTGCAGTACCTTGTCACCATCCTCCCCAGGGGCGCCTGGGGGTCCACCTGGCCCAGGTAACCCAACGGGGCCTTGGATGCCGTCCCTACCCGAGGGGCCTTGCACTCCTTTCTCACCCTGACCGCACGGCGCACACGCACGCACAGCGAAAGCACGGCTCAGCCAAAGCACGGCTCAGCCAAAGCACGGCTCAGCCAAAGCACGGCTCAGCCATAGCACGTCAGGGAACACAGAGAGAGATGCAAATTCTCCAGACGGATGACATTTGTGGATTAAAACACGGAGAAAAAGTATGGCAGATAACAGATGTGGGACTTTAATATTGATGTTTCAAACAATAAAGCAAAGCTGTGACTTTCACAGCAGCAATAATAAGTTCTACCTCGCCGCACAGTGTTTTTGGCAGAATGCAATTACAACTGAATTTCTAAACGGTGCAAGATTTGATAGATGGAAAATTAGTCAACTTAATTTGGTAAATACTGAGTCTGAAATAATTTTGCTTGTGATGTTCAATGCACATCTAACAGGTCTCTACCAGGGCCAAAAAAACAATTCCCTTTCATTCATATGGACCCAGGAGTTTTGAAAATTACCTCCTGTATAAATTAATGATTATTTGATATATTGAGTTTTGTAAAAATGTTATTATCCATAATTGTTTTTTATATTGCAAAATATTATACACAATTTAATGGCTTTTACAGCTTGGTTAATATTTACACCCTTGCATACTGTTACTTTTGAACTGTTTATCGTATATATTGCTTTCTTGACCCAGGCCTCCCGTGAAAAGTAAGAAGTTTAATTCTCAGACGCGTTTGCCGGTTGTACGGCGTGTTGTGTGAGCTTATTTCTGCTTGATCTGTTTACGCGGATCATCCTGTCCAGCCAGTTCCCAGCTATTGTACAAGGGATATCCACGGTGTGTGAGCACAGCAGAAACAAACAACAAACGCCCAAAGACAAAAACATTAATGTTGCAGGAGATGAATACGGAATGTAAGGAAACATAACTAAAGAAATGGGATGTGTAAACGTTATAAATGAAACACACTTGAATGGGTAGAAACAAAAAAACAATGCAAATATAATGACGGAAAGAAGTGCCAGAAAGTGTTAGGTGTGGGTGAAAGCAGGCTTTACATGTGAGTGAAAAAGTAACATGAATGGATGTGATTCGAAACTGAATTTGATGAAGCTGCCAGAACGCACGGTGAAACATCGGATATTGTGCCTAACAGCATGCGGTACGACCCGAAAATAAACCCACACAAACCTACGCGGCGGTAACAAATTTTTATTCCAAATCATCTCTCAGGCTAGATTTAAATAAAGATTATTCATCGAAAATGGGAGCGCATTACATTTCCATTTCTGGGTAACTTGAGCATCAATCTCTATTACCCAGCTGGGTGCCTGGGCCATGGAGCAAGTGGATCGGAAACGAACGGTTGCAAGTTTAAATCTGGGTCGGGGGAGCAGACTCAACACATCATCCCTTTGTGGCCACTAAAATGCATCACCGCTTTGCGAAAAAGTCAACCGCAGTCATCTGAATAACCTCGCCCCCCACCATCGAAACGCGGAATTTCCACCGCCGACTCGAAACAGAAAACGGGCGACGATCACCGCAGCGCCGTCGTTGCATTTGCGGCGGGCAACCCGGCAAGGGTTACTTACGGGAGCTCCCTTTTCCCCGGCGGCGCCGGGCGGGCCCTGCGGACCGGGCCTTCCGGGCAATCCAACGGGACCGGCCGTCCCCTGGATTCCCCTCTCACCGGGCGATCCCTGCGGAAATAAGTGGCGAGCAGGGGAGGCGGGGNNNNGGGAGCAGGGGGGGCGGCGGAGTTCAGTTGCGGGGAACGCTCGTTGCAGCGCCCCGCGAATACGCGGCAAAGAATCGCGTTTAAGAGAGGTGCGATCGGCGGAGTCGTTACCGCCGGGCCGGGCACTCCGGCAGGGCCCTCGTTGCCTTTCAATCCGGCCGCTCCCTGTGAAAAAAACAAACACAACAAGAGGTATTAATGCGATTGCGCCGGTAATGTAAACGAGATTTTACAGGGTGGGCCCGAAAGAACCAATACATTTATTTCCGTGTGAAATATAAATGCGTCCATTATTTTACGGTCTGCTCTGGACTACACGTATTATTAATCAAAGCCACAATGTTCTCCCACTACTTAGTGAATGAGTTTATATATGTGTATTATTTATAATAATAATCATGTTGTTTAGCTATTAAATTGGCTTCATAACAGTAACTAATAATATCAATTACCGCTGCACAAAGCAATAAACCGCTGTAGCCTGTGCTACTTGGGTAGAGGAATCTCCAAACTAAACGGAATCTCCCTTTAGGACCTCTCGTGGATAATGGATATCGTCATGGACATTTACGTTCCTCTACGTGTTGCCATCATCTACAAGAAGAAAACCACCATAAGCATGAACAATACTAGACTTTATTTTCCCAGCACAGTTTCTTTTCCTCGCAGTGTGCTTTTTTTTTAAGGGGCTTCAGCATTGGGGTATGTTTGACGAATTCCATAAGAGTGTGGTGATTAAAAATTCTGAACGAATGGACTCAAGATCAACTGCTGCTCTGTCATATCGTCCTAGCCACCTTGTAACCCAGGTCCATAATACCTGCTATTCTCCAAGTAGTCTCCCATTAAAGTGATACTGTTTCACTCTGCTTATCTTTCAAGATCTGGGCACACTCCAGGTGACTTGGTCACAGGCAGGACTCACTTTACACATTGGAACATAGCTGACGATGACAATGATGCTTCTACTGCTGACAATGACTTGGATGAAGATGATTGACGATGATAATGATGCAGTAGATAATGATGATGATAACAGAAATATAGGATCTGACGATGATGGTTGTTGATAATCTGAATACTGGACACGATGCGAACGCTGATGATGACAGTGACGAAGTTGTTCATAACAATGAGAACAAGTAAGGCGATTCGAGTGGATTGGGGTGGGGAACACGAGGTGCAGTCGTGGGCTTACCGCTGGTCCAGGCATGCCTCTCTCTCCGGGGAATCCACGCAAACCAGGAGGCCCGTCTTTGCCTGACGCGCCCGAAGGTCCTGGGTCTCCCTGGGGTTCACACGAAGTTGGCACAGCTTGACACGAACATTATTTTGAAGGCAAAGTTGTTTTTAATACCAGCTCAATGGTAGAGGTATCTGCTTGTTCCGGTGAAACCTGGAGCCATGTCATCTGAAAATTAGTGCTCCTGCTAGGGTCTGGATTGGCAAACAGGTCTTAGTGCAGATTCTAGACAAACAATGATATGATGACCCTCCGACTAAAGGAGGTTGGTAATAGTCAGAGCATGCAGCTGTACAATTCTGATCCAGTAGCCCCACCATTGGGGGAGCAATAGCCAACCCAGGTCAATCTGGATAGCGACTGTTTAAACCGGAAACTACAACAACTCTGTGTAACCTGGGATTAATTTCTCACTGAATACTTTTCAGCTCCCTGGTAGGCTAGAGGAGATGCCATCAGACTAGTAGTCAGAGTCTGTAGTGGAAAGTATACTCAATGTGCCCTGCCGGGCACAGACACATTTTCTGGGTTATTAATGATTCATTAATTGTAATGATGTGGGTTTTCACGGTTCGATGTATGATTGCTCCGAAAAGCTGCGCTTTTGGGACAGCCTCGAATCTTTGGGTGATTTGCATACGTCCTGTATCTTCTGACGGGTTGTGAAGACAGTTTTCATTTTTCCAGATATTTTCTGATTTTGTCTGTGGTGCCTTTCATTTATGGCAGGAAAGCACAGATTTAAGTATCTTCCTCCTCATTTTCATGCTCTTTTGTATTGGTTCTCTCCTTATGGCACGTTGGATCTATGTTTTGTGTATCCATTGCTTGGTAGTGCTCGTTGTAGATGTTGTAGCTCGTCTTTAAGATGCTGATTGTCTGATATTGTTTATGACCAGTGGGCTAAGGTGTGCAGTCTCCCCCGTTTCTGTTTCAGGTGATGGTGAGACTCCACGTGTAAATACCTGTCCCGTCCAGGAACGGGATTTGGCCGTTTTCTTCTATTTCCATGGTGAACTCGATGTTTGGGTGTATGGAGTTTAAGTGACCAAGAAATTCCTCCAGCGTCTGTATTCCGTGTGGCCATACAATGAATGTGTCATCACTGTATCAACATCAGTGGGTAGGTTTTAGTGCAGATGAGTTTATGGCTTCCTCCTCAGAACTGCTTAGATACAGGTTGGCTGCTGCGGGTGAGACTGGTGATCCCATTGCTGCACCCTCTTTTTGTTGGTAAAACTGCCCATCGAACTTGAAATAGGTCGTTGTGAGGCATACCTTCGCCAGCTCTGCTAACATCCAGTCAAACTGCTTCTAATCATTTTGATGGTTTCTTTGACGGGTTTTTTTTTGTAAATAAGGAGACCACATCAAAACTGACAAGTAGTTCTGTTTCATTTAGTGTGATTTGTTTCAGTATTTCGATGAAATGCCTTGAGTTTTTGCTATATGAATATGATATATGATTATTTAATTATTAGTTATAAGACGTCCTTATCCAGAGTAACTGACGTCATTACAGAAGGACGAGGAAAGCACAGAGAGGAGACGGTCAGTCAAGCAACCGGTGCCAACACCTGCCAGACACTGCGTTCTACAAATTATCATGTTATCAGCCAATTCATTAATGAGGTTTCTTTTTTTCTGCGGAAGGAAACCGGAGAATCCGAAGGAAATCTACGCAGAATATGGGGAGAGCATACAAACTCCACACAGCAAGGCACCCCAGGCAGGAATCGAACCGCCTAAGGAAGGACATTGTTTCAGTGAGGCGCAGATGTTGTTACCGCTGCGTCGGCTGCCTGGGGACCCCAACCCAGGCGAGACCCGGTTAGAAATGAAGCCTCGATTGCAACCACATATCGCGCGGTGAGTTTGCAAAGCCACTCGTTGTTCAATAAATCTCATCTCATCTCATTGTCTGAAACCGCTTAATCCTATATAGGGTCACGGTGAGCCGGAGCCTATCCCGGAAACACAGGGCGTAAGGCAGGAA
>JAZEWT010000010.1:17874897-17886395 GCA_036362905.1 Mordacia mordax
GTATTCCTGCCTTACGCCCTGTGTTTCCGGGATAGGCTCCGGCTTCACCGTGACCCTAGATAGGATTAAGCTGTTTCAGATAATGAGATGAGAATGCGTGTTTCACTGGGGCAGATTTTTTTTTTTATCGCGGTCGCTTTGGCGCGCATCGCAGCCTCGATATCGATTAAAGACACGGCTTAAAGAAATGAAATAAAACGTTTTAATTACATTTTGTTCGTAATAAAAAAAACGCACACCGTGCAGAATACGATTGATGGTTAACATGCATATTGAGCATTTTTTCCCAAGACATTAACCGGAGAAAGAAGTAATCGCCTCATATCAAACTGGAGCTTTAATTTAACCTGAAAAGAATTGTTCAGCGATGCAGTTTCTTTTCAACAGTTGCCCAGCGGAGAGAGGTAAGCAAGTTACAATATCTCAGGGCATCGCAAGTAATTTAGTCAGGACAATTGACCTTGGCAGTAGCGTGTCTTTGGGGAGAATGGAGTTAAAATCCACGCGGACATGGGGAGAACATACAAACTCCACACAGAAAGGCACCTGAGCCGGGAATCGAACTCGGTCCCTTCCTGCTTTAAGGCGGCAGCATTACTCGCCGCTATACCGCTGTGCCCCCCACCCAACAGTCTGCTCAGTATATGTATGTACTGTGTGTGTGCGTGTATGCAAAGGCATGATTAATATTGATTTGAATACCTTTGGACCTTGCCTGCCAGGATAGCCTGGTAAACCTGGTACGCCAAGCTTACCCTGAAAAACACAACAATATTCGTGGTTGTACACACAGACGTAATACACAGACATCAACCTGTTCATTACTGCATCTTATGTAACCAGACACAGGCATTGCACTACCTATCTTGCTTCTAGGCAATGAATGCAGCAGGACATATTTAGCTTGAATTAATAACATGAAAACAATTAATGAATATGATTTGGTAAACAAGTGATTATGTCTTGTCTATCAGTAACGTCATGCATCAAAGTCAGCAGGAGTGATCCATAAATTAGACAATTAACATATGAATTAGTATGGTTTAGAGCCCAAAGGACATTGGGATTTATGGCAGACATTCCAACATGAAGGACATAAAACATTATGACGAGACGTGATAGAATTACATTGCATACTAGATGCTGGGAGTGACCTTTGATTACATTCCAGTGGCCTTTACGGAGGCCTATAGCCACCTAGGCTCGATCTGTGCTGACCGTCACATGCCAATGTATGCCATCTAGTGGGCTAGTTGGGACGTCACAAAGGCTATTAACCAATGACAGGCCAGGAAATCATCTCTGACCTGACACATGCATAGCCGTATTTTAAATATATATATAGTTTTGTGTGGGTGTGTGACGCTCTGCAGGGAGGACATTTACTTGGTTGCAAGATTGTTTGGGATCATATATATGTAAGGTATTAGAAAGTGAAACTACACAGAACTCCAGGCTGAGAAATTCCCTTGGAGTTCACAGAGTCATCCTCTTGGCCAATGCATTCTGGAGCTCAATATAACAATGTGAGTTTTCAGCTTTTGTAACGAAACGCATCACACGGACACGCGATTAAAATTACAGGAGGGAAAAACACAAGCTCGCCACCCGCCTCCACAATTTCTTTATGTTCCGACCTTCGCGGATTTGCCCGCTAACCGGTTAGCGAATTTTCTTGAGCTCGCACATCTGCCGAACCGGTTTGGCAGGAAATCAAACCTCCTGTAATCTGGCTTTTGGTGGACGGAGTGCGTGAAAGGGATGATGGGCCAATAGCCGACGGAGCTGACACTGTCGAGTGGATGCGCGCACTGCGGAGGCGGAGCAATGATATTGAAGAGTGTGTTGAACGTCGATGGATTGTTGAATCGTGGGAGTCTGAGCGATGACCGTAACTTGGAGAGGCATTCATCCAGAATTAGACAGACAACGCGCTTTAGTAGTTCGACCTGAGCTACTAAAGCTATCACAACATTAATATTACATTGTCTGTTGGCAACACCTGGCTAACACTGAGAATAAGGCTCTAAAGAAAGCCATCTCTGGTGTGGGTCAATCAGTTTCAAGGACAATGCAGACATTATCAAAGCTTTTTGTTTGCCACAAGTATGTATGTTTTTTTTGCGAACTTGACACTTTGTTAAAGGTGTCTGGTATTTTAAAATATTAATACATATAATTGCCATAAGGGCGGCGCGGTGGCCCAGTGGTTAGCGCTGTCGCCTCACAGCAAGAAGGTTCCGGGTTCGAATCTCTCGGCTCTCGTGCCTTTCTGTGTGGAGTTTGCATGCTCTCCCCGTGTCTGCGTGGGTTTTCGCCGGGCACTCCGGTTTCCTCCCACAGTCCATGCTGCTACATAGGTTGATTGGCTCGCAGGCTAAATTGCCCCGCAGTGCCCGGCGATAGACTGGCGTCCCATCGTCGGTATATCCTTGCCTTGCACCCTGTGTCTGCCGGGATAGGCTCCGGCTTCACCGTGACCCTGTATAGGACTAAGCGGTTTCAGACAATGAGATGAGATGAGATAATTGCCATAAATCGCAAAACCTCTTATATTTTTTATATTGACAATGACGGATGATAATAACGCTGATAAAGGTGCTACATCTGTTGGCATCCACAACACATAACAAATCCTCATCCTTTCTAAAACCACTGTAAACTCTTTCCATCGATCAGCTCACGTAACGAGCACCTTTTCGTATTTTGATTTTGATGCGCACTGCACACGGTTGCCACCGTGGCACCATGTGGGTTGCACGGTGGCCCAGTGGTTAGCGCTGTCGCCTCACAGCAACAAGGTCCCGGGTTCGAGTCTCGGCTCGAGCACATTTCTGTGTGGAGTTTGCATGTTCTCTCCCCCGTATCTGCGTAGGTTTTTGCCGGGCACTCCGGTTTCCTCCCACAGTCCAAAAAACATGCTGCTGCATAGGTTAATTGGCTTGCAAACTAAATTTCCCCCAGTGCCCGGTGATGGACTGGCGTCCCATCATGGGTATATCCCTGCTTTGCGCTCTGTGTCTGCCGCCGGGATAGGCTCCGGCTCACCGCGACCCTGTCGAGGAATAAGCAGTTCTGACAATGATGACGGTGATGACTGCCACTATTTGGTTTGGGTGGAATTGCCGTGAACTGGGAAAAGATACAAATAAAAAGCAATATGTGTTCTACACGTGTTGGGCAAGGGCCAGCTGAGCATTATGAGCTAATGGAGTGTGAGCCCAGGCACTGAACCCAGCAGTGAACAGTGGATCTGTGTCAAGGTCAGGTGGAGGTTATGGCATTCCCTACCCAAGTGTGTATGGTACCATCTGTATTTTTTGGCAGGTGCGGGGTGATTATATTTGGCAGTGGCACATTTAACAGCCATGGGCCAGGGCTTCGGCAACCCGCACTGATGACAACGGTGGTGAAGTATGGTCAAACAAACCTCTTCCCCTACAATGGTCAATAGAGAATGAGGAGAGTTCTTCATCCAGTAATAATTAAATTTGTAACACGCCGCACAAATTCCACACTTGGTCATGGACGAGACATGGATACACGGCCGCAAGGAAAACACGAGGGGGGGGAAGGCAACTGTGCAGTCAGCCGGTGGCAACATTTGCCAGACACTGCATCGTATATATTATCATCGGTCAATTCAATAATGAGTTTTTTTTTTAGCTGTGGAAGGAAAACGAGGAAACCGGAGGAAACCCACGCAGAACAGTGGGGAAACATGCAAAATCCACACAGAAAGACACCTGGGATGGACATCGAACTGCCTCAGGCAGGGCTTTCTTTTTTGTGAGAAACGGATGTTACCACTGCACCGCTCTGCCGCCAATAGATGATAAATATTTGCACATTACAAAAATAAAAAAACCCAATAAGAAATCCCATGTAATTTTTCAAATTGTATGGAATCTGCAGCTCATTGAAATTAATCTTTTAAACCCAATAATCCTAGGTTGTTTTAAAATGGTTTCATTACCAGCATCCACACGATAAGGAAAGAACTATTAATTATTATTATAAAAACAGGTGCTTTAATAGCTTGCTCTGCCCTGGAAGGTTAATTATAATTAAATATTGGTTGCTGACTCGCCCATTCGTATGTGTACATGGTTAACACAGCAGATCATTTACTTTAGACCAACACTTTAATGTGCTTTTTTTTTCACGGTAGATTATTATAATTGTTACATTTCTACGACACCGATGACTTTTTTATGGGCCTAAAACAGGACCGGCGAGTATGAAAATTACAAGGTCTCTCTGCGAAATTGGTTTTCCGGTGCTTTTGTGTGGCTTCGCGATGAGCGTTATTGTAACAAAAAAAAACTAAAGCAAAACAAGCACAGAATCTCTCCAAAGGGTGGAAATGAAATCTCAGAGGAGGAGTCCCATTAGAGCACAGCAGAGGTGGTTTGGAGTCAGGTTTATGGCTGTAATGAATTAGCTGTCAAACTTAAGGCAAAATAATGCAACTTCCAGGCCCACGAGATAATAGAAATCGTTTTAAACGTTAATGGCGATATGGCATGGGAAAAGACCATTTTCTCCCGTGATTTAGCAATTTATTTTGTGAAATGACTACTTTTAGGACGAGACGAGGCCATTTTTTTCGCAGTGCCTTGCAAACACTTGAGGTGGTGACGGAGGCAGCGATGATGAGGGGAGGGTAGAGGAGTGATGAAGTGGAAGGATGTGATGACAGTGGCGGTCATGATGATAATGTTGATGATTCTAATGTACACAAGCAACCTCACATCAGAAGCAAAAACACTCTGATTTGCGGAATCTAGTCTAATGTAGCAAAAGAAAGACCCTCTTAAGCATTGATTCGACAATTTAAGAGGGAAAATATGTTTTGATGTAGGTTTTCATGGCTCGGCATATGACAATTGCTTTGAATAGTTGCTCTTTCAGGGTCAGCCACCTCGAGCGTTCCTCCTCTCTTGTTTGAGACACATCACCTCTCACGTTGGAAGCATCATCAGGTTTCTGACGCTCTTAAGCCAAAGTACGTTTGTTTTTCAGATGATCACAAACGATACCTTCTGAAACGTATGTCCCGCATTGCATTGCAACTGTAAGATAAGCACCGTACAAAGAGATGAAAATGCACACTTTGCACGGTGAAATGTCCACATGCATAATGAAGTGCATTGAAATATTTTTAGTGCATTAAGCCAACAACGGCCACAAGTGTAGCCAACATGCATTCTTTTCCATTGTCATTACAGTTGAGAGCCCTGAAGAGCACTCATCACCCGGAACGTTAGGCTGGCAAGTGCATACATTTCTTTTATCAAGAAGTGTTGATGACGGTGGCGGTGGGGGTATATTTGAGGACCGTGCCAATATAATGAGAAGCTATAAAAGTAGAGCACATATTGATTTGTGCAATGTAGCAGCAGTAGGAGGTGGGTAATGGGGGGAGGGAGGAGGTGATGCCAGTTATTTACAAGCTGTCAAAATACGATGCGTGGACGCGTGTCACCTTTTCGCCAGATGGCCCGCCAGGTCCGTTGTCCCCTGTGGGCCCAATGCGTCCCTTGGGGCCCTCTGGCCCATCCTCTCCGCGAGGGCCTGCAGGTCCATTCTCACCCTGCACGTGCGCACAAGGACATTGCAAGCTTTTTTCATGCCAGGTTATACGATCGTCATGACAAGTGCTGCGAGTGAGCACCCATTAAGGGCTGCTCGGGACAACTTGCATTGGCTATGGGGGTACCTACTCCACACCGGGCCATCTTTTCATCCACGTTGTTAATGTTAACGTACTCTCTTGTGTTAGGTTCTCAAAGCAAAGGCAGGTCCAAGAATCAGACTCACCTTTATTCTCTCTGGTCCCACGTTCCCCAACCTGCATACAGTACCACACCTGCCTCTAGCACTATTAAAACTACAGTCAAGATACTCCCATGGAGGTGCATTCACGTGATATTATTTGTAAAGTCTCCGCCTAAGAACAAGCCCATGGCATTCACCCAGCTTCATCCTATCTCGCTCCTCTTCATCACATCGCAACATTGCAGGCCGCAGTTGGCTTCTTGAGCCATGACTAAGAAATTACGTTCGAGGTGGTGTTCATATTGACCCTCCTCATCGGGCCGATGAGGTGACACCATTACTGGATGCAGATTAATTTGTACCCAGAAGAGGTTAACGTACGTCTCAAATCAATAAAAGGAGATGGAGTTCTAATAGCTAGATTTTACTGCTTGTGCTTAACCAGGAATTGAACCTAGGGTGTTGAAATTTCAGTGCACCCCATTGACCTTTAAAAAGTCTTTTACCATGCAATCTGATTTGTAAGACAAATATATGCCTCGTGTCGCCTCGATAGATTGTTGTGAATAATGCCGGTTTGCAGTCGCGATACAAGGCACAAGAATAGCGACACACATAAGCACCCAGCGGATTAGATACAAGACATCAATATTCACAATTATCTGAGCCAACGTTATGTGAAGAGCCGACAGAACGTAAAGGTTATTTAATACCCAGTAGCAACAGTAGATATTTGTACAGAGTGCACACAGTCCTTTATCACAATCATCAGGGTCCCTAGAAACCAAAAAAAAAATCACGTCACATTATTTTTGAATCAAATAACTTTCCATCGGCTGAATGTTTTACCTTGCACCATCGAGTTTCCATGCAAGAAAGTTCAATCACCCTCCACGGAAATCTTCCAACGAGACAGCGGCCGCTACGACTCCTAACATAATTCTTTTCAAAACTTTAAACAATTTTGAAATTGCCTTCACGGCGATACTTTTTTCATTTATATTTTATTTTATTTTTTCCGGGAGCCAGTCCGGCGCGAGGATTTTCCATCACCTTCCAGCAGCTTATCAGGTTTTACCGAAGCATACGGGAGCAGCTCGTCACGGTATTCATGCACGGCTCCGCTTGGCATTCTGAGGAGGCCGATGATTTACGGCGCTGCTTCTGCCTTGAGAGAGCGCGCGGCGAAGCCTCGGGCTCGTGGAGCGGACCTTTAATTCCCTTCCCGTTTACGAGTGCCGGCGCAATCGGCCACCGGCATCCGCGGCAACTCTGTGGCGCTGCCTGCCGAGACGCGCGAGCCAGAGCCGGCGATGGGACGGACCTTCGCTGAAGCCTCCGCTAGAGGGGTACGGCCGTCGGGCTGCGAGCAGGTCTTCAAAAGAAGGCTCGTTTTAATGTGCGCATCCCACCATGAAAGCGCGGACGGGAGTGATGGACGGTGACGTTAACGCATTCCTGGTGAAGATTTTTAAAGCGTGTTGGGCCCAGGCGGCCCAGCAGTAGAGAACGAGCGGCTTGCGGTCACAGCATTTCAAATTCAAATCGCGGTTGGAGGGAGGCTCAATCGTGCAATCATGCCTCTGGGTCGATTAAACGACTACCAACTTTAGGCGAATTCAAGAGCGATTGTGAGGCTCGCCGCCAAAATACTGAATTCCACCACTGACTCGGGGTTGTGAACAGGTGGTGAGCACCACTTCGGTGCTGGTTTGAGCAGGAAATCTATTTCATTTTGACTGATTGCAATTCACAACATGGATGAGGGGGGAAGGTGCAGCCCTACAACTTCACCCTAACGCTACTGCTGGCGGTCAGGGCCTCTGCACAGACCCCCCCCACCCCCCCGAACGGTATCTTGGCCAAATCTTCCACGGGGGCCAGATGTCTCCAAATGGGTGGGAGCACCCACACTTTACGCCACCACAGACGCCCTTCGGATGGACTGACCTTGGTATTCACACAGTTATAACTGCTGAGTGGACGGGAACTATTGTCTCACCTGGATAACCATCGTCTCACTTGGGAACCAGTGTGGTACATAGGACTTGTTTCACCTGGGACCCACTGTTTCACCTGGGACCCATTGTTACGCTGAAAAAACATTGTTTCACCTGGGACCTATCGTTTCATCTGGAACCCATTGTTTCACCTGGAACCCATTGTTTCTCATAGGACCCATTATCTCACTTGAGCATCATTGTTTCACCTGGGACCCATTCATTCACCTGGGACCCATTGTTTCACCTGGGACCCATTGATTCACCTGTCATGCCGGCAAGTCAAACTGGGTGATAACTATGCCGCAGGGCAACATCCAGGTATCATATACCGGTAATGAATACCCATGGAAACATCACTGCGCTACAATCCATAAGGAAATGACGATTATTTGTTTTTTTAAACCACATCATAAATCAATAATAGCGATCGTTTCGCATAAACCTATAAAATATCATTCATAAGCTCAATTTACATTTTGCCAATAATTCGGATTAGTTAAGATTAATGCATTTACAGAAAAAAAAACTTGTATCCAAAAAGCCACTCAACTAATTGAACTACAATTGTATGAACTAAACCACACAATTGTAGTTCCTCCTTAAATGACCCCGGTTAGCATTGCTGAAATGAGAAATATAATGTCAATTAATAATTAATTGCTATCGACGGATTAATTGACTCTCAGCACCATGGAAGCCATTGCTTAGTCAGTCTCAACAATTCTGCTTGCCTGCACCGATGTTTATTGATCACAGGATACGGCACTAATTCGCCACTTTTAATCGATTACAAAGAGACAAACAAATGTTTATTATCACAATAGGAAGCACCCGTTCGGCTTGAAAGCTCTAGGTGTGGGTTTCCTGTGACACAACACACTTCTGAAATGACCAGTGTAACAACGCTTAAAGTGAAACGGCAAATAAACTTACAGCAACAAACTCTGTAAAAATTAAACTCTGTCCATAATCATAAAAGCAATCAGGAACACGATTACACAAATAAGCAAACTCACAACACAAAATTGTACAAAGATGAAACGCAAACTACAATCATGCAAAAAACAGAAGTACTGAAGATTGCACAGTACAATGAAATGTTAAAAGACATAGTAGTTAAACAGTGTAACAATGGCACTGGAAAAATATCATTTACAGGACACCAAATAGAGGCCATCATTTCCACTCTGTCAGGGCGAGACCATTCACACCCGTCGAGCGTCCTACCATTCCCCAAGTAATTGTCATCATAGCCTGCTTCAATGTCACTCTATCTTGGTGTACTCGTGTCAGCCTTTGTCAAGCCTCCGCCAGATGAGGACCTCCAAATATCGGTTACATCACGGGGTTTCATTCAACCAAATATCCATGTAAAGCCACAGGCTATGTCACTAGGAGTTTAGCACTCCCACTAGGGTCTCCGTTCATGAACAGGTCTGGAGTCCAGCGCTCCTACTCGGGTCTCCCTTGGTGAGCAGCACTGGAGTCTAACACTGCTGCTCGGGTCTCCCGTGGTGAAGAGGTCTGGAGTCTCGCGTTCCAGCTAGGGTCTCCCTTGGTGAATAGGTCTGGGGGGAGGCACCAGACAAATAACAATGCAAAAACCCTCCGACGAAATGAGAATGGCGTCATGAAGGGCATCTGGCCGTAATATTCTGCTCCAAAACCCCCACCATTAGAGAACAACTGGCCAACCTGCGTTAACGTGGACAGCGGTCGTTTATAGTGGCAGTAACACAGCAACATACTTTACGGGTACGAGTTCATAAGTGTGCCCTCTCCTGGTTCAGATACCACTTGCCACTGGTGTTAGCCGTGAATGGGAATCGATCTCCGGTTTCATGATACGCCGCTTAATAGCTGCTCCGTATCTGGACCGGTCATGGGCCTCCCTTCTGGACCAGTCGTGAAGCGTGCTGGAGTACGGTCAAACAGCTGCCATGAGTGACAGGTTGTGGGGCTGGCCTTCATGCAGCCGTAGATTGACGAAGTATTGTGCATTGTGCATGATTATTGGTATTCATTATTGAAGAACAGTGAACATTCTACGGACATTCGAGAGTGGGGACCAGGTCATTACACGTTGGCGAAATTTACGTATTCAATTACATAAAGGTTTCAATGCATGTCGAAGTCTTTATTAATGTAAGTCTTGGGTAATATGTTATATTGTTGATAACCAGGTTGGAGTGGGGCGGCACGGTGGCCCAGTGGGTAGCGCTGTCACCTCACAACAAGAAGGTCCCGGGTTCGAGTCTCGGCTCGGGCGCATTTCTGTGTGGAGTTTGCATGCTCCCCCCGTGTCCGCGTGGGTTTTCGCCGGGCGCTCCGATTTCCTCCCACAGCCCAAAAAACATGCTGCTGCATAGGTTAATTGGCTTGCAGACTAAATTGCCCGCAGTGCCTGGTGATGGACTGGTATCCTATTGTGGGTATATCCCTGCCTTGCGTCCCGTGTTTTTCCGGGATAGGCGGCTCGCCGCGACCCTGTACAGGACTAAGCCATTTCTGACAATGAGATGAGATGAGATTGGAGCTTATGGAGACCAGAAGTCTCTATTGTATGAGATGTGTGGCTAAAAACTGTGCATTGAAGCGTACAAAAAAACAATTCTGGTACAAAGCAAAACTAAAACATTGACATTTTAGACCAAATGATCGATGAGCGGTATATATACTGACAAAAGAATGGGTATACACATCAATATACACATATACGCCTCAATATTTGCAGCGTAAAAGCAAGACACCATGCGAACAAAACATAAACGCAACACAAGGCAGCGGGGTAAGATTCAGAGTCGAGTGCCGTTATATTTGTGCCTCTTCTTTCGACAGCAAATATTAATAACTCTCACCAGCTTACGCTCACGTGTGTCTGCAACATTCTCTCGTGTTGCCCTTAAATTGCACACGCTTCGAAGGTCACACATCGCACATCCATTTTCATATTGAGTTCGTCACGGAGCAGCCAACCGGCTGACACAGTCTCCCTTTTTCCATCTCGGCAGCAAACTACTGGAATTTATGTTTTTTTTTTATTAATTTCATTCAATCTTCCACTGGAGTGTCTACGCTGAGAATTCCATCAAAAGCAAATGATAAACAGCGGAGGTGACAGCACATAACCTAGTCTGACCCCGGTATTTGCCGGGACCCAGTTTTTAAGGTCTCCATACGATAAAAATAGTCGGCGCAGCTGTCCTTGTACAAACTTTTCATTGCTCCTAGGACATCCGCTAATTCCATATTCTGCAATGCCTTCCTATAACTTGCTCCCTGTGACTCGATTGTAAGCTCATTTCAGATTTATTTATATAAAGTACACAATAATATCTCACTCACCCTGTCACCTTTAATCCCAATGTCCCCTTTAAATCCTGGGAATCCATCTTCTCCCTGCAAGTACAATTTAATAGAGAAAAATGAATCGCAATACTTTAAAATGTCAGAATAAAACGTGTCAAAAAAACCCAAGAACAACAACAACAAGTCGACCGTTCTCATTACAGTCACCTGTTGTGGAGCAACATTTTTTTTTTCTCTCCAAGCAAAGCGACCGTTAACCCCCCAATTTCAGGATTGAATTTCAGGCAGGCAGCCTGCAAAGAGGAACAAAGAAATTCATGTTCCTCCTCTGAAAGCAGAATGTGCCGGCGCCTCGTGTGGAACGTGAACATGAGCCGTCGATTGTGTAGAGAAGAGAGAGAGAGC
>JAZEWT010000010.1:17909259-17920648 GCA_036362905.1 Mordacia mordax
TCCTAGCAGCTTTCCGAGCTATATTGGCTGAAATTTTGCAGCGCACACAAGGCAACAATCATTGGCTGAATCATGCCGCTGGACGTTATCACGTTTGCCATAACGGTGCTTTCCAGAGCCTTGGCCATGAGTGCAGCCGAGTGTTAGAACGGTTCCGATTCCACCACCACTCTAAAGTTTCCACAGAGGGCAAAGCTCAATAATCACGGACTGTCGGATGAATGGATTTTGTACAGGCTCTCATAAATATAGAGTTAAACCAGTCATAACAATGACGTCTTTCAGTCCTTTGTCAGTGCAACGCTGCGTGTAGGCCTGCCAACAACACGTGGGTCATTTGATAGCTACTGTTGGACCATATTTGACCGTAGTGGTGAGTAAGGGTTGGTTGGTGACGGGAGGTGCGTACCCAGCACCGGTTCAGATATCACTCACCATCGGTATTAGCCGTGGTTTCAAATCAATCTCGAGTCGTCGTGTTCACAGCACGGCGAGCCACCCACTGTACCACCACTCGACCCCCCAGATATCATATCGACCTCACAGTTTTTTTGTTTTTCCAAATGCAATGCTCAGAAGTGAATTTGGTTCCGTGAAAAGGTCAACTGCTTCGTGAATATCTTCTGCTCGGATTTCAGCCAATGAGCAAGGAGTGGGTATAAATAAAAATGTCATTGGAACTTCATTGGCGAGCCATTTGCCGCAGCGAATTAAATCGCCGTATTATTCTACAAAATAAGTGAAGTCATTATCGCAAGCAGGTGGCTTGAAGGAGGAACATTACACTAACGTTGGCAACAAACCAGACACTAATACACGTGTTCATAGCTCGATGCATGATGATTACTTTCCAAAGCCGTTCCTTCAGGATAGCCATGTCGAGCGCTTCCCCTCCCTCCTTCGCCACATTTCACCTCCTACTTTGGAAGCATCCTCTGGCTTCCCGAGACATGACATTGGAGGCAAAACTTCGCGAGGGAGAGAGGAGGAACGCTCGACAGGACTACCCTGCAAGAGCGGGTTTTGTAAAGCGGTCATAAATATGAGCCAGACGACCAAATAAGCCTTAAGATGTAAACCAAAAGAGGGCACTGACGTCAAATGTGGCGTCAGAACGCACAAATGGGAGAAGAGAAAAACATACAGAGACGTCGCCGATTATTCTGAGCGAGTACGCGCGCTAGCGACAAACGGAAACGCGAAATTCCGCGCGGTGTAACCGAGCAAGTCGGCAACGTCCTCTCATGAAGCCACTGGTTTCACTAAATCACCGACGCAAAAGTGGGTGTTTGAGCGATAACGGTGCAAATCTCTCTCCCCGTGCTATATTTTAAAAACAAAATAACGACAGGAATAGCGCGCGCACGTGCGCGCTCGCGCACGAACAAAGAAGATAAAGCGACGCTCAATTCGTCAGGACTGTCTTATATACTCTGAATTGTGAAGGTTTCATTCCAGCAACGACTAAATGATTAGCAGCGAATATCGGATCGCAGACATTTACGGGCAACGTTCCGCCGAGTCATTTTAAGGTCACGGCCGGTTTTTTTTAATCTTTGTAAAATGAGGAATTGAATCTGTTTTTTTTTCATGTTCCGTCTGAAAACCTCTCAGCGGTGGCTCCAATTTGAAAATGGGCACCGTGATTAAAGACTGCTTGAGGGGTAATTGCAACCTCATTACAGTGTAATTACCGGTAAGCAAAGCACTCATTTGTAACATCTCAACTAATAAATACAAGGCCATTAAATCCAATGCATTGTCTTTTGTTTAATCAGCCATTATAAATTAAGTACTGTAATCTGTCCATTACGTGCATAATTTTCTCATTTTCAATCTCGATAGCGCTGATAATGCCGCGGAGAGTGGGCTGGTGGTGCAGCGATTTTCTCACCGCACCATGAACCCAGCATTCTGAGTTAAACTCCGAACCAAGTCCAACATCTGTGATGCTGGAACTATTCCCAGCACCCCTTCACCCATACACAAACTGACCAGCGTAGTGAAGTATGGTCAAACAAGCCTCAGACCTGATTTGGAGTGGGGAGGAACATCAACTAGCAACGGATTTTTCAGAGCGTTGTGAATTATTAATGTTATTAATAATAAAGCATAAGGGCTAACAACTTGTAATTTATATACCAGGTTTAATCATTTCAATTTCAGAAGATAAGCTGCTGTTTGATCATTTAGGTACGAACTCACAGGGCAGCAGTGAAGGCCCAGTGAAGGAATTTTCTCATTCCACTCAACCGGTGTGAGCATTACAAGTAATAAGCCTACCCAACCATGTCAGAGGAGATACCTCATGTCTTAACGCCCCATTTTGGTTAGCCCAGTAATTAAGAATTACCCCACTATAAATTAACATTCAAGAATATCGGTTCTTTCTTTGCTCATCATTTCCTCTCTTTTTGTGCCAAGGTAATATTCCATTGCAAGTTAATATCCATGCGTTCTCAAATGAGCCTTAACCCTGAGCCAATATGTTGAACGTATCTGTGTGTAAAGATGCTCAAAGTGTGGGTGTTCTACAATGGACCAAAAGTGACCGTGGGCGCTAACGCTAATCTAACTGATAACGTGTCTCTAACCGTAACATGACCTGAATGCTAACCTAACCCAAACCTAGCGGTAACTCTAAACTTACCCATAACGCTAATCCTAACCCACATCTAACCCTCACTCTATTATTGTTCTTCGTGGTGCCACATCCTACAGGACGTTGGTGACAATGGTCTTCCACAAGTCTCTGTTCTTTGAACATCTAAGAATGTCCATTGTTGATATGTTCATCCGTCTCGAGAGACTCTTGACATAAGCCATCTCCATCGTCCACGATCTCTCACTCTGCACATCAGCATAATGTGTATTTTATGCTGAGACTGGTGACACAATTTCACGCAAACGATGAGAGGACAGGCGTGAGAGGACCATCGTAGTGGAGATGGAGCGGCGAGATGGTTCTGGAGCTCTGCGGATCGCGGCGTCCAGAGAGCACGAGAGACGGCGATGGCATGCGGAGGCCCTCATCCAGCAGTGGATAAATAGCTCACGCCTGATGATGACGATGATAATGATGAACAGTTATGAGGTTTCACAACTCTATTCCTGAAAGTCCTTCGGCTATTAATAGCGATATGTTTGCTGCAGAAAAAAAGTTGTCGTTATTGTCATCATTATGAAACTTAATGACCGAATTCTTTACAAAGGAATGTGAAAAATGCCATTAGTCATGCCCAAGTGTGCACAGAAGGACCATTTTTTGTGAGCTAGTGCTTTCCGCAACCGCCCATTCTACAAGTTATTCTCCCGCAATAACGCGTCCTTACCCTTCCCTGCCAGCCGCGGTAACAACAACAAAATGCCCCGTTTTTAAAATCCACGCGGAGTTGTATTTCAGGCTACTGATTACAGCTCGGCTGCAGCGCTATGACGCACGAAGGCACGATGCCTGACAAGCGAAGCGTAAAAGCGCGCCTCGTTCCATCACAAGGCAACAACGCCTGGGACGAATCCCCCGTAGCAGAAATACAAATCGACACTGATTGGCTCGCAGACTAAAATTGTCCCGCAATGCCTGGCGATGGACCGGCGTCCCATCGTCGGTATATCCTTGCCTTGCGCCCTGTGTCTGCCGGGATAGGCTCCGGCTTCACCGTGACCCTGTATAGGACTAAGCGGTTTCAGACAATGAGATGAGATGAGACTTTGCCGCTCGAAATGCCAAATCGCAGCGATGAACGCTGACGACGACGAGAATTTTGGCCCCGGGCGCGACTGCGTGGCCACACCGTTAGGCCGGGCGCTGGCAAATACCGTGCAGGCGCCACCTGCGGATTGCACCAGCACGTAACGAGCGTTGGATCGGTGCGGCCGCCGTGAAGACGCTTTCGCGATGAATTACCGACGTTTAGAGGCCGCGATCGTATCAGCCGCACAAAATACCGGGGGCAGGCGGGGGAGGCGGTTCTTTGTTTCAATTCGATCCATTCCCATGTGAATATGTAGAGAGCCCGGTCGTGCAGACCCACTCTCATTATCAACTAAACGGTGTTCAACCACCACCACCACCATCACGCTGACTCTTCCCTCTGCAACCACGCAGCCGAATTCCCTCCCATCAATTCCTCTCGTAACGTGTGACAGCCTCGCTCGCTTTAGCCAACGAGTTGCGCGCTTATCTATTACAACTTTAACATTTCCTGCTCGTTGCTCTTGTTATCTATTACAACTTTAATGTTTCCTGCTCGTTGCTATCAACTTGGGCGTTATCTGAGCCAGTGGGTAGCAACGGTGATATTTCAAAAGTGTGTAATAATACACAGATATATATGCAACGAGTAGAAAAGATTTTTTACTATTTCTGGCAATTATACAGGTGTTACATTTGTACACTGGCAAAAAGTACCCACAGCTTACACAAATATATGTTATTTTTTACAACAGAAGGTACCCAGACAGCGTGCAAACTCCAAATGCGGAATTCCTGCGATACCACAATAATGATAATATAGTTATAATATTACGGAGAAGTGACATAACCGTACGACAGTCGTTCGATACAACCGCAGCGACGGCGACACAGAAATTGTGCAAATCGTCTGTGGGACGCATACCCTTTCACCGGGGTCGCCTCTGGGGCCTGAAGGTCCTTGTAATCCCGGTGGGCCGGCTGGTCCCTGCAGGCGGGGGGGTGGAGGGTGTAGTCGAGGGGACAGAGAACGGCAGAGTAACTCAGAGCGACAGGCATGGGTCTCAGATGACATGTCATGTCAGCGGGACGTTAAAAGTAACCGCAGGCCTGCGCTTATTACTTGAACTCGCGACAGGATTGCCCCTGTGAGTGAACGACCGTTGCGAAAGTGTACAACGGACAAGTGACAGGGATAACGGCTTTGAAATGTGGCCTTGCGTCGGCTTAATCTGATTCATGGTGTGTCCAACCGACGTGAAATTACAGGGTAATACGTGGTGGGCAGGCATTAATTGACACTTGTCAACCTTACGTAAATATTAATGCGTCAGATATTTATGGCCCGCTCTGTATAAAACGCAAACGCGGATATTGTCACCATCTGAATGAAGGCTGAATATACAAGGCCAAGTCTCATCTCATCTCATTATCTGAAACCGCTTAATCCTATATAGGGTCACGGTGAAGCCGGAGCCTATCCCGGAAACACAGGGCGTAAGGCAGGAATACACCCGACGACGGGACGCCGGTCCATCGCCGGGCATTGCGGGACAATTTTAGTCTGCGAGCCAATCAACCTATCCAGGAGCATGCTTTTGGACTGTGGGAGGAAACCGGAGTACCCGGCGAAAACCCACGCGGACACGGGGAGAGCATGCAAACTCCACACAGAAAGGCACCGGAGCCGAGAGACTCGAACCCGGGACCTTCTTGCTGTGAGGCGTCAGCGCTAACCACTGCGCCACCGCGCCGCCCCAAGGCCAAGTGATCATTTCGAAATTGATAAATAATGGGGCCACAAGTCAGGCGAGTTTAAAGGCGTGTTTTTGGCGTTAATCAAGCCTCTGTACATTTTTTTCTGGCACGGAACGCTTTGAAGCTCGCACGGTCTACGCGCTACGTAAAATTAAACGTTTACGATTGCTATCGTCATCGTTATGTCACACGAGACTCCACACCAGAATATACAACACACGCGTGACGTTTCACACCGAGATCAATTGGCCAATATAAATCTTAACAGTTACTTAATCGGCCAAGAAGACGACACACTCCAAAGAATATATTTTCCGGAGGGTCCTGCTATGGCATGTTTGGCACAATATTAATTGCAGCATTCTTAGTTTTGGGAGTAAACTGGAGGACCTAGAGGAAAAATAAACGAACCTAGGCAAGAGAGTGGGATAACATAAAAACTCCACAAAGCAAGGCGCTCAGGTCAGGAGTCAAACCCATATCCTCTGTGGTGTTACCACTGTGCCACCCTATCTCTCTTGCAAACATTTTCCCTCGGTAAGTGGACCATCAACGCAACAAAGGGCCCGCCGCAGCGCGGAGCTTTGTTCATTTTCATTCCCCGAAATCAGATCTCAAGAGACCGGCTTAAGCAACGACAACGAACAGCGCCAACAGTAGACAGAGACGAGCAGCTGGCGACACTTACAGCGGGTCCTTCGTAGCCGGGAGGCCCCATCAGCAGCATACCCTGTGGAAGAGAAACGCGTGCGATGGGCACAACCGTTCGAGATCGGCGCCGCGGCGGTCGGGTTCGTCTTTATCGCTCCCCGTCGCGCCGATCGGCACCGTGGCGGCACGGAAACGATGACAGCGGTGCTGCGGTTTTGATTTTAAAAATTTATATATATTCGAGAAAATCACTTACGGGCTCAATGATGGCAGGCTCCCCCTTCTCTCCCTTCTCACCCTTGATTCCGCCCTTCAATGTAAAAATAAACACGGGCACAATATCAGCCTGCCCGCCACAGGTGTTGCATTCTTTAGCGCGGCTTACGCTGTCAAAGTCTAACTAATGCCTTGTCGGTAGTGGTCACGGGGAGTCAGCTGGGTTTTTTTTTGAAGTGACAAAAGTATTTTTTTGTTCTTCTTTTACAACAGATCTCGCGGATGCTTTGAAGGCTTTGTCTAAAGAGCGAGCGCTGGTATTGCTGCGGATTACTTCGGCGCACACGCGTCTTCGGGTTAAATTCCCAGAAGCACTCATGTCTGTGGTTCATGGATCGACAGCTCACGTGCGATAAGTTGGAGTGTGGGCAAGCCCAACTCTCCGAAGACGTTTGGGCAGAATCCTAGAGTGTAGTCCAGATGTCTTGTCACCTCGCTTTAATTGACCCTCGCCGTGTGTGTTCCTTTACTCAATAATCGCCGTTTTAAATAACCCTTAAGTTGCAGGTGGCTGATAGGAGTTCATGTAGTGTTGAAGAACGTCATGAAGTCCGGTGCGTGTGGGCTCTTGAAAGATCACAACCCGGAGAAAAAAAAAAACCTATGAAATGGGGGTCACCAGACATCTGGACCACGCCGTTGGGTATACCACAAAGCGTGTCATGCAGCTCTCTAGAGCTCCCTCGAATCGAGGCTTTTTCCGCAGCAGTGGCCTGAGCAAGACATTGCAGGGTTGCATATTTACCTTTTGCTAATGCGCAGGGAGGAGATGGTTAAAATGTCAGAGTTAACGGCAATTCAGATGGCATCTGTACAAGTTCACACGTAACTCTCTCTCTCTCTCCTCGAATAAATCCTGTAACTAATCACAGAGTACGGTTACACAGTATCCCTAACACTTGCCAGAGAGTGGCAGTCATGTAATCAATGCTTATTAACGATCAATATAAATCCTTTACCTGTTCAAAAAAAGGGCAACTTTTTTCCACGGATCCAAATGCAAGATAAACTGATTCAATCGGATAATCCAAACAAGCATGAGCACCCAGATGCATAATAGAGGCACATGTCCCCATACAGCCTAAACAGACTGTAGGGCCAAGTGTCATTCGCGAGCAGCTACGGAGGTTGACACGACGCATGAGGAGGTGGGTCACTAGCACCACGCTCGGCCGCCTTTGTCTCCCTAGCAGTAATGTTTACACACCGCACTCGGTGCTCATTTTGCTATGGGAGGCCCAGAACGTGTCAATAAAAAACGTGACTGGTGTTGGCGGGCACGAGCAGGGAATCGAACTCGGGTCGCCGGGCTTGTAGCCCAACGCGCTAACCACCGAGCCACCGCTCTCCGTACGCATAACGACACCAGCGTCTTCCAAAAAAAAAAACCCTGGTCAGCAACGGGTCTCTAACATCCAACCTTCCTTCTGGCCAAGGACGCGACGACACTTACCCCCGAGTTGACATCTCCCGAATGGGCCGGACCGTACTCCCGACTCTGCGCGTCCTCTCTGCCCCCCTCTCTGCCCCCCTCCTGGCCGTGCCCCGCGGCTGCAGCCTCCGACTTGTCCTCGTAGTCGTAATCCACGTAATCCTTGTCCCCGTACTCCTGCGTCTCCTTGTCCAGAAAGTTCTCGTCGCCCGTGACGTACTCTTCCGTGAACTCGTCATCCTCGCCCTGCGTGGCGTGGAACGTCGCAGCGCATCCGCTGGTTTACCTCCCACACTCCAAAGGCACGCGGCTGCTGCTGCACAGCTCTGCACAGCTATGTGCAGCGCTTTGTGACCCTCGGATGAAAAAACGCTCGAGACGTGCAATTATTATTATTAAAAAGGTTTATTTGCCTGCTGACTAAATTGCTCACAGGTTCCCGGGACGTGGTTGGCGTCTCATCCTGTGTATAGCCCTGCGTTGGGGTCACCATGACCCTGTGCATGTTTAAATGTGCTTTTGTGATGAATACATTTAAAAAAGAACGAATTAACATTTCCAGCATCCCCCGAAACCGATGGATAGATGGTAAATGTTTATTATTACAATAAAGTACCCAGTAAGCTGACAAGCTCAAAATGCGGGATTCTTGTGACACAATACTGGCTCCTATCTCGAAAACTGACTTCGATCTCTAACACCGGATCCTATCTCCAACACTGGATCCTATCTCTAACACTCGATAGAGGCACGTTTATAATTACGGCAGAAGGTACCCGGTGAGTTTGCAAGCTCTAGATGCGGAATTTATTTGACACAACAAACGTCAGAAGTGCCCAACGCAAAAGTGCATAAAACCAAAGGTTAAATAAACTTTCGGCAACAATATGTGCATAAATAAAGCTCTAACGGTAACCATGAAAGTAAACAGTGGCGCTCAAGATTGCACAATTAAACAAGCTCACAGCACCAACTTGTCCACCGTCAAGCATTTGTCGACCGTAACATTGGCTACCCAGCACTAATCGAAATTGTTTCAAGTTAAGCCCCCTTCCACCAGCACGTGTGGCGAAACGTCGGACATGGCCGGCATGAGCGCGAAAATCTCACCGTCACCGATGTAAATGCAACCATGTTTCTGCCGTCATCCCTACTCGTGGCTTCGAATGCCAAGGTTATGAAGCAGCGCGTGTTCAAGCAAGCAATGGGTGTCGACCTCCTAGGTCTCATTGCCAGTCAGGCTTTATTACCTTCCCTGCTCCATGGCACTGCGCGGTTGCATTTCCGTGCCACGCGAATAGATAACCGTCCACCGCTATTGAAGGGAGATATTGTAACGCGCGCTGACAACGTAGCGAGAGGCACCACTTTTTTTTATTATTCCACAATTTATCTGCTTAGTCACGGGGCTTCTTAAACCTTCGCGTCGTTGATCAGACCGTGCGCTGTCAGCGAGCCTTCGACGCTTTCGTGTGCACTCAACGTCGTCGTCGTCGTTGTTGTTGGCGTGCCGTTCTCCCCGCAGCTCTGTGCAGCGCGTTGTGACCCTCGGGTGAAGAGCGCTATAAAAATGCAATTATTATTATTAAGTTGCGTCTCGCTTGGCGCTGACGCCATCGTGACGTCACCACCACCGCGTGGCGAATGGTGGCTGTTATTGTTCTGCGGCACGGTGACGTTTTTTTTTTTTGGCGGTGGCTTGAAACCGGCGGGCTGAAAGGCGTTCTCGAACTGAGAATCGTTTTGATCATTTGTAAGTACCGAGTGGTGGTCGACGACGGCTAAACTCGCGCAAAGAACCCCCGGCGTGAACCAGCGTCGTTCATCACCGCTCGCGAGAAAGCTCCCGCGGAACTCTGAAAATCTTAGATCGGTTTGCCGACGGTAGCCGCCACGTCCTTCTCAGTCGCTCCGTTGCAAGCCGACAAAAAAACAACATCTCAAGCTCTAAAGTAAAAGAAAAATGCGTGAATGTTAACCGTGCAATGATGACGACAATCGCAATTTGTGGCGACGTCACCACGCTGCTTGTGCCAGGTCACATGCGCGTTAAGGCTAAGGTGACGCGTAAAGAGCTTGCTTGCAGGAGGTCACAAGACAAACCCAGGTGTCACTGGATGCCAGACCGAGATGAGCGTGATAATGATACAGAGTAACATACACATCCGGTTGCGAATGAACTACTTGGCTAAAAACCCCGAGTGAATGTACATGAAAGTGGTTTTTTTTTAATTCGTATGACTTCTGGCGCAAAGACAACATGGTCATCGGTCAAGTTATTTACGGTGCACAGGCCGAAACGATTATAAGGCGAGAGAGGCAATTAGGGCTAAATGTCGGTGACTCAGAGGTCAACACATGCTGCATGATGCTGCTGCGCTCTGCAGGTATGTGAGAGATGGCGCGTTTATGGTTTGGGAGTTATACAAAACTAATGACATCTCGGAAGCATGTCGCAAGCTAACCGATAATTCGTTCTGCAACTGATCCAATCAAAAGATCCCACCTTGGATCCCAATTAGAATGCAAATTTCTGCCGCAATTGCAAACATCACTGTGGTTTTGAATCTTTTTTATTTGCTTTTGCTTCTCATCTCATCTCATTGTCCGAACCGCTTAATCCTGTACATTGTCGCGGTGAGCCGGAGCCTATCGCGGCAGACACAGGGCGCAAGGCAGGGATTTACCCACGATAGGACGCCAGTCCATCACGGAGCACTGCGGGCAATTTAGTCTGCAAGCCAATTAACCGATACAACAGCATGTTTTTTGGACTGTGGGAGGAAACCGGAGTGCCCGACGAAAACCCACATAGACAAGGGGAGAGAACATGCAAACTCCACACAGAAAGACACCCGGGCCAAGATTCGAACGCAGGCTTTTTTGCTATGAGGCGACAGTGATACCCACTGGGCCACCGTGCCACCCATTTGCTCTTTCATTGTTAAGTAAAAACCTTCCTCAAATTCTTTCCAACGCACTGTTTACACGTCTTTGTTTTATTAATTAATTGCATTTCTTGCTATGCAATTTAGCCGTGCTACTGTTAACTTTATTGTTATGGTTGGGCTTTCTTCTTGAAACAAATTGGCGCTGTTTGAGTTGTGTTTATTAACCTTGTGATTTTAACGCAAAAACGTATTAATAGTCAGTTCGAATGTTGCTTGTATTGCAGGAATCCCCGCATCTACAGCTTGCAAGCTCACTGGGTGCGTAATGCTGTTAATAATAAACATTTGTCGATTTAACAGAGCACACTAGCCCTGGAGTGGCTAAAGAAATCAACACCACCCAAATACCACCACAGAGCGATATCCTCCAACTCCAGACGACATTCCTGTGCCAATCATCTCAAATCAATCATCCCACGCGCAAGCACAGTTCTTCTGTCAATCCCCTGCTGGATGAGGATGTCTTCACACTTCGCTGGTCGTGGGGAATTACCTGACCATACTTCACCAATCTGGTCAGTGTGATTGGATGAAAGGAGGCAGCATAGTCGGAAGGCCCTGACAGTACTGTAACGGAGGTTGCTGCACCGTCCTCTTCTACCCCACAGCGTAAACACAAAGACAAAG
>JAZEWT010000010.1:17945637-17956148 GCA_036362905.1 Mordacia mordax
GCAAACTCCACACAGAAAGGCACCGGAGCCGAGAGACTCGAACCCGGGACCTTCTTGCTGTGAGGCGTCAGCGCTAACCACTGGGCCACCGTGCCGCCCCGTGTATATTATGCAAGAGCTAAATATCTTGAGACCATTGTGGCGCCTCGGCGGCAAAAAGAATATTGCACTAAATCGCGTTCATCGCTCGGGTTCACGTGGGTCGGAGATCAGAGGGCAGGGAAACAGATGCCGAACATAGCTGAGGCAGTGAGAGGGCAAATGATGGGGGAAAGAGCTACAGGTATGTGCACAGGTGGAATGACTGATGGACAGATGGACGCACAGACCATACGTACACACACACGGGGGGGGGGAGGAGGGCATACGAACGGACACACAAACACACAGACGTAAGTATGCTACACACAAGGACACGGATGGACAGACAGGCTGGTGTATAGACTGGCAGACACACGGACAGGCAGAAACGCAGAGAGACGTGTATATGTATACGCACAAACGGATGTTGCACACAAACACATACAGACGCACAAACGCTGCATAAAGACACAGATGGGTGGACACACGCACACGTGCGTGGATACAGGCCGTTTACACTGCCAACAACAACGTGTAGCATCCACAGACACACGTGTTGCATTGCTCACCTAACATTGTTATATGTTTGAGCATTACAGGGCGGCACGGTGGCGCAGTGAGTAGCGCTGTCGCCTCGAAACAAGAAGTGCCGGGTTCAGTTCCCAGCTCTGGTGTCTGTCTTTGCAGAGTTTGCTTTTATTCCAGTGGCCTCGGGTGGATTTCTGCCGGGTATTCCTTCCCCCCCCCCCCACCGTCTAAAGACACGCTGCTGCCTAGATTAATTGGCCTGCTGAGTAAATTGCCCCAAAAAGTGCGCCCTGCGACGTACTGGCGTCACATCCTGGGTATTCCCCCGCCTTATGCCATCTATCGGCCGGGATAGGCTCCACCAGCCGCTCCCCGCCCCCCCCCCAAACCTGTACAGGATTAAGTGAATGAACATTACATTACTGCGATAATGTATTTCCTATAATAGCACATTACCAGGAGCTACGGCCAACGCGGCTCACAAGCCGCAAAACGGGGAAAAAAACGTTAACTCAGCCTGAACTTTGACTTTGTTTTGTTTGACCCGGAGTGGATGGGCTTTCGTCTCACTTTTTGTACAAATCAACCCAGGTACGCTTTCGCTTTGTGCCTCTATAGATCGCACGAATGATAAAAAATGTGCACCTCGTGCGTTGCAAATCGATTGCCTGCTCAGTGGGGCTTCGTCCTTTCTTTGTTTATTAACAAATTATTTGCAATTTTTTTGTCCTTCATTGATTTATGGTCGACACTTCATTGATCTACTCTGTTGTCCTTGACATGCCGTTCTCTCTACAGCCATGTGCAGCGCTTGGTGAGCCTCGGGTGAAAAGCGCTCTAGAAATGCAACTACTATTATAAACAAAAAAACACTCTCTGCTGTGTATTATGGACATACACTTCCTTAGTATGTTTGCTCCCGCAATTAATCAGTTTAATCGCGTGGCCGCTACACTTAGACGTTGCTTGTCAGCTCGAAAAGCGCTCGAGAAACGTACATTATTATATTTTTTATTATTGTACAGCCCTGTCACGGCTCGGTTCTGAGCCACGCCGGCTTGCCCGTGGAATGCAGGCCCCCTAACCAGACGACCGCGTGGCCTTTTCCAACGCACGTGACAACACATCGTTGAAAGAGCGGCCAGTCGCAAAATTAATCGACCACTATGGGTGGAGGTGGTGGTGGGGCGGAGGAACCTGAAGCCTATTATTCGTGATCAGTGGCTTGAAACTTATTTCGAAGACAACCGGTTTACAAAGCCCTTTTGTGCAGCGAAATAGGTTTTGCAAGTTAGGTCATCGTGTTGAAACTTCCCTGAAGCGGTTAATAATCTCTGTTGTTTTGAGCATTCTGCTCGCGTCAATGTTACGCAAGAGCTGTAACTAAAATATTTCTTTCTTTACTGTAAAGCGGTTTTGCTCTCTCTCTTTCTCTTAGTGAGTTGGTGAATCTGAAGGGAAAAAATTAATGGTTTTGTTCTGAAAATTCACACTTTAGTTGAGATAAAATTGGTAGCTACTTTCGTGTAATTGTTAGCACACTTTACAATCCATACATCGCTGGTTCAATTAACATTTCGTTTGAAAGTGGCAGTTGACGCTACGGCACACATTTCTTAAATTCTCTCTCCTTGGCTGTGTAAATGGATACAGCACAGTCAAGTGGATCGGCAGATTCGCTGGTGATGGGGGTAAAGCAAGGGTGCACCTGCCTCTTAAAAAACAAACGGCGTGAAAAAGCCCACAAATACCTTGTGGAGGTCCCTCTCACGGAGACTGAGTCAAAAAAAACTGGGCACGAGCAAGGAATTGCAGGCCTGTGCCTTTACCACCTTTACCATTTTCAAATACATCACCCTCTCGGCACGCTTGTGTCGCCAGGCGCCAGCAAAACCATGAAAACAAATAAAACAATGGAACAACGACAACAACAACAACAAATCCACTGCCTTTCCCACCCTCACGGGCAACGGGCGATCGCTCGCACCACTCACTTTCCGTCGGCGAGATTGATGCCCTTGAAGAGCGGGTATTCCTCGGGAACGGGTTTGCCCGTGTGGTCCTCGTAGAGAAAGACTGGCGAGCGCCCGACCTCGAAGCCGAGCTGTTGCATGCCCTGCTCGTTGTAGACGGACATGAGGAAGGCCTGGAGGCCCTTCTTGGGCTTTATCGTGGCCAGGATGGAGAAGTCCTGGGGGAACTGCCCGTCTGCAATGCAGCCAGCACCACGAGGTCGGTTAGAGGAGCGGGTGAAAGTAAGCTGGTGCGGCGTAATAAGGATTAACGGGTTCGAGCCTCGGCTCGGGTGCCTTTCTGTGTGGAGTTTGCATGCTCTCCCCGTGTCCGCGTGGGTTTTCGCCGGGTACTCCGGTTTCCTCCCACAGTCCAAAAGCATGCTCCTGGATTGGTTGATTGGCTCGCAGACTAAAATTGTCCCGCATTGCCCGGCGATGGACCGGCGTCCCGTCGTCGGGTGTATTCCTGCCTTACGCCCTGTGTTTCCGGGATAGGCTCCGGCTCACCGTGACCCTATATAGGATTAAGCGGTTTCAGATAATGAGATGAGATGAGAGACTTGTCTTCATCCGCACAGCGTGCTTACGTTATGGATGTCCCTGAACCGTGGTGTGATCACAACACGTTTCATGTTTCAATCAACTATACCGCTACGCTGTACGGGCTGCCTCCGTTTTAGAATTTCAATTGAGTCCATCGATGTAGGGGTTTCACGGCTCGATCTGCTCAAATGTATACTTTCGTAGTTGAGAAATTGTTCTCAAAGACTTGATCTTTTGGGTTAGCCGCGTTAGGTCGCTATCCATAAACAGCAACGCTTGAGACAAATGCATAACAACATACAACACCAACACATTTTATTTTGGTTCTAGTAGTTATTAAAGTATTCGTTTCAATATCATTGATTTTAACCCAAATGTAATACCATTAAAATCCGTTATACATTGCAGGCAAGTACTTTAAAATAATGATGAAAAGATATAGGTGCAGCCCTGCAATTAGTGACTCATGCCGCTGTGTTGGCAGGAGAGTCTCCACTCGAGGAAGTTCTAGAGAGCTCCTCCTCACTGGCCAGATGTCTGTGACGAAGTACGAGTGCCCACTCTTTATCCCACCACAGGTGACCAGCCGATCGGATAACGTTGGTGAAGCCATCCCATTTCTATAACCACGTCAATAGCGGCAGGGAGTTGGCGATCTTAATCACCTGCCCTTCATTGTAAATGGTTTGAAGGCCAGTGTGCTCACCGCTAAACCACAGCAGTACCCCCACAGCCAGTAACTATTACATTGCAACATTGATTAGACTCAAGAATTAGGCTGATGCGTGCAGAGAAATCTGTACGTTATTTTTGATTCGGGCAAAAAATAAGCAAGTGATATGAAAATGTTACATTTATGATAATCATGCTGAGCTAACCGGCTAAACACAGCTACCTGTATGGGTAGATAAACACATTCGTCAATAATATTGTGGGCTTAACTTAAAAAAATATTTAAAAAATATTTTTATGCGAAGACTTGCTTGACCAATGTTATCCATAAAATCCGTTTTAATTGGGTTAGATCACGTGAAAAGTGCGTGTCGTTAACTCTCCTCCATCCAACACAGCCAATCAGCAAAACGTCTTATTTCGTTGTCAATGTTGTAGGTTTACTCTCCAACGCACCGGTGTGCTGAGAGATTGAAGAATTGGCACGTGCTGTTCACGTTACAAAAGCTTACTGATTGGCTATGTTGGGTGGAGGAGGGTTTATGACACGCAATTTTTTGCGTGACCAAAAAAAAATGGATTTTATGGAGAATATAGTTGACGATTGTCCCAACCATCCTTCTCCGTGGCAAGTAAACATTTATGTACACGTGACGCGTCAATCAAAACAATTCTTGAATCCGATCGTCATCTCGAGTTTTGGCACTTGGTTAAAACGCTGGGCAAAACGCATCGCCACGTGCCGAACAAACAAGGCATGTGCATCACTGTCAAAATGCCACGCCGGGATAAAGTCCTAACAAGCCACGCATTCGCCACTGTCCATTCGTCTGTCAGCCTCGGGCACGGTAACAGCAGCAGGAGCAGGAGCAGAACTATTGCATTAAGACAAAAAAAATTATTCGCAGGCAAAAACATTTAAAAAAAAAAGCGTCCACCTTGACAAGATATTAACCTTTGACACTCAGGCTTGCTGGCTTTCATGTAGCGATCACGAGAAATCGTGTCTGAGATCAAACCGCGTGATGTGAGGCCATACAGTCGCTGAACCCGAGACAGGAACGCGTGTCTGTGTCAAAGCAATTGGAATCAGAGGTTTGTAATGCAAGCGAGTCTGCCGTTGGTTAGCAAGATCCCCCTGCGAGATAACCCTGGAAGTCAGATTTCATTCACCAAAGCATTTGCGAAAATGCAAATCTAGTTTTAAAGACGAAAGCTCCGGTAAGCGATTACGACCTCTCGCATGCATTATATTGGCACGTGCCTCTGGTTCTTGGGATTCCCGCTACCGAGCTACTGGGTGAAGTACACGTTACCTTCAGACATGCAAAGCAAGATCCACCCTATGTCTAACATGTTATTGTAATGCAGTTGAAGAAATTATCATACCTAATAGACTGAATATCAGTATATATATGTATAGTATTATACATGTGCCAGAGCACCAAACCTTTACAAAAGCCTGTTTGAAAGAGGTATGTTGTATAAAACGTGTCGTTATGTCGTGGAGTTTTATAGGTTTACATATTTTAGTCTCAGCAACCAAAAAGACAAACATTGTCTCAAAGACTCCAAGATCAAATCCAGTCGTAAGTTTGCTTTCCTAAATTACTGCTGGAGAGCCATTAACCTAGAAGGACGGTGTAAAACATATTTAATTGTACGGAAACCCGGAAAGTATTAATTATAGTTTTCGTGGCTCATTGTATGTGCATTCCCCCTGGGAGCTTTTCTTTCAGGATATTCGTATCGATCGTTCCTCCAATCTCCTTCACAACGTTTCACTTCCCACGGTGGAGGCATTATCAGATTATGGTGAAGCCTCGAAGGCGGAGAGGAAGAATGCTCTTCACGGATATCTCAAAAGAGTAGGTCTTGAGAGATAATTTCAGACCTGTGAAGATTGGCTGTCGGGTGGGCCCACTGATCTGTGGTGTGGTACCTGGGAAGGGTTGCCGGGTGGGCACACTGATCTGTGGTGTGGTATCTGGGAAGAGTTGCCGAGTGGGCACACTGATCTGTGGTGTAGTACCTGGGAAGAGTTACTGGGTGGGCACACTGATCTGTGGTGTGGTACCTGGGAAGAGTTGCCGGGTGGGCACACTGATCTGTGGTGTGGTATCTGGGAAGAGTTACTGAGTGGGCACACAGATCTGTGGTGTGGTACCTGGGAAGAGTTGCCGGGTGGGCACACTGATCTGTGGTGTGGTACCTGGGAAGAGTTGCCGGGTGGGCGCGCTGATCTGGGCCATCTTGGCAATGCGGAAGGCGACGTCTCCGCGCTCGGAGCGCGGGCGGTTCATGCAGAGCCCCGCCGTTGTGGTCACTCCCTCCTGCGCGTTGTGCAGGTCCAGCACCCGTAGCACGTCCACTGTGTCCACTGCGGCGACAGCGGGCACACGAACGCTTGCTCGCGCCGCTCGTAAACGCTGCCGGGCACTCGGAGGGTCCAAGGTCAGAGTATTGAGAAGGCACCCGTTGGAATTTTGAGTTTGAAGCCAGCAGGCCAGACGCCTGTGACTATACAGAGTTTTGTACAGTGGTGAGTCGTTGTTTCTGAACACTGGCACCAATGACTGTACAAAAAAAACCCCCATCAGATTCAATTTGGTTCCGGTCCAAAGTGGTTCGATTCCCGCCTCAGGCACCTGGAGTTTATATTCTCCCTCTATTCAGCATGGGTTTCAGTCTCATAACTAGAGAGCACTAAGTGGCCAAGAGCAATATAATATCGAGGACACAGTTTCTGGAAAATCTTGGCACGGGTGACACACGTGGTTGCCTTACCCCACCTCTGTGCAGTTGATCCGTGCCTCTGAGCTGTTCTATTGTTGAATGTTTTCCTTCGACTATGAATAAATACTGTGCTTGTTGTAAATTATAACTTTAAATGAAAACTTAATTAATCTTGAGATATATCAAATGAAGAATTAAATATATTGGCTTCTCGAATGTAGGTTTTTACAGCTCGATGCACGAGAATTGCTCTTTAAGACCTGCTCTTTCAGGATAGTCGTGGTGAGCGTTTCTCCATCGTCATTCGTCCACTTCCAAATTGGGAGCCAAAACATCTTGAAGGAAAGCTCCACACGGTTATCCTGAAATAGCAGCTGTTAAGAGAAATGTTCATTACCTTGACTGTCATGTGTGGAGCATCACTCTCTGGTAGAGCGGGGATAGAGGTGCTGCCCTTGCTAGTTTGAACCAGAAGTCACCTTGATGGGATCTGGAAGGTGCCATTATCATCCGATTCTGTGGGCCATTCACTGAGCGTGATTTGCACTGCACTACAAGAGATTCGTACTGACTCTCCGTCTCGTAACACGATGCCGCTGGTAGAGTCGAGATAACGTTTGCGGATGAAGACAAAGCCTCATTTTTAGACAGAACCGAGCAATGCCCAATTGGCACGGGTGGCATCACCACGTGACAAGCAGAAGGCCTAAAGGACTAATCATTTATCCGCAGCAGCTACTTTTAACCGAGGCTTGAGGCCTATTTCTATCATTTATCCTTTCCATGTTATTTTGGTAGCTCACGTTTGTGATACAATACCGGTTTACTTATTTCCCAAATTATCTTGACGTACTTGAACTGTTTCACGAGTGTTTATATGCAGTGAGCGTTGCGGAATCCTTGAGAGGCGCTCTGTAAATAATAATGACTACAATCATCCATTACTCCATGCCAGTGGGTTTTATGATAGATAGATGTTTATGATTCCATCAGAAAGTAGTCAGTGAGCTTGCAAGCTCTAAATGCAGGATTCCCATGACACACAACGCATAAAACCAAAAGGAAAATAAAGTTACGCAACAATGTGTGTAGAAACGAAACTGTTCACGGATTTCTGGATGGAGGCGTGACACTCACTGCCAGTGGGCCATAAACTTCGCGAGATCCCTACTGGCACAGGTGCACATTGCTATTGGCGGTGGCACAGTGGCGCTGGTGGGTGGCACCACGTTGCTTCCGGGTTGTAAAGGAACACGAGGACATCGTTGAAATGAGCGGATGCACCGTCGGTCGGGGCTCCTAATGTCACTGTCCCCCGATTAACACGACTCGTAACAAATTCAAAATGTTACTTAATTAATGTAAACTGTCCTCTAAAGGCATCAGTCCGGCTCTTGCCTCAATTAAACCTTTCCGCCATCACTTAATGTCACCAAACGCCCCCTGTAACCCCAATTACCGTTGCGGGAGGAAGTGACATAACCACTGAGCCATTCTGGTGTACGTCCATCGCTGCCCAGAACATTGGCAAAAATAACAGCTACGGCGGGGTGCTGCCATTAAGTGAAGATCAACGTCGCTAATGGAAGAAAGTGTAATTAATAAGGGCGCCTTAATGAAGGGTAAACGCTGCACTGAAAGGGAGACGCGCGGTCAATTAGGGGAAGGCTGGTTTTTAG
Source organism: Mordacia mordax (assembly GCA_036362905.1). Lineage (NCBI taxonomy): Eukaryota > Metazoa > Chordata > Hyperoartia > Petromyzontiformes > Petromyzontidae > Mordacia > Mordacia mordax. The sequence goes on from JAZEWT010000010.1 coordinate 17,953,892, forward strand.
TTGAGCCCCCCCGGGCAGAGCCAGGAATTGACGTGGGGCGCTCCACCGAGCTCACGAGCCAATTGGAGGCTGCGTCCCCTTACATGTAAAACACATCACCCGCTATAATCGCTCGTCCGATTTAAAATGCCACTGCAAGCCTCCGGTGCGTGTTGTACTACTACTGGACAGAGAGGGCTTGGGTTTTCTCTGCCAATTAATTAACTTGCAAATAAATTGCTCTACTTTCTCCACGCAGTACAGGCGGTGATACTCATTTATAGCCATCTGTCAATGTACCGCGGGATGAAGGGCTCTGTATGCCACGTCGGTCATGGGGATGTGTTTGACCATACTTCACCACGCTGGCTAGGTATGGGTTGGTGAAGGCAGGGTGGAGAAATCCAAGAACAGTTTACACATCGCTGGTCACTGATGTTCATCGTGGCTCAGAGCCAAACTGAAAGAACTTTTTTAAATTTACGTTGCTGCCAGCTCTGTTTATAGCGCAGTGCGCTAACCACCCACGTTACCATCACCCTACCACGTACAATGAATACTCATCTCATCTCATTATCTGAAACCGCTTAATCCTATATAGAGTCACGGTGAGCCGGAGCCTATCCCGGAAACACAGGGCGTAAGGCAGGAACCCGACGACGGGACGCCGGTCCATCGCCGGGCATTGCGGGACAATTTTAGTCGGCGAGCCAATCAACCTATCCAGGAGCATGCTTTTGGACTGTGGGAGGAAACCGGAGTACCCGGCGAAAACCCACGCGGACACGGGGAGAGCATGCAAACTCCACACAGAAAGGCACCCGAGCCGAGAGATTCGAACCCGGGACCTTCTTGCTGTGAGGCGTCAGCGCTAACCACTGCGCCACCGCGCCGCCCTAAAATGAATACTTGCACTGGAGTTGCGCGTCGTGTAGTCAATGCCGAGCAGATGATCGCACCACAACTTATTTTATTTTTTTTGCGCCAGTTTTACAACATTGAGATTTACTCTCAAGAGCCGCTCTCTCCAAGCGGAGCTGCAATAGTTTGTCAAGAGATGAAACATCACGCACAAAAAGGACCACAAATATGAAGATAACGGAGGGGACGATATCGTCTTCACAGCTTGCCGAACCGGGCGGCGCGGTGGCCCAGTGGTTAGCGCTGACGCCTCACAGCAAGAAGGTCCCGGGTTCGAATCTCTCGGCTCGGGTGCCTTTCTGTGTGGAGTTTGCATGCTCTCCCCGTGTCCGCGTGGGTTTTCGCCGGGTACTCCGGTTTCCTCCCACAGTCCAAAAAGCATGCTCCTGGATAGGTTGATTGGCTCGCAGACTAAAAAATTGTCCCGCATTGCCCGGCGATGGACTGGCGTCCCGTCGTCGGGTGTATTGCTGCCTTACGCCCTGTGTTTCCGGGATAGGCTCCGGCTCACCGTGACCCTATATAGGATTAAGCGGTTTCAGATAATGAGATGAGATGACCTTGCCGAACCACGGGGAAAGCCCCCACCCAGTGCACCATAGAGGCATGGAGGCACAGCTTCGGTATGAACGCACGTCATCGACGCCCTATAAGGATCCTTCCACAGCGCGACTAGCGGAAATGCGCGCTGGCTACAGAGATCGCAATGGCCTAATTGTTAATTGAAGTCGCCGTTAGACTTCAATTAACGGCACGCATAAAGACAGTCAGTCCGTTTTTTCTTTAAGATGGAAGGAACCATTGAGCTGTGTAGCTGTTTTTAACAGGTGTCCAGCCAAGAGGAGTAAGCAGAGTACAATATCTTAGAGCATCGGGGGCAATGAAAGTCAGCAGGCCAATTAACATTCGCTGCATGTGTTCGGACTGTGGGACGAAACCAGAGTACATGCAAACAGCACACAGAAAACTACCCGAGCCCGGAATCGAACCCGGGCTTTCTTACTGTGAGGTGGTAGCGCTGCTCACTGCACCACCGTGCCCCCCAAGAAGAATATGAGACGTTTAACCATGAACCCCCCCTCCAAGCGATTGCATCAACCGTCATCTTCCCTCGGGTCAAAAGCGATCCAGAAATGCAAATAATATTATTATTATTATCTTCCTGCCCCTCTCCAAGTCCAGGCGCAAGGATTCCCCTCCCCCCGTTTGACCGCTGGCTCTCTCAATGAAATAAATATGACTCTTGTTTCTGTACAGCGTGGCGAGATGCGGTCACGTGTGTCTCCTGCAGAGATCCAATTTGCATTGCATCGTCACGATTTGGACTCAAGAGTCCACGCAAGAATCGATCAATTTC
>JAZEWT010000010.1:17960984-17985491 GCA_036362905.1 Mordacia mordax
GTCCACGTGGGTTTTCGCCGGGCACTCCGGTTTTCTGCCACAGTTCAAAAAACATGCTGCTGCATAGGTTAATTGTCTTGCAGACTAAGTTGCGCACATGGCCCGGTGATGGACTGGCGTCCCATCGTGGGTATATCCCTGCCTTGCGCCCTGTGTCTGTCGGGATAGGTTCCGGCTCACCGCGACCCTGTACAGGATTAAGCGGTTTCTGACAATGAGATTAAGAGTTTTGACTGTGGATCTCGGCAGCAGGGGCTGCTGAGCTGCCAGATATTATGGGCAAGGGCACACAATCTAAAATGCAGAGCCCTATTAAACACGTAAAGCAATATGGTGTACAAACTCGTTACGTGTAGTTTTAAAGCATTATGGGAAATGTTAATATAACTGCCATCTGCGCCTCCACACCACATGAACCAAGTTTTAATCTACTGGCCTGTTGGCTAATTGAATTGCAAATGAAGAAATAACGCAGACTGCACTAATGAATTGCATTACAGTGGCTTATGTCGAACAATTCTCTTGTGTCACGTGTTCAGTAGCCATGGTTTAGAGTTGCACAAAACTGTTTCGTGCCACACTTGTGCGATTTTAAAAGGGCGAGTGTTTAAATTTTCACGCTGTGCACATTTAAAACGTGGCAACGGTAACATTGCGAAGGCAAACAACGTTTGAGTGAGCATCCTTCCCTTGTATTCGTTATTAGCAAAGCAGTTCATTCATTCATTATCTCATCTCATCTCATTGTCTGAAACCGCTTAGTCCTATACAGGGTCACGGTGAAGCCGGAGCCTATCCCGGCAGACACAGGGCGCAAGGCAAGGATATACCGACGATGGGACGCCAGTCCATCGCCGGGCACTGCGGGGCAATTTAGCCTGTGAGCCAATTAACCTATGTAGCAGCATGCTTTTTGGATTGTGGGAGGAAACCGGAGTTCCCGGCGAAAACCCACGCGGACACGGGGAGAGCATGCAAACTCCACACAGAAAGGCACCCGAGCCGAAAGATTCGAACCCGGGACCTTCTTGCTGTGAGGCGACAGCGCTAATTCATTCATTATCGATACCGCTTAATCCTGCACAGGGTCGCAGAGGAGGGCGGAGCCTATTCCGGCCGACAGAGGGCGCAATGCGGGGAAATACCCAGGATGCGATGCCAGTACATAGCAGAATACACTTTTTTTTTTTGGGGGGGTGACATTTACTCAGCGGGCCAATTAACCTAGCCAGCAGCGTATCTTTGGACGGTGGGAGGAAACCGGAGTAACCCCGGTGGGTATGGGGAGAGAGAGATAGAGAGAACATGCAAACTCCACGCAGAATGGCATCCGAGCCGGGAATAGAACGGCGGGATCTTCTTTCTGTGAGGTGACAATGCCACTCAATACACCACCGTGCCGCTCAATTCTCATACATAAGAGCCATTAAAACCTACATGAGCACATGCCAAGATCTTTTCACTGCAGTCTCCTTTCATTATGGTCCCACTTTCCCATAATCCACCTCACTCCTGCAATATATTATTTGCCCAGAAAAAAAAAGATGAAAACATTTAATTTGTAAATCAGTGGCAAGATATTTGCATTTTAATGAGTTTGGTGCAGAGCACAGCACACAATACATTTTAAGTGACAGCGAGGAACTTAACGAGCTTCTGCTCACAGCATTAAATGGTTCAGTTGCAAAGATTTAATGAATACGCCTACTAGATGAAGGAACTCATAACATTGTGTTCTGAGAAGTTATTTGACCATACTTCTCCGTGCTGATCAGTACGATTCGGCAAAAGTAGAGTGGTGCATTCGTAATATCCGTGCCTCACAGAATGTCTTGCCCAAGATTTATCGATTTTCACCTCAGGCACCTTTTCTACAAGGTGGAGTTTGTGTGTTCTCTCCTTTTTCTGCATGGCATCCTCTGAGTTCTCAGACTGCCTCCTACAACTACACAAAAACGTATTAATTGGCCGATACTAACATGATGTATAGAGATGCAGTTTCTGCATGTTGGCGCCGTATTACTGCCTGACCGCCTGCCCTCCACCCCCACCTCCTGTCTGCGGTTTCCTGTAGCACTTTGGAACCTTGGGTGAGAGACAATATATAAATGATGATTGCTCCGAAAAGCTGCTCTCTCGGGACAGCCGCGTCGATGGCTCCCTCTCCTCTCCTCGCGACGTTTCGCCTCACACGTTAGAGGCATCCTCAGGCGCAGGAGAGGAGAGGGAACCATCGAGGAGGCGGCTGTCCCGAGAGAGCAGCTTTTCGAAGCAATCATCATTCATGGAGCCGTGAAAACCTACATCTTTACAATATATGAATCTCATCTCATCTCATTATCTGAAACCGCTTAATCCTATATAGGGTCACGGTGAGCCGGAGCCTATCCCGGAAACACAGGGCGTAAGGCAGGAATACACCCGACGACGGGACGCCAGTCCATCGCCGGGCATTGCGGGACAATTTTAGTCTGCGAGCCAATCAACCTATCCAGGAGCATGCTTTTGGTCTGTGGGAGGAAACCGGAGTACCCGGCGACAACCCACGCGGACACGGGGAGAGGATGCAAACTCCACACAGAAAGGCACCCGAGCCGAGAGATTCGAACCCGGGACCTTCTTGCCGTGAGGCGTCAGCGCCAACCACTGGGCCACCGCGTCGCCCAATATATGAATGTAATAAATTATTATTAGTATGGCAAGTAGCAGAGACACGGAAGCCTGGCGGTACAGTACAACAAGAGATCTTGGCCACGGTTGAACTACGGAACACTTGCCTTAATTTTGGAGGTAAACTTTGACACGGCTACAAGTGTTCACAGCACGACGTAGCGAAAGCGATTGTATATTTACACATTGAAAATGCTCCGATGCTAATTACGTGACAAGTGGCATCCTGTAGCAAGAGGATTGCGCAGAATTAGCAGAGCTAAGCCGCAGCTTGGTCACACGTCTCACCCAACTCCAAGCGCTCTAACCACCCTTCAGAGAGCATCCCAATTAGCTTCATTAAGGCCAGCAAATTTACACAGGCCACTGCCATTCGGCTGTGAGCTCTCAAACAAGCCCACGTCTGAATTGTTTCTTTTATTTGTTCTCCCCACTTTTCCTGCCCACGGGACCGAGTTTGACCCTGATTCTGTCTTCACCACTGCCTGCTCATATCAGCCGCCACCTCCCCCCCACCTCCCAACCGAAGATACCATCCACCCTCAAATCCCCACTTCTTATCCTGTCTCCTATACACACCCCTATGCTAAGTCAAGTGTCACAGATCTATTTAATAAGGCCATTATGATATACATATAATAACAGTGGAGAGATGGCTTCAGACGTGGCAGCTCATGACAATTAAAATGAAGAGCACTGATGTAGGTAGGTCTCCATGGCTTGATGTGTGATGTATTTCGGCGGAGCTGTCTCGAGAGCTCCTTCTCTCTCCTTCGCGACATTTCGCCTCCCACGTTCGAGGCATTCCGAGTTCAGGGTAAGTGAGGGTGCGAGTCGAGACGTCGTGAAGGAGAGTGAGAGATCTAAGCGATAAGAGCGGATACTGCACAGCGCTCTCCTGAAAGGTTGGCTTCCAAAAAAAGAATCGGTTTTCATACAAATGACAAAAAAAAAAGACTCCAACAGATGTTGCCGAAGCCTCTGTTCGGCCAGGCTAGTCGGGAACAAAAATAAACGAAGGAACCGTCGCTGCGCCAGCCCCCCCCCCTCTCATTTCATCTCATTGTCAAAAACCGCTTAATCCTGTACAGGGTCGCGGTGAGCCGGAGCCTATCCCGGCAGACACAGGGCGCAAGACAGGGATATACGCACGATGGGACGCCAGTCCATCACCGGGCACTGCGGGCAATTTAGTCTGCGAGCCAATTAACCTATGCAGCAGCATGTTTTTTGGACTGTGGGAGGAAACCGGAGTGCCCGGCGGAAATCCACGCGGACACGGGGAGAGAACTCGCAAACTCCACACAGAAAGGCACCCGAGCCGAGATTCGAACCCGGGACCTTCTTGCTGTGAGGCGACAGCGCTACCCACTAGGGCCACCGTGCCGCCCATGCTTCCACCTAAACGAGGGTTAAACGATGACCCCGCTGTACAGTGGCCCACTTTAAAATACCGCTGCAGTTCATCGTCCAGCTCGTTGCTCTCTCACCGTTTTTAGCCGAGACAGCTGGTGCTCGAGACCAGCGAAGGCATCAGTGCGCTTGCAAGACAGGTGGCACTGGCTTATTTTAGGCATATGCAGAGAGGACAAGGCAGGCGACGGCGCTTTCCCTGTTAAATCATAGCTCGATGGCTCATTGTCACTTATAAGGGAGTTGCCGAGTGGCAGTTTCTAAAATTGGCAAGCGCTGCTTGTCAAAGCCCTCAGCGCTAACCGGCAGATAGAGAAGAACACGACACGCGCGTTAAGAAGAGCATCCTCGGACCAATGTTTGTGTTGAAAAAACACCCCAAAAAATTAATATTTCCAAAAGACGTACAATCATGTGAACAGCTTTATTTTTCCACACTGTCAAATCTGAGCTGTCATCACGGTTTTTTTTCTCTTCCCCAAAAAGCAAATTTCATCGAAAGCCAATACTCGGTAGGGACACCACAATTTCAGAAATTACAGGAATAAAGCCGGGTGCTTTCTGCGTTAAGGAATGTGGCTTTTCTAAAACGGTCCCCTGTCGGCCAACTGTTGGCTGACGGTGAACGGGTTCGTCTGTTTATTTTTCTCACTGTCACCCGCTCGCAAGAAGACTAGTAAAACAAGCCCAAAGCATTCCCAGCTTTCCAAACATACAATGCCCGAATCGCTGAACTCCGAGGGATGCAGCGAATCACTTAAAGCACATACCGCCAACTTTAAATTAAACACAACCTGAACTGTTAATTCCAACACAATGTTTTCGAAAACTGAAGGGTCGTGATTCGAAATGTTGTTTTTTGATTAATGCAGCTTTCGTTGGTATTTTCAAGGCGCCGAAAACAAGGTTTGTGATTGATGCACCCATTTCGGAGGTGTGTTAAAATTCCGAAATTAAAAATCGATAACACGGTTTGAAAGTAAAAAAAAACATATTTTGGATGATTTTTTTTTTTGCAATGGCCATTCTTCAAAAGAGAAAGAGGAAATACGGGGCATAACAATCAGAAGCAATCCTTGAACGATGAAAAATGCGATTTCTTTGCTCAGCTAACAATGTTGCGTTTGAAGAAACTTATTATATCAGTACAATTACTCACAGTTCTCATCTTCAAATTAGCATTATGCTTCAAGGAAAAATAGAGCTATTTTAAATGCAGGAACGACGCAGAAAATGAAACCTCCTCAAACCAAATCGTTCGTTATTTTGTTGCGAAAAATCATTTAAGAACATATTGCAATCTGCGGCATCCCGCTATTTTCAAAGCCGTACCTATTTAGCAAAACCAGGAACATGTTTCCCACCAACTGGTCTTTCCACTACATGGGCCCCCAAAGGCCAGTGCCCAAACTCCATCCGGAACACACACACACACTCAGTTCCAGTCCATTAGGCTCGAAAAGCCAAGTTAGCCTCGTACGGCCTTTGATTAATGTTTATTTTCTTTTTCAAAAAAAAAAATATATTCCACGCATAATCATTTGAACGGTCAAATTGCCTCTCCAGGAGATTCAAAACGTATATAAACGCTTCATATCACAATTTACCTTTTCAATTATTTTTTTGGGTCTTTCCAGGAATTCCGAATTGCAAGCAATTCCCCCCCCCCCCGAGGCTAAGCCACTCACAGCCTTCACATTAAATACAACATTCGCGCCCTTCACAGACGTGCAAGCACATGCACACGCGTGCACACAAGGTGGCTCTTCAACAGCTGCTAAGCTTCCCAGCGGCATTGAACATCTCCAACAGAGCGTACATTCTAGAGTATTAAGTGTCAGTGTCTACACTGGACACAGCTATTGTCTCATTGTAATTCTTTCTTAAGAATCCATTCTGTAGACCGAGTCAATGCTGTACCTGCTTTTATTGTTTCCTAGCTACATGTCTGTGGACGTTCGTGACAACCGCATTCCCACTGCGATGAGATAAACACACACCTGTGATCACTTTCGCGACCATACTTGAAATGTGGGCAGCGGTTTTTTTTAACAAACACCACAAAACACCACAAAGTCACTATATGTCATTAGATTAAGTCATCAAAAACGTCACGAGATAGTTTACCAACAGTAAAGCCGAAATCGCTCTTAAATCTGCACAATGTCGTCATCTTAAAACGTCGCCGCTTGCTTTTGACAGAGAAAAAAAGACCCCGCGTTCGCTCGGCAAACACAGGAACCTTGCCAGATTCTCATCTCTCATCTCATCATCTGAAACCGCTTAATCCTATATAGGGTCACGGTGAGCCGGAGCCTATCCCGGAAACACAGGGCGTAAGGCAGGAATACACCCGACGACGGGACGCCAGTCCATCGCCGACCTTGCCAAATTCAGCAACAAATTCATTCAATTGCCAACGCCTATTTTCAGATCCAGAGAGAAAAAGCGTGGCCAAGTGGTCTCAACTGTAGGCATTTCATCTCGTTGCACGGACGTGCGAGCTCACCGCTAATGCGTGGATAATAATGTCACTTGTCGACTACGAAGACGTCTCTCTGTCCGCGAAACACGTGCTCTAAGGCACCCGGTTGCGCCGCTCGTTTCGTCTCATCGAGAGACGCCGATGGCACGATTGACGGAAACGTTTCAACAAAAAACACGGCAAAAATCCACGCGGCTGCAGAAATGCCTCGCGCGACCCAGACTCCGCGCGGCACAATGTACCTGGCTGTACCTGATTACCATTTAAACCTGAGCCACTGCCAGGCCCGATATCAGCAGAATGTCAGACAAAAGCCCTCCAGGCAACTCGGTGGAAGGAGGGGCGGTGGGAGGGGAGGGGGCGACGTAGTAGTTGGATGAGTTTAGAAAGGGGGATGGTGAAGGGAGTGGTTGGAACAGAGGCGTGGAGGTGGCAGAGGACGACGAAGGGGGAGGGGGGGCTCTTGGAGGCGGCGGGAGAATCTCGCTTGCGACCTCGTGTAGTGGCGGTCTCTCCGCACTGTCCCACGCTCGGCCTGAAATGTGCCTCGGGGGGTCCTTGAATCTCTCCCCCCCTCCTACATCCGTCGCGTCTCTCTGCGCGCTCGGCGCGGGACGAACAAGAGCCAAGGCCCTCTCGTCCGCAAAATAAAAACCCCAAGCACTGCTGGAGCTGAAGAACTTTCAATTGTTGTGGTTTCATCGGAGCGTGGCTGTACGCTGTGGAGCTTCGCGTCTACCAGTGAATGGAAATGGAAGGGCCGGTTTAGATGCTTCACCGAGCAAGCGATGGCCAACAATACGATTTGAGAACATTTGTCCATTTAACACAAACCTTCGCGCAAGCCTCTTAAAACAACAGAATCGAACTCGAAATTCCCAGTCGAGGGGATTGTTTACACCAATACTTCACCATGCTAATCAGTGCAGGTCGGTGAAGGGAGAACGCGACCTGGGACTTGGTGCGACATCACCTACAATCAAACCTAGATCATCGGGTTCAGAGCAGAGTGCGGTGACCGCTGCGACACCACACCGCCAATGCCTTGTAATCAAGTACTTGCACGCAACAGGCAGGAACAACTGCACGAGTGGCTTAGGCAGAAGGGTTTCACTTGCATTGCAGAGCCTTGGGGACAAATACTTTGACAGTCATTGTGCGGTAGACTTTTGAAGACAGTGACATCTGAGTGGGGGTTGTCATTTCGAGATGGGGGGGAGATTGAATGAATGAGACGAGAAAGCCCATTTCACTTTTGGTTGATGTGCAAAGGGTCCAATGTCCCAGTGTAAAGTATCCACTAGTAAGCAGGCTACAATATTAATTGCAACCATAACACATGGGGGCGGCACGGTGGCGCAGTGAGCAGCGCTGCCACGTCTGTTTAGGGTTTGCGTTTTCGCCAAGCACTCCCACCCGTCTAATGACAAGCTACTGCCTAGGATAATTAGCCTACATTTTACCCTGGTACCCTGCGTAGACTGGCGTCTCATCCAGTGCATATCCCTTCCTTGTGCCCTGTGGTACACGACTGACTCGAAATAATACTATGACCATTTACAGCGAAAACAATAGTTAGTACATTGCACAGTCTACATCAAACATTGTCCACCATTGCATACCGTTTGCCTGGCCACAATTCAAAAATAATAGCAGCTAAGTTTTCAAAGCACAAACACACAAAAAAACCCCTCCCCATGTATCTGCACAACTTTTAATTGATGAAAGTTGCAATAATTACCAACTCTAAACCAAGCGATGTCCAGTACAGCTGCGATAATCGGCCGAATAAGCAGATACAATTTATAATCTACAACTTATTTTGTGGTTATTTACTTGGCTCCATTAAAAAACGGTAGTCAAAACGAAATTCTGATTCTCAAAGGCAGGAAACCCCCTTGAAGCCACACCCAGCATGACGCTGATGATGATATCACCAAGCCCCACCCATTACACAACCTGTGCCGCAGGTTGGGAGGTTATTCAATGAGTTCAGAAATCCATTAATTGACTAATCGGATAGCCCAGCTACAACCATGGTGGTGCTGTGGTATTGCTAGTTTGTGTCTCAAGGCAAGAAGGACCAGAGGTGAATTTTTGAATCAGACAACTTTCTTAAATGTTCTCCTCTGTTCTGCATGGGTTTGCTCCTAGCTTAAAAAATAGACACATGCAATGGCATTGGTGTTGGTCAAACATTGCAATCCAGGATCCTCGTGAAAACGGGTCCTCAGACTCAATGTGGCTTTCCTGCTCAAACAAGCAAGTACCACTGTTAATCTCCAGAGTACCATGGCAAAAGGTCACACACATAGCCAGAGGTGAAAGGAGGCCGGTACTGTATGGTTACGGCTTTCCGGTAAGAAAGTAGCCGGAGCATTCAATACAGTACAAGTGGAATACAACTGTACTTTCACCGCTCGCATGTAGCCAAATACGCATGACTGGGTGGTGAAAGCCACCAGGATTTGCTACTAACGGTGAATGCACATAAAAATGGGCACAGCTGGGAATTGCTATCATTAAACAGTGTTTGAATGGCCTCACGCAGTGAGGACAGGAATTACACTGAACACATTAAGCTGTCACTTGAACAATCCGTCCTAGTCTGGGCAAAACGTTTTTCACCACAACCCCATAACTACCGTTTAGCAGAAAAAAAACTAAAGTCTTTTTGGCTAAGTTATTTTGTTGATGCTAGTTTTTTTTCCACCCCTCAGCATCACGGTAATGCAGCGCTGGTTGAGAGAGAAAAAGCGTGGGTACTGCTTTATTGCTTTCCTTAATAATAGACTTGCTCCTGTCACAGGATTGCAGAATTTCTACCACTGGTTCAGAGCTGTAAATGGGAGCGAAATATCTGCTCATTTCAGCTAGCAGTTACTGAGGACAGATTTATTCTGTGTTTGTCATGAATATGCGGTGCATTTTGTGCGTGTTGGTTTTAAGTTGATAAGTGGCAGGTGCAAAAACAAGCGTGCGGTTTTTATTAGTTCAAGATTTGTGATTTTTAAATTGTAATGCGGCACTTTTCATGGGAAACCCTGTGGGTTTATGCCCATGCAATATGTTTATTAGTAGTGCTCTGCTGTTTAAAAGCGATGGTGTGGTGATTTTAGTTTTTTACTTGGCTCTTTGTGGTGGCTTGGCTCACGAAGACAGACAGCCATGCAGTTCACTCTAACTATCCATTTGTTTTGCATTAGCTACTCCATTAAGCCAATTAGTGTATCCCGTTTCACATTCTTTCATGCCAAGTAATTGAGAATCGCTACAGCTGCGCAATGCGTGCCAGCCAGCCCACGTATTAAACTAGACTTGTAGCCCTTTCAGCAGATGGCTCCACTAAACGTCAACCGTTTAACTACTCTAACAGACCTCCAAATACTCACCTGATAAATTACGTAACTAACTCACCTAACATTGCTCACCACTCACCGGTGATGTGGCACACACTGACCGGATACTCACTACTGACCAGATGCTCACCAGACCCTTAGCGCAGATTATACAGACATGACAGAAACCGTTTACCATATATGTTAGACACATTGGCTGACTCTACATCCGTGGCAAGCCATTGTCAAGTATGACAATTTCATGCACATCTTACTATAAAGCGTGTCAAGCGACAGGAATAGCGCACACCGATAAAACACGTGCCAACATCCAACAAATTTAAACTACGTTTATTTCAAAATGCTCTGCATACGAAGGTGGAGCGGTTCCGCACTGAACCATATGAACCTCGGTTCGAGTCCCAGACATGGCCTACTTCAGCTAAGAGCGGAATCTGAATCGGTTCACTGACCAATTTGGTGAAGTATGGTCAAATAACCTCAAGACTAACACGATTTTTGGAGGCCTTCATCCAGCAGTGGAAGACTTGCATTTGTACTATAAATCGTTTACTCTCTATGTCCTCATGAGCTGTTTTCCCCTTAAGCATGCATACTTCAGTCAACCGTAACTCTATGGCAAGCGTTCAACAAAGTTAATTTAGAAACCCCACTGCTGTCAATCATCTCTATATAAAGCTAGTGCAAGCCCCTGCAGTACACAGACATCCAATGCCAATATCCCATTTGCTATAAATACCACATTGTGTTCCATATTTACAGGGTGATCCATTTATAAAGGTCTCACTGAGTTTTCAATGACCACGCTTACTTTTGTATTAAAGTGTGATTGAACAGCATAAAAAGCGATAGCTCCTTATTTTACCGAGGAGAGAGTTTAACGGTTTAAGACCTGGGTTAAGATTGTTGAGAAATATAAAAATGTAACGTTCAGTGTAACGTGCCAATATAATAGTGGGGTCTGTATAAATGGATCAGCCCTAGATATACCGTATTCCCCTGATTATAAGATATTACAAAAAGGTAAGACGCATCCATACAAAGCTTGAGACCAGCGTCAATATAGTTAAGACAACTTAGGTTGATTGGCTCGCAGACTAAAATTGTCCCGCAATGCCCGGCGATGGACTGGCGTCCCGTCGTCGGGTGTATTCCTGCCTTACGCCCTGTGTTTCCGGGATAGGCTCCGGCTCACCGTGACCCTATATAGGATTAAGCGATTTCAGATAATGAGATGAGATGAGAACTTTAGTCGCACACACCCGCACGCAAATACACCGAATTACAAAACACAATCCCACCGGTCCCCCGACCATCATCTGATTTAAAACACGGGTGAAACAAGTGTGACTTACATTCCAGTAAATACGGTAAGGCGCACCTGATGCCAAGCTGCCACCGGTCACAGCGGCGTGCACGCGCCAACAACCAAACTCGATCATTGGCGGCACTCGGCGGAGCAGGCAGAGGTCAGCGGCATGAGAGGCGATCATCACAACACGCACGGCGGATAAAGCGCTCACAGCGCGTTGCCTCGTGCCCACTCACCTGCGTGTGCGGGCCATGCGTGTTGCAGGACGCAAATGGTTGGGATCAAACTCAAAAGCGAGTCCCATCTTTTAATCTTCCACTTGACCGTCGTGTGCCAACCCATGCTGTCTCAACGAAGCAGGCGCAGCTGTGCTTTGCACACCTACGTTGCCGCAATCTCTCTTGAAAAGTGGAATGTCTAGCCAACTGCAGGCTGTGTACAAAACGCCCCGTTAGTTGAAGGTTAAAGACTGCATTGATCTGCACGTTTCGTATGGCGGTCCGCACGCGCGACCTGATGGGATTGAGTTGATGAAAGTGTATTGGGGGGTTGGTCCTGCGCCGACCCGGGACTGCTCTCCACTCGCACCGGTCGTTTGCGTGATTGTTGGGTCGCTTTTCCCCTCTCAATGGTCAAAGAGAGAGAGAGGGAGGGAGAGAGCGAATAACACAAGCCACCCACCCCACTTACAAGTCGGTAGTGACTACCCACTCACCACCACTCAGCCAACCACCCACAGCTCCCCCTCCCTCTCACTCCACCTCCAAGCATAGCTACGCACAGGCATTCACTCATTCAAGCACCCACCCTACGATACGCGCGCACACACACACATCTACAAGAGAGTCCCACTCACGTGCACTTGCTCTCACTCAAAAAGACAAAGGTTCCCCGCATAGCCTTAACAGGCTGTCGGGTCAAGCGCCGCGAGCAAGCACCTGTGGGCACTTGCTCACTCACGCATCCGTACACACGGACTCGCACTCCCTTGCCCAAGACTAACTCAGTCACAAATGTCCCCCATCCACTGACACGCACGTGCACTGCCATCTCACACACACACACCTGCACGCGCTCTCATTCAGAAGCCAAAGGTGAAGATCTCCAGAGATATTTAAACGTCTCATCTCATCTCATTGTCTGAAACCGCTTAATCCTATATAGGGTCACGGTGAGCCGGAGCCTATCCCGGAAACACAGGGCGTAAGGCAGGAATACACCCGACGACGGGACGCCAGTCCATCGCCGGGCATTGCGGGACAATTTTAGTCTGCGAGCCAATCAACCTATCCATGTTTGCTTGTTTAATTGCGCAATCGTGCGTGTTACTGCTTATTTTTACGATTTATCTTAGAGCTTCATTTTGTTGCGTCGCGGGAAACCCGTATCTCGAGCTCGGAAGCTCGCTGTGTACTTTCTGTTATAATAAAAACATCCATCTGTCTAGTGTTGTTAGAGATAGGAGCCAGTGTTAGAGATAGGAATCAGTGTTAGAGACAGGAGCCAGTGTTAGAGATAGGAGCCAGTGTTAGAGATAGGAGCCAGTGTTAGAGATAGGAGCCAGTGTTATTGGAGATGGAAGCCAGTGTTAGAGATAGGAATCAGTGTTAGAGACAGGAGCCAGTGTTAGAGATAGGAGTCAGTATTATAGATAGAAGCCGGTGTTAGAGATAGGAACCAGTGTTGTGTCGCAGGAATCCCACATATAGATCTTGCAAGCTCACTGGTTACTTTCTGCTGTAACAATAAACATCTATCGTCTTTTGGGCAATGCTGATGTTTACTCATTTAAGGCATTTAAGGCTCAGTTGACCGAGGGAGGGGGACTCAGAAGTGGTTCCAATATTCGCCACTTGCTTGCCGTGAACTGGAGCAGAACTCGGATCGCCGGGTTTATAGAGAAATCTGCTAAGTTCTAAGCCATCGTCAAACGTCGCTCAAACAGGGTGTAAACGGTTGCACATTCTGTATATTGTCTTGATTGTACATATTCTTGCTTTCCAATGGTTCAATTAATCTCTTCCACGATAAAGGGTGTGAGTACCTTAGAAACTGAATGTGTGCGCGTTTGAAATGACAAACTATATTTAACGGGGATGTTGGTCACGGGGCGTAAAAATAATTGTACAAATTGTGTGTTGTCTTGATTGTATTTTTTGTGGTTTGACAATTTGCTTCGGAGGAGCAATAAAACCGGACTTAACCGTCAAAGTCTTAAACATGCACACCGTACACTCCAACGCACACCTCCATACAAACCATACTTCCGCACACCCACCCACATTCACACGCACGCGCCCCCTTCTCACTCAAACACACCTCAGGCTTACACCCAAACCACCCCTTCATGCTCGCTCCAAAACACCCACAGTCACCCACACCAAACCACTCAGCCGGGTGACATCTCGACCTCGCAATGCGTCCCAGCACAGAGCCGCCCACTCACCAACCACTGTATTAAAGAGGGGGCTGCATGAATGGCAGGATGGAGGGGGAGGGAGGGGGGGCTGTGGACTATTGTCATAGCAAGATAGCACTGGGACTGATCTTTTCATCCCGAAAATAAGCCTCGCGCGACTAAACGTCCTGTATTTTTGTAATCTGAAGATTTGTTGGGAAAACAGGCGGGTGGGTTGTATGCGCGCTCGAACTTTATAAATCTTGCATTAAAAAATAGGTTTGTAAAATATGTATCGCGTTAGGAGTAAAACACAAATACTCACGGTAAAGTGGTGCTACATGTAGGATAGTAATGACGGTTGAGAATTGCTTTCTAAAGCTGTTCTTTTGGGATGACCGTGTCAAAAATGTCCTCCTCCCCCTCTCCTTCGATAGGAGGGGAACGAACAGTTGACGCGGCTATCCTGAAAGAACAGCTTAAAAAAGCAATTCTCATGCATCATGCACCAACATTAGTACAATTATGATGAGTGCCCTTCATTAAATCTGCTGCTGAATGGATAACTGCCAACATTGTATCAGCCGTGGGGGGTGTTTGACCATACTTCACCATACATTGCTCAGTGATAGTGAAAAGGGGCAAATGGCAAGCTCAGATCCCGTTAGATATTACTCACCATTGATGATATCAGTGGGTGTAAAAGTTTTAAGTTAATTTTCAAAAAACACGTCACATATATTTTGGTAATGGTTCGGGAGCTGTTTAAAAACGCGTCCTATTATACATCAAGACGGAATTCAACTTTTCAGTCTAGTCTTGGGGGCACACACGTGTTGGTGGCATGCAGTTAACCATCACTTCTCCAAAGATTCCAATTACAGTCGGTAGAGGACACTTAGGAAATTACCGTGAACTACTGCGAGAGACAATAGGCACACTTGGTGCCATTAAAAGGCTAAGTTCTCATCTCATTGTCAGAAACCACTTAGTCCGGTACAGGGTCGCGGTGAGCCGGAGCCTATCCCGGCAGACACAGGGCGCAAGGCAGGGATATACCCACGATGGGACGCCAGTCCAACACCGGGCACTGAGGGCAATTTAGTCTGCGAGCCAATTAACCTATGCAGCAGCATGATTTTTGTACTGTGGGGGGAAATAGGAGTGCCCGGCGAAAACCCACGCGGACACGTGGAGAGAAACTCGCAAACTCCACACAGAAAGGTACTAGAGCCAAGATTCGAACCGGGGACCTTCTTGCTGTGAGGCGACAGCGCTACCCACTGGGCCACCGTGCCGCCCCAAAAGGCTAAGTTGCAAAAGTAAATAGTTCCAAAACATCAAACAATGCAAAGCGTACCGTCCGATTATTATCACGTAAGTCAAAGCCAACATTGACAATATCTGACACGTATAACGGCGGCCTGTGACTTGTTTTGCTGACCTTTTCGTTTAACCCATAAGGCTATCATTTCAATACACCTGGTAACAATTTTTCTTCGGTGAAATCAGTGGACTAAGCCAATTTGAAGTCTTAGCCTGTCTGCTGTCAGTAATAATTGCTTAAAACACCACGTACAAACATTTCCCCAAAACTCTAACCCATGCTACCCAGCCCCAGCGTCAGTTTTGGAGGTTGGTGGATTTAAAAACTTAACATTGTTCTCAAGCAACAGGTGCAAACGCAGGTGTTAAACAAAATATTTATTGTGAATGAATATCTCTATAAATATTGTGTTTAACACAAAAGATGACTCGACACATACATAGTACCCACATATATAAAGGAGCAACAGGCACTACACAGACACTGCGCCTGAGGATGCCTCTAACGTGAGACGAAACGTCGCGAGGAGAGGAGAGAGGGAGCGATCGACGCGGCTGTCCCGAGAGAGCAGCTTTTCGAAGCAATCATCAGAATGAAAAAAAAAGCGAGAATTGCTCTCCAAAGTTCTTCTTTCTGGATGTCCGTGTTGAGCACTCCCGTCTCTCTCCTTCGCGACGTTTCACCGCCCACTTTGGAGGCATCCTCAGGCGTTCTGACACTTAGAAGTTCTGAAAGAGGGAGGGGGAACGCTCAACACAGCAATCCTGAGAGAACAGCTTTGGAATGAAACGTTCTGCATTGAGCCGTGAAAACCTATATCAGTGCAGAAAAAGTTACAACATCAAGGGAACATGAAGTGAGAGACAAGAGTTTATTAAAATAAAACGCTCATCAACGTGCAGCCTCATCTTTGTGTCTCGACTGCATCTGTGATGTCACTATATCAATCTCATTTACATTTCTCATCTAATTTCAGTAATAATAATAATTGCATTTATAGAGTGCTTTGCACCCGAGGGTCACAAAGCGATGCCAGGGCAGTACAGTGCTATTTTTTGTCTGCACCTCTCGGATATTTAGTAGAGCTGTGTCTCTTGTGAGTGGCGTGGTGGCTCAGTGAGTAAGTTCTGCTGCCTCACAGTAAGAACGACCCAGGTTCGGTTCCCAGTTCGGGTACTTATCAGCGTGGGTTTTTGCTGGGTACTCCGATTTCCTCCCACCTTCAAAAGACACGCTGCTGCCGAGGTTAATTTGCCTGCTGAGTAAATTTGCCCCCAAAGTGTGCCCAGTGATGTACTGGCGTCACATCATAGGTTTAGCCCCGCCTTGCACCCTCTCTCTGCCGAGAGAGGCTTCGGCACCCTGCGATCCTGTACATGATTAAGCGGGGGAAGAGACACTAAACCATGTCTCTTCTTATCTCACAGATTTTTAAATTGAGAGGTAGGGGGCCCAGCATTATTTCTAACTCTGTCTCCCAACGGGCCAGTATCGCCGATAATAATTTGTCTTCATGGTTACATTAATTATTACAATACATGCTTATTAAATTAATACTACCCTATGAGTGTTCAACACGTCCTAACTGGGATAGTGCATAAAAATAAAGTGGAACGTTGGGGCTCAACAATAGCTGAACGGTTCCAACCACAGCCAATGTTACGTGTTTTTATTCACACGCTGCTGCCCAGGTTAATTGCCCTGCTGAGCAAATTGCCGGAAAAAGTGTGCTCTGCGATGCACTGGCGTTACATCCTGGGTATTCCCCCGCCTTGCGTCCTCGCAGGGCCGGGATTGGCACCAGCCCTCCCCCCACACCCCCTTGACGATGTACAGGATTAAGCGAGTATTGATAATGAATGAATGTCCTGTGCCCTCGTTTTGTTTTGGGTCTGGGTCTCTCGCTAATACAAAAATAACTAATTTCAAAGCTGCCACGGTCCTGGATTGACAGGTCATAAATTGGCACCTTTAGCTCGGGTGGCAAAATAGATTTGTTCCGAGCTCTGCACGGTGATGTGTTAACTTTCATTACGATATACCGCAGTTTTATCAAACCAAAAATCGCTTGTCAAATGTCTGTTTGTTCTTTGGAAATGATGACAGCTCTGATTTCTAACTAAAATATCTAATCTCCTCTTGATGTTCACACACGTGGCATTGCAACCTACGAATTTGGGGCAGCTACTACTATGCTTAGCGCATTTTCATAATCGTTGAGCTTTGTGAATGGTTTTGTAGTTAAGTACATATATGGTCAGGTGAGGTTTTTATTATATAGTACCTCTGGGTTTAAGGTTGTATATTACATAATAAATGCATTTATATAGCGCCTTTCACTCGAGGGTTACTAAGCGGTGCACAGAGCTACGGACAACGGCACGATATTAGAACGGAAAATCAGCAATACATTACGGGTTTTTTTTATATACACGTGGTTGCAGAACAGGTAAAATATGATCTGACCAGTACAAATAGATGTAGGGTTTTATATTGCCTAATACAGATATATCTTTATAATACATAGACGACAGTGTTATATATCATTAAAGAACATATGGGTTTATGGTTTTATATTGCATTATACTGCGGTTGTTTGTTGTATAATACACATACGTATACGGATGTATAGTACATAACACAGATAAGTATATCGGGTTATATTACATAGCACATATAGGTATGGCAGTCCTCATTACGTAATGGAGATGACATGGGCCGTGGCGACCGCAGATCTAGCTTTATCGCTTAAGTACGTGCAAGATTGTACTATTACACGCACGCAGTCATTGCCGCACCGCGTCAATGTCCATTCATTAACTCTGAGTTCTATGTTCTTTCACACAAGCGAGCTATATAAGCGCGTGTAACTAAGCACGTGTCACCCACATGGCTGGGATACACGTGGCCCGAATCACAGCGCCACTGGCGGCTTCTCGCCGCATCCGCCCGTCACCGATTCTACGGATTCATCTCTTTTTTGTTTGCTTTAATAATACACACACACACCGAATAAATCGCCGATCAAATTACGCACAAACAAAACAGACATCGCATTTGCACGCTAACACGCATTCTCCGCAATTCGCTTTACTGGCGTTATTTGTGTGCTTGTTTTTGTGTGTGTGTGTGTCCAAAGCGCAGGTACGCATTCGCGTCGCTCGAAACGGAGCGCCAAGTCGCCGTCGTGCATCCTCTCCGGTCGCGGGCAAGCATGGCGCCTTACACCGGCAACTTCGACCTGGAGAGCGAAGTTTGCGCCACGGGCAAGATCTCCGTGAGGAAGTACCGCTCAAGGGAGTCGGGACTCACCGTGTGCCTCGCCGACGTGGAGGGACCCCTGGTCGGCGGACACTTCTGCCTGGGTGAGAGACTCGTTGAGAGGCGGCGTCAAAACACGCCGCGACTGGCGGGGTCTCCCCCCTCGCACACACCGTTTTTCGGGGCCTGTCAGCGGACTCCGCTTGGTTTCTGTCGCCGCCTCTGCATCTCTGATGATGGCGATGTTACTGCTGGCGGTGACGAAACGGAGATAGCGATAATGATGATGATAATGCTGCTGTTGATGGCGCTGGTATCGCTGCGGCTCGCCGTCGTCGTGCCGGGATGATGGCTCGCTGCCGACCTGTGCCTCTTCGGGAATATTCCTTCCTCGTTGAACTATTATTTTTATCGCATATTTTATGTCCTATTAACTAAAGCCCTTCTTTGGCTTACAATTGAACTGTGCTCATATTGTTGTTGTTGACATGCCGTTCTCTCCACAAGTCAGTTTTGTAACAAAAAAACCTCAAGAAAACGTTATTGTTACCGATTTGCATTTCGTATGTCATTGTTGTTGCTGACAAGCCGTTCTCTCCTCATCTCTGTGCAGCGCGATGCGACCCTCGGGTGAAAGGCGTTCTGGACGTGCCGTTATTATGATTAGCTGTTGATGGCGTTGCTGGTGATGTGTAGGTTAGTTAGAAACGTTTTGCCGTATCGCAGGTCTCCCGCATCGAGAGCTTGCAAGCTCGCTGGCTATTTCCTGCAGGTGGTAATAATCAAATAGATATCTCATGGTAAGCCGTCGGTGAGCCTTCGACACTTCGCGTGGCATCAAAGTACAGCTGGTCTAG
Organism: Mordacia mordax; assembly: GCA_036362905.1. Classification (NCBI taxonomy): domain Eukaryota; kingdom Metazoa; phylum Chordata; class Hyperoartia; order Petromyzontiformes; family Petromyzontidae; genus Mordacia; species Mordacia mordax. The sequence goes on from JAZEWT010000010.1 coordinate 17,980,067, forward strand.
CACAGGCGCTGTGGGCACATCACCGTCACTTCGTGGCGAATGTTGATGGTGGTGTTAGTCATGCCACTCATCGTCAGTTGGCGCCGGCTTATTGCATGGCTGCCTTCCCCTCGCCTGTCTGCGGTTTCCTCACACCTCGATAATACTGAGTGTATGTATATAGAGCGCCTTTCACCCGAGGATCACAAAGCGATGCGGAAAGAACGGCATGGCAGCAGCAACAACAACAGCGTCGGCCGATGGCAACTCACCAGACGCAACTCTCAAAATATAATTGACAACGTTGCAGATACTGTGGGTGCTGGTGTAAGTCGCCCTGGGGGAGGGCGTCTGTTGAGTAATCATTAATAATAAGTCGGGCAACCCATAACACCTGGCTCTACCCCGTGACCTCCGCTCGGCGAGCCTTCGACACTTCACGTGGCCTCAAGGTGCACCTGACCTGGTACAAGCGCCGTGGCGATGCCACCACTGAGTGGCGAATGGCTGCCGTTATTAGACATGACAGTTCAACATGTTGCTGATGATGTTAATACCGTTCATGTTGGTGATGATTGATGACAATCTTGATGTTGCTGAGGATAGTGATGCTATAGAGGTGTTGGTGGTGTTGGTGATGATACTGTTGGTTATGATAATTTTGGCGATACTGCTCGGAGTACTATTGATGATGGTGTTGGCAGTGTTGGTGGTTATTTGTTGATGTTGCTGGTGGTGATACTTCTAATTGTGACAATACTAGTGCTGCTCATATTTATTAGGGTTGACACCTTTTCCAAAGATCGTCACCGCGGATATTTTTCATCATTAGTCTATCAAAACTTTCAAGTATACTGGTAATGAATTTTGACACTATCACCCGGTCGCGGTACATATAAACCCCTGCCACCAAAACACATTATAATTCCCGAACCATCTGGGTTAAACCAGGGCAGGTTTCAACTTCGTTGTTGATGGTGAGGGTGATTCAGTTCCTAATGATGGTGTTGATGCTGCTGCTTGCGGTTGTAGAAATGATGACGATGGTGCTGAGGTTAATTATGGTAGCGAAGCCACCGTGTTAATCATGTTGGTGACGCTGTTAGTGATGATGGTGCTGATGATAATGCTCATTCCTGCTCTGCTGCTGATACTGCTTTTGCTGCTAGCAGTGATTCTGATGTTTCTACTGAGGATGTTAGTGCTGATGGTGATGTTGATTCTGATGGCATATGCTTTATGAAATTATCATCCATAGCTGTGGCCCATGCTGCTGCATGTCACAATTTTACCGAAATGTACCAATTAGCTACATTGATACATTTGGTTGTCAGAATTATTGTTAAATTCCCTGGGGCGCTGAAACAATAATAATTGGCACGTGAAATGCTTGAAAAATTCATAGTATTTTATTTGTTGCCTGCTACGTGGTAGATGGTCTTCTTATTTCAGTTTGGCCTGATTTATATTGCGTAATCGAGAATTAAATTGCCATGAATATTTTTAATGCATTGTGCTGGAACTATAATCAGTCCCACTGAGATTGAAAAACAACAACACGATGTCAAACTGTTAAGACACGAATGCATTCCCCAGAAATATGCCATGCTTATTCACAGTGTGATTGCTCACTGAATGACTTCAGTCTCCATGCACTTAATAGGGGAATTTGTTGCTGTTGTACTGATTTGTCTTTCTTCTCAAGCACTGTATTAAGACATTGGCACTTGTGTTTCAGCAACGGAGGCTTACGATGACGATGGCCTGCCCCACACGCTGGAGCACCTTGTCTTCATGGGCAGCGAGGAATACCCATACAAAGTTAGACCACATCGGCACGAAGCTTATTGTGTTCTTTATATAGCATTATAATCTGCAGGTCTTTGCAAACTCATTGCTGGATAAAGGCCTCCTTAGCCCACAATATTTCACCTCGCTGATCAGTGCACATTGGTGAATATTGTATACCATGGTCTGGTTCATGTATTTCTCCCTGTATTCATGGTGAGAATTCAAACTCAGGTCAACAGCTTCATAGCACTTTGTGTTGACTTTTGAAAATTTCCTACCCAACACTTTTAACCTGACATCATGGTTTCATGTTTAATCCTAAAATGCTAAATTGAAGAGTTTAGCCGGCTATAAGATTTTAATTGTGGATAAAGATTTAAATTCATTTGCCAGGATGAAGCAATTTTAGTGGTAATTAGTGGCCCTGAAAGATTTAACATGAGAAGTACACACTCCCATTTTGTTGTGAAATGTAGTGTAAAAGTGTGAAATGTATTCAATTTTTATCACAAAAGTGTGCAGCATTTTATTTTACACACACAGTGCATATAACTGGCAACATTTGCTTAGTCTAACAAATATATTAACTGTGCATCTCAGTTGGCTTTTATGGCACTGTTGGACCATTGTACTGTTTGTGTGCCTTAGGGTGTTTTGGATCTCCTGGCCAACCGGTGTCTGGCACAAGGAACGAACGCGTGGACAGACACCGATCACACGTGTTACACCATCACGACGGCTGGCAGCGAGGGTTTCCTCAATCTGCTGCCTATTTACCTGGACCACATTCTCTACCCAACGCTCACGGTAACCAGTTACACGCGGACGTCTGCGTTCTTAGAGACTCAGTAATGCTCAGTAATCTTTTTGTCACACAAAATCAAGTGAAAACTCAGTCTCACCAGAAGGCACTGACAAACCTGTTGTATGGATGATGAATTACGTGCATTCTACGACATTTAACCTCGGTAGGTGAATATAACAGCCTTCTTATTTGTCTGAATGTTTACATGTGTCCACATCGATCACCCAAACATTTGTGATGGTGACTGGTTGTTGGAGGGTAAATCCTAACGAGGCTTTAGACCACTCGTGTTTGATTTGGTAAATAGCAGCTTGCTTACACTTACCGGTCGTTTTTGTCCTTTGCAACAATCTGCTCACAATTTAATGCTGCAAATTCTTTTATTACCCTAGGACTTTACGTATTGTTTCTCATTATTATCTGAAACCACTTAATCCTATATGGGGTCACGGTGAGCCGGAGCCTATCCCGGAGACACAGGGCGTAAAGCAGTAATACACCCGACGACGGGACGCCAGTCCATCGCCGGGCATTGCGGGACAATTTTAGTCTGCGAGCCAATCAACCTATCCAGGAGCATGCTTTTGGACTGTGGGAGGAAACCGGAGTACCCGGCGAAAACCCACGCGGACACGGGGAGAGCATGCAAACTCCACACAGAAAGGCACCCGAGCCGAGAGATTCGAACCCGGGACCTTCTTGCTGTGAGGCGACAGCGCTAACCACTGGGCCACCGTGCCGCCCTTTACGTATTGTTTGCGTTGGTTAGTTCGAAATTTTCCTGTTGCCCAGGAAGCCCACATCCAGAGCTTGCCAACTCACTGGGTATTTTCTGCTGCAATAACACCCATCTATCTACCCGTTGACTCGCTCGTATGGTAAAGGATAACAGTACGACGCTTCTTAATTTTTTTTCTTTCTCCTCTCCCTCGCCACTTGAGTTGCGCAGGAATCTAGCTACATCACGGAGGTGCATCACGTTAACGGTGACGGGGAGAACGCCGGCGTGGTGTACTGCGAAATGCAGGCTCGGGAGAACACGGGGGAGAGCCGCACACATCGCGCCATGCTTCATGCCATGTACCCCGGTCGCTGCGGGTACAAAGTGAGAAGCGCACGACGCATTTGCGCGGCATCACGGGAATCTTTGCGTCTTCCTTTTATTTTTTGTCCCTTTGGTGTTCATTCGCGGCGTCTGTTTGTGTCTTTGCAGTCGGAAACCGGTGGGATGTTAGAAAACCTCAGGACCAGTACTTCACATCAAAAGGTCCGCGTGTGAAACACAATGTCCCATCAGTGTCGGTTTTATTCGTGAGGTCCCCGTGGAAGTGCTGATGTTTGTCATAATCCTTGGCAGGTATGCGATTATCACCGCACATTTTATCGGCCCGAGAATCTGTGCCTCATCATCACGGGCCAGGTGGACCCTGAAGAGGTTTTCCGGGCTCTGGACATCACCGAAAAGAAGATCAAATCGAAGGTGACGCCTCACCACCTCCGATTTGTTACAAAAAAAAACGTTATTGTTAACGCTATGGGTACTTTTTGCCAGTATACATATATAAGATTACAACAGGTTTTACCGTATCTGGCGATTATGCAGGTGTTAAGATCTTAACACCTGCATCTGGCGATTATGCAGGTGTTAGGATCTTAATACCTGCATAATCGCCATATACGGTAAAACCTGTTGTAATCTTATATAACGTTATTGTTGTTGATTTGCCGTTCATATGTCGTTGTTGTTGCCGATATGCCATGCTCTCCACAACTCTGTGCAGCACTTTGCGATCCTTGGGTGAAAGGCGCTCTAGAAGGGCAACAATTATTATATTGTATCATACATATTGCACACATTTACAGACGATGGTGAGCGATGCAAATATTAATAATGACTTAGAAGGCTTGGGTAGGTAAAATTTGGCACATTTTTCAGTACATTCATATTACAAACATTATTCATGCTTAAAAGTTTAAAACTTTGGGATTTTATTTTAGCCTAATCCTGCAAATATTATTAAAATGTAGTGTTTTTAAGGGTGTTGAATTAATATATGTATAAAGTTAGGTGTTTGATAACTGCTGCCGATATTTTTTGAAGGTACCTGCAACATTTGGGGGTCTAAATAAATCATTGTTTTGGTTTTTGAACCAAGCCCATCACAACAATGTGAGTTGGAGTCGGCTTGAAGGATTGTGAAGCCAAATATATCTGCTTTTCAGTAAACCCATTATTAGTGAACATAGGAAATTGCTCCTGTGTGAAAGTAAGGCTGATATAAACAAGATGAGGCTCATGCTTGGATACTACTTTTTAAACTATTTAAGTAATAACTTCTTTTAAAAGGTGTATTTGTATACAAGTGTAGAATCATTGTATACGTTATCAATATATAAACGCCGGTGATTGTTTTGACGTTTCAGGACTCCCTGCCACCTCATGCGCGTCCTTGGCAGTCGACCGTTCCCGATTTTACCGACGTAACGGAGTCTGTGATACGTTACCCGAGTGACGATGAGACCACTGGCATGGTAACCGTGGCCTGGAGGGGTCCACGTGCCAAGGTGAAAACCCTGCCTCGTCATCAATAATTGAGATTGAAACTGTGTCGATTGTTGATAATAATGCTTTCGGGATTTTTATTTCGTCTTTATGGAGCTCTTCCAGGCAAGAATGTCATTGCTGCAAACCAGTTTTTGATTAGGACTTCATTTCAGCAATGTCATACGATTGCTACGGCTCCGTATCGGTTAGCGAATTTAATTCCTATTCTAAACTTCATCTATGCTTCGAACGCTCCGGAATGTGCATGCTTAGTGCGTTTCGACAAGATTGGAGCTGATGTGGGT
>JAZEWT010000010.1:18014855-18025126 GCA_036362905.1 Mordacia mordax
TTTACAGGAGGCGTGTTTTGGCACGGTGGACACAATTATGCCCGCTACATTATATTTTGCATCCTTAACCAATTCATTCATTTCGGTTCTGTGACTACAACACTGCGTCATAAATATTTCCCCACGGTCCGTCAATTGAGCTTGTCCGTTAAAGCACATTGCCACTACCTCCTGCGTTGGGTGTCATTGGCACAAATGTGGAGAGCAGCCCATTGCTGGCCCGACATTCGTTTATCTTCACTGTGATAATGGGCGTGGAGAGTGGTGATGGGCTGGCGCTGTGCAGCGCACCCGGCGATCCGAGTTAGATTATCGGCCACGGCCAGCGTCGGTGATGACCGCTAACTGGTATCTAAACAGCCTGTGCTTGGCGCAATCCCCCTTTAACCAACCCGCAATGACCCGCTTGGTGGAGTTCCGTCAACCAGCCCCCATGCCACCCCATTGCTACATTGCTACAGTGCCCAGAGGCTGCCTGGTTTACACAGGGTTGGGCATAAATAAAGGACACATTTTAAATTAAAAACTAAATATGTCCTGTATTTTTGCCACCCCCCCCTTTACAAATAGAATTTGATTTATGATGCGTGGATGAATTAATGCCAGCTATCCATTCCGTGCATAGTAACGCAATGCCAGAGTAGTTTTGTAATTATTTTCACCCTCGCATTCATATTGTTCCTCAGTTTTCTTCGTCTCGTACAATTCTGTTGACTCCTTGAGCCTAAACGCAACAATATTACGATTTACATTTAACTCGCTTACCCTCCTGTTGATGGACAACTGTTAAAAAGAGCTACATAGCTCACCCCGGTTTCTTTCAGCTTGAATAAGAGCTGACTGTATTTGCATTCATCATAAGTTGCCTGTTTTTCGCACGCACGTTTGGATACGTAAATATCGTTGGCGTAGAAGTGACTTTTAACGAGTCCATGCACTTTGCGCAGCCTCCATTAGAATGTCCTGGCCGGTGTTTTGCGCCCAGCCTCTAATTCCCTGCGCTTAACGCGGCAGTGGACACTCGCGGCAAAGAGGATTTGGCGGTGGATTGAACGTGCGGCGTCGCACCCCTGCGTGTCGTGCAGCCTGTTGGAGATGACGCAGGGTCACGAGCATCTTCTGCCGATGGGACAGACCGGGGTTCTCATCGGAGTGGGGTCTGTGGAGTCCAGCTACGTGATGGAGTCCGCTCCATGTATTACAGACTACACCCACCCAGACCTGCCGGCGATCATGGTGTTTATTGAATACCTTACCGCTCTGGAGGTGAGACGCAAGCATCTCCGTGTGGTATTTGTACAGGTAGCGCATATGAGCCTCCATAGGCTGTTGAGCTGTAAGAATGTTGTAACGTGCCGCTGTTTTAAAACAATGTTGAAATTTAAATTACTTTGTAATGGGCAAAATCACAAGTAAGTTTTGAAAATGAAGTTTGTTTCTTTCCTTTAAGGCTACGAGAGGAAGTTGTGAATTGGTTTATAATTCTCACCGCGTGACTTTGCAGGGCCCCATGTGGAGGCAGCTGAGAGGGCTCGGTCTAGCGTATCACTACAGGTGACAAACTCACGTTTTTTCACGTTCATATTTTACAAGTATCATTACGATAGCAGTGGGAGGCAAAAGCAAAATATTCAACGAGTTGCACGTGGAGGTTGTTAAAATACATTTGCAGAAAAGCGAGCGATGTGAATCCATGCAGCTGCTTGTGTGTATGCGTGCGTGCGCGCGTGCCTCGTGGGGATCAGTCGTTGTAGCGGTTGACTCACTCTGCTGCAGACCCGTCGACGTGAGTTCGATTCCCATTCAAAGCTCAACGCCAGTGGAAAATACCAAAACCGGTCCTGGATGTCCCCCACTTCAACCCGGCCTTTAAATACTTGCGCGGTGCGGCGTGTAAACATTGGCAAGCGGTAACCAGATCTGGTGCTGGGCCACATCACCCCGTCGTCTTGCTTTGCCGGCTCTCGTAAGCGTTTGCCCAAGAGGCTTGCTCTCAACACTCTTCCGAGGCTGCACGGGGGATCTTTGTCCTTGTACCTGTCGCTGGTGTTTGCTCTCTCCGCAGCATGCGCGCCGTACCCAGCCAGGGCCTGCTGTTCTTCTCTCTGTACAAGTCGAGCCACCCAGTTAGTGCATACAAGCACGCCAAGGAGATCCTGGTGAGTTCCTTTACCGGGTAATTTTTTAAACGACTATATTTTTTTCTCTCTCTCTCTGTCTCTCACAAGTTACATTCTGATTGTGCCGTCGGTGTCGCATAATGACGCAAGATATGACGTTTCGATTGCGCTGTCGGTGTATTATTAAGAAACGAATAATCCACGGGGATAACTCGCGGAGCGGAGTGATGTTTTGCGTTCAAAAACGGCTTGTGGAAGTAGACATCTATGAACTATTGCACAGATCCCTTCACGTGACATCTGATCCACGGTTTGTATTCAAGCTGGAAGGAACCCTTGAGCTACGTAGCGCTCTTTAACAGTTGTCCAGCTGGGAAGGGTAAGCAGACAAAGGGGGCAAGGTTGGGCTATACCGATGACGGGATTATTAATTATCATTTAGCAGACGCCCTTATCCAGGGCAGTCGCCAGTTCATCGCAGAGCACAAGGGGAATTTCACTTCGTAGGAAAATAAACCCAGGCAGCTGTAGGCAGGCAGGCAGCAGCATGTCTTTGGACTCTGAGAGGGAACCGGAGTGTCCGGTGAAAACCCGTGCCGACATAGGGAGAACATGCATACTTCACACAGAGGCAGTCAAGCTGGGAGTTAAACCCTGAACGGTCTTGCTGTGAAGCTAGAGCTACTGGCTGCACCGCTATGCCACCTTTTGTAGTTAGCAGCACACTTCCACACATGCCCTGATAGAGCGTTACGTTCATCGAATGACAAATGACTGGACTTACATTAATTGAAGAACCAAAGTTAATGAGGCGAGTTTTTTTTGTGTGTGCAGCCATTGGTAGTGAGGCGAAGAGGATCGATTGGTTTCGAGAACTCAGTTTAAGTAAAAATTTCGACCAGGATTCGAACCCAGGTTTCCAGCGCTGTGAGTTTAGCACGCTTCCTTCGGGTCCACTCAGCCATCCTATTGATTTATACTTATACCACATGTGCATTGAATTACAAATAAACGTTAAGAAAATTGTCAATTCTTCCCACTCCTCCAAGTGTATAAATGCATTATTTTCTGGTCTCGTTGCCACTGTTCTGCTGTTGGTTGGAATATTTCGCCCGCGTTATTGTGAAAGTTAAGCAACGCCGCGCTAAGGTTCCTCAAAATGCAATTCGCGTTTGCATATCTGCCAGCTTAAGTTCTAATTGTCGAAACCTGACGTCTGTATTTTAAAACGCACTTCATGCGCAGCCAATGAGTGAAACAGTATGTCACGGCTAAACGGTCACGTTTCATCAAAATATTTTTTTGGTTGCTGTTTTATAATCATTGTGTGTTATGGATCCTGAACACTAGTATCAGCAGAATCATTCTTCATATTTCATGTTATAAGCCAGCGATGCGTCGGTTATAATTTCATATTATACAGTTATATGTGACATTTAACTGAAGGATGGTATGTCCATCTTTCAGCTTTATATGCTTAATACAGTGAGCCTAACATGGAATAAAAGTAGTGTACATTCATTCTTTCATTATCAATACCTGCTTAATCCCGTACAGGGTCACAGGAGTCCAGAGCCAATGCCAGCAGACAGAGGGCACGAGCCAGGGCTATACCCAGGATGTGACGCCAGTACGTCGCAAGGCAGAGCTTTTTTCTCAGCAGGTCAATTAGCCTAGGCAACGGTGTGTCTTTGGATGGTCGGAGGACACCAGAGTACCCGCCGAAAACCCACGTGGAAACGGGGGTAGAACACGGAAAATCCACACAGAAAGGCACCCGAGCCCAGAATCGAACCTGGGACCTTGTTGCCGTGAGGCGATAGCGCTACTCACAGCGCCACTGTGCTTTGTAAATCCAGTGCTGGTTGAATGCCTGCCCATAATATTCGCAGGAACGAGGGTTTTCTTGTTTCATGAGGGTTGATTGATCGGTACGTCATCCTAAGCTTCGTAGCCCAGTGAAGGGCGAGGCCAGGACCAGTTCGGAGATTAGTCACCGTTGATTATGATATGAACGGTCAGGAATTGAACATAGGATGCCGGGTTCGTACTGCGGTATGCTCACGTTCATCGCAACAAATATCAATGCCTTGTGTTGATACTGAGCAGCTGATGTCACCTGGGAAATTGAGCATTTGTGGCCAGGAGGTGGAGCAATCATCACATTTTTGGCAAGCTAACCAAACCTAACGTCTCTGTGCAGTGTCTGGGTTGTCCAGTGACCTTGTCATGTACAAATAATAGCTGGAGGGATTTACTGTAATTTAAAATTACAAAAAAAAATCTAAGCAAATCATATTAAATGGGATTTCTGCCATCTTAAAGCTATTGGCAATCACAACTGCTTCAGAACTAAGTATCAGTAGTATGTCGATTAAAATGCTAATATTAATTGCTAATAACTTTAGACATTGCAAACTTTTTTTTCAAACGGAGCCCTGGTGTTGGCTCCACAGTGACCGCAAAGCTTCGCGCGATCCACGCAAATCAAACGTCACACCTGCCGATAAACCCTCGGTACATTTAAGCCCCACCAAGCCCCACGTGCGGATTGCGAGCGGGGTGACGCTGCGTGTCCGGGCGACGCTCGCGCCACTCGGCCCGTTAGGAGCCCCCCCCCACCTCCCCACCGTTGTCTCGCTCCCGTGCATATTTCCATCAGGATGAGTTTGTGTTGGGGGCCACTCCCTGGGACCCTGTGATATTGGAGTCGTCCATCTCGAGCGTCATCTTCGAGATCATCGAGCGTGAGACGACCGTCTCGGAGGCCTCGCTGCAGTCTCTCTTGTCCAGCTTCCGCAAAATCGACAACAAGTACGTGTACTTACGTAGGTTTCCACGGCTCGATGCGCGCTGATTGCCTCCAAGAGCTGGTCTTCCGGGTTGGCCGTGTCGAGCGCGCCTCCTCTCTGCGTAACAGAGTGTGCCGGGGTTTTCTTCCCGGTGTTGGCGAATGCTGGAAACTGCGCCCAGAATGATTCACTTCTCCCCCCTGCCTCCCCCACAGCCCGGCAATTCTCGGAACCGTCACGATCCAGCGGTCTCGGTTTTGTTGTCTTTGTAGTTTTTGCCATTTCGTTTATAAGCTTCTGTTTACTGGGTTGACCTTCGTGTGAATTCAGAGTTCCGTTTGCACGTCATCAGCAGCTGTGGTGTTATCTACTGTTGGATGAAGGTATTCCGAAGCAGCCACCTTCAGTCTTTGTCTCAATGCCATGGTCCTTCTAACTCGTCCACAAGTTGTTGAGATTGCTACATCTCTGCGGTTGATGCCCTCTCTGCTGTGTTCTCTCTTTTGACTGCCATTCTATAGGTATTTTCAAACACTGGTTGTCATCCCTGCTTGTGATGTTTCCTATCCAGGCTCGCTTACTTTAACCGTGAATGTCATGTGTCTAACTTGGAGTTTTGATGTGATTCATGTGTTCTTCTTTATCTCCGTCAGTGTCATTTCAAACAACACTATCTCATTTTTTGTAAATATTTCGTCAGCTTTTTGTCCCATTTTTATCCATATATGTTTTGGGGTGAGGGCACGTGGCATCACCAAATATAAATATGGGTCATCGTATTGGCTTGTGAACATTACGTTTAAAAGTTTGTTCCATCCTTTATCAGTGTTTGTGTGTCCGATCCACATTGCAGAGCAGATAACAGGCACCTATAATATGCTTTATTTCTAGGAGTATTTTCATTAACAACCTTTTTTAAAACCACTTTAATCATGTTCTGCCTTCTTGCCTTTGGTGTACCTTCTGTGATCTGTGTTGAATCTGTAACATTTGGTTCCTTAAAAGTATCTGGTGCTCAAGTTAATAGCCTCCCGTTTCAAGTTATTCAGTCATTTCCTGTAATGCAATTGATTTGGGGAACTACTGTAAAAGCATGACCATGTATGGAGAGAGTAGGAACTGTCCCAGATCTTCTGATTAGCCGTTGTCACAACCAATGGCAATGATTTAGCATTTGCATGTGATATATAGGTCTCGTATATAAATTATTCTTATAGCACACCATTCCGTACACGTATCATGAGTCTGACAATCGGTGTTTAACCATAAATTATTGCTCTGAAGAGAATTCGTGTCTACTAGTGGCCACTAATTGTTTGCTTCCAATTAAACGTTTTGTGTTGTTTATGCCAGTTGAGAACGATCGAGATGTGTATTAAATTGATAATGCGTAATCTTGTTAAGAAGCTAAATATACTTTTTTTTCTTCAAATCACAACGATCGCGATGAATAGATAGCTGTGCGTGTCGGCAATGAGGGTCTGCGAACCGCACGCTTGGCGTCCTGCCCAACGACCCAACGCACATGTCTGGCCATTGCTCGAGTCGTACCCTGGCAATGGAGATGACCTTTAAATAATCTTGGAACCTCCTATGCTTTGCCGAATTTTGCAGATAAGCAACAAGACTGCTAAAGCGTTCAAACAACAAGAGAGACCGTTGCGAGTGTAAGATAATGCCGATCGTAACAGTCGCAACTGATTGCTGGCAATAATGCAAGCGTCGGCGTGCCGTGTTTTTCAGCACGTGCATTGCACAGTCTTCTGCTCGAAGGAGATATGCAAATGCAACCCGGAATTACGCGAAGGAGGGGGGAAAAAAAAGACGAACTTTTTAAAAAATACCGTACCTTGAAATGACCGACACACAGAGTTGGTATTATATACGTAATATTTAAAGTGGCACAGCTCCTGAGTGTGCAGGCAGTGCAACTACACTTGGCTTCACGTGCCAAAGGAGCTCAGGTGGCAGGCTGTGAAGAAAGAAATTAAAATTGTGACGGGGATTCCCCCCCCCCCCCTTCATTTTAATTTCGCATAGCGGGACCGAAGCTAAGCAACGCGCTTTTGGGTCCGTGCCGCGCGGGCCCTCTTTCCGTTTCCGAGCCGTGCCGCGCGGGCCCTCTTTCCGTTTCCGAGCCGTGCCGCGCGGGCCCTCTTTCCGTTTCCGAACCGTGCCGCGCGCCGTCCGTCACGGTGCCCGGCGTGCCCGCCGCCAGGCGGGGTCCTCAGGACGCGGTTTGTCGCCGCCAGGACGCTGCTCGGCAAGGTGGCGCGCGTGACCGCCGAGGATTTGAGGCGCGTCGGCAAGGAGTACTTCACGCGGCTGTTCGACCCGGCTCACTCGCGGTGCGCCGTGGTGTGCAGCCCGGCCAAGGTCGAAGAGATTAGCCAGGGCTTCAGAGGGTGAGAGGCGCCGCGGCACGCGCTGAATGCGCCGAGGAAATCGAGCGGTGCGCGATCGCGCCCGCGCCGAGTTGGTCGTAAATTTGGCGTTGGTGGCCCGGGTTAAAGTAAATTTGTGGTTTCGGAATGATGTTGCTGTTGGAGAGGATGGCGATATAACATGGTGTGTCATTGAGAAGCGTTCTCAATAGCTGCTCTTTCGGGATAGCTGTGGCGAGCATTCCTCCTGGGTCCTCCGTGGCACTTTGCACCACATGTTAAAGGCATCATCACGTGCTTGCTAACAGCAGTATAGGTTGTATGGGAGGGGGGAGCGGTGGTGGAGGGGGGGATATCTTTGGCTTTTTGTAAAATCACGGTTGTATGAAATATTAATTTATTTAATATGGGGCGGCGCGGTGGCGCAGTGGTTAGCGCTGACGCCTCACAGCAAGAAGGTCCCGGGTTCGAGTCTCTCGGCTCCGGTGCCTTTCTGTGTGGAGTTTGCATGCTCTCCCCGTGTCCGCGTGGGTTTTCGCCGGGTACTCCGGTTTCCTCCCACAGTCCAAAAGCATGCTCCTGGATAGGTTAATTGGCTCACAGACTAAAATTGTCCCGCAATGCCCGGCGATGGACCGGCGTCCCGTCGTCGGGTGTATTCCTGCCTTGCGCCCTGTGTTTCCGGGATAGGCTGCGGCTCACCGTGACCCTATATAGGATTAAGCGGTTTCAGATAATGAGATGAGATGAGAATATTTTAATATCATATATCTATCTACAGGTTATACGTAGTCTTCTCTTTGATGATTTTTTGGCATTTCCTCTATAATTTAATGCCGGTATTTATTTTTTCCCCCCTGCAGGCTTGGGAGAGAGTTAACGGTCTGGTCATCTCTAGAAGACAACTTCCCTTGAATGGATGCACGGGATCGTATGTTGGTGATAGACATTAACTGAGTAGCAACGTGTTCACAGTGATACATTCTATTGCTGAGTAATGGATTTTTCGACTTTTAAAGGATGCATGAATATATACCTTGAATTGGCCACCGGAAAAGTGACGCAAAGCCGTTCTGCCGGGATGGCCGTGTCGAGCGGGCGCCTCGCTTTCCTTCCCGATGCTTCGCGAAGGACAGAGCAGGAGCGCTCGACACGGATATCCCGGCAGAACGGCTTTGGTCAGCGAAAGTGAGCATCACGCATAGAGCCGTGAAAACACACATCAGTACAGAATGACACCGTTAATAAAGGTTATTTCTTTTGAACGTTTACGTGTTACATTATGCACTATTGACGTTGGCTTTGGATATTATTATGTTTTATCAATAACCAAATACGATTTAGCAAAAACAACTACGGCCGTCATCTACGTAACTAAGTTGCCATTTTAATCCAATAATGCACGACAATATCTTCGCGAGGGTGACCCAGGAAAATCTGCAGCACGAGGAACCGTTGTTAATCAGGTTATTTGAAGTTAATTTTATAGTGGTGTATTATTACGACGAAACTCTTTGTAATTATATCACAGGGTCGATAAGAACACACACGCAAAGTGTGGCCATAAAGGAACTTTAGAGGGACGTTCTGTTCCCGGCGCATCCCGGTGAAGGCCAGCACTTCGAGGCGTGCAGCTACAACCATGCTCTTTGTCTCTCCAGCGGCAATGTTTACACACGCATCATCACTACCAATGCCCGCTTAATCCTGTACAGGGTCGCGGGGGGGGGCTCGCGGAGACTATACCGGTAGACAGAGGGCGCAAGGCGGGGCTGTACCTGGGATGTGACGCCACTGCATCGCAGGGCACTGGGGGCCATTTGTTCAGCAGGTAAACTAACCTAGGCAGCAGTGTATGTTTGTGTGGAGTCTGCATGTTCTCTCCTCGTGTCCGCGTGGGTTTTCGTCGGGTTTTCCGGTTTCCTCCCACGGTCCAAAAAACATGCTGCTGCGTAGATTAATTGGCTTGCAGACTAAATTGCTCACAGTGCCCGGTGATGGACTGGCGTCCCATCGTGGGTATATTCTTGCCTTGCGCCCTGTGTCTGCCGGGATAAGCTCCGGCTAACCGTGACCCTGAACAGGACTAAGTGGTTTCTGACTCACTGGCATGAGCAGTGTGTCTTTGGACGGTAGGAGGAAACCGGAGTACCCGGTGAAAACCCACGCGGACACAGGGAGATAGAACACGCAAACTCCACACAGAAAGGCGCCCGGCCCAGGAACCGAACCCGGAACCTTCTTTCCGTGAGGCGACGGCGCTGCTCACCACACTGCTCTAAATAGAAGGCACCCAACGTGCGGCTGGAACTCACGACCCAGAGGTGAAGAATCTCGTGCCGTTCCGACTGAGCCAGCAGGTCTGCTGTTTACTCACCGCATCAGGTACGCATTTAAGGCTGAGCCGACCTCGGGGAAGGCCAAGGGGAGTCCCAGGATTGGTTCAGAAAAATCGTCACCGGTGTTGGCTAAGAGCGGGAATCGATCTCGGGTCGCCGGGTTCGTAGGGCAGCACGGTTACCTCGGCGCCACCGTCCCCAATAACAGCAACCGCCGTTCACCATCGAGTGGCGGTGCCCCATCACCACGGCACTCGTGCCAGGCCAGGTGCATCGCAAGGTGCACGTCCCCAGTAACGTCCACTGTATAACACTCTTGGTGAATAAAACACCCTGCAGCATTAGCCGAGGGGAGGGGGTGAATGGGTCATCCTGTCCTTGAAATTTAAGAGGTTATCAAGCCTAAGATACTAAGTGCAGAGCGCTGCAGCATTAACCATTGCACTTGTAAAGTAGTACCGATAACTGGATTACTGTTGTCTTATAGTTAACATTTAAAAAAAAATTACTTTGACAACGTGAAAACGTTTTACACATTTTCCATTTGCAATTTGGTGGAAAAGTTGTAGTCTCTTGGTCATAGACTTGACATTTAGTTTGGTGATTATGAACGTATTCCTATCAAGAAGTACATCA
>JAZEWT010000010.1:18044035-18063258 GCA_036362905.1 Mordacia mordax
CTTTAAGCGAGTCGACGAGACGCGCTGCCCACACACGCACACGCGCGTCAAAACTGGAAGTAGACGTTTCGCCTCCGTGAAATTCGTATAATAGAACACGGGCGCAAGGCATCGAATTTGTTTTGTAAGCGTCGCTGGTGGAGAGGGGAGGGGAGGCGATATGGACCCATCACGGGGAGTCACCTTTGGCAAATTCATCGCTCTTTGCGCAGTGGTTTGCCTGGCCGGGTCTTTATGCAACGGTAAGAGCTCAGGCAAGGCAGGGTTTTTTTTGTTTACATCTGCTTTGACTGTCGTTTTGCAATTAAGGTTTCTTGATCGTCCGTTAAAAGGGAACGTTTAGCTGCCTGTACGACAACAAGTGGTATGATGAATATTCACAGATATTGATCTCTGCAATATATGTGTGTGTGGTGATTGTTTTTGGCGTTCCATCTGAACTGTTAATTCACACCGCAATATTTAATGAAACGTTTTAAGGCGCAAACCGTGGGTTTGATTTACCTTGTGGAGTCATATTAATTTCAGACATTACTAATTCACTGCGTTTAGACGCCTATTGTACTGGAAGTTGTTGGAAGTGACTGAACAATTTTGCCTCATTTACACGCGTCATTTTAACAAATTAGGGTCAAAGCTGACATCCCATTGGTAAATTAAAGTTAATTAATTTATTGCTCTGCTGGTAGGAAACTTTTCAATGTATAAAATAATGTGAGCACTGACCATCATAGTCACACATATAAACTAGAGGGGCGCAGTGGAACAGTGGTGTGTGCACTGCAGTATGTCCCCGGTCACCTGAGTTCGAATCCCATTCATGGTTAACATCAGTAGTGAGAGGTATATTAACCAGTCAACAAGCACTGTCAAGGGTGATAATATACCGGGCTGTAGCTTAACAGTATTTGAATTACAGTTGCAAAGATAATATTAAATGATGAATGTTTGTTATCTGTCAGTGCACAGCTATTCGTTATAAATAGTACCTAACTTTTAACACCACCATTCATAAGAACGTGACTGTTCAATATTGAAAGCAATATTGAAAGCTCAGCTTTAAAAAAAAAAAAGAACCTGTCTGTCACGGCTCTTGTCACAGAAATATAGAAATTAAATCACGGATTAATGATGCCAATGGAAATTCACACTGCCCTATAGTTAACAAGTCCTCTTATTATGGCACTGTATGAACAAACATTCCATACAATCTACACTATTCATAATGTCAATACATCACGCCATTAAAAAGTTACTGACATTTTAAACGTGTCGAATTAACATCGTAAACACAACAGCAGTGACAATTATTAATGTTTTATGCGTGTGATTACTGTCTAAAATACATCTATTACCCTGAGTGCATACATATAAACTCTCAACCTTATGTTTATATTTCATGTATTTCCGTACAATGTGTACTGTTCAGTATTTCTACATCTCAGTATCCCTGTCTCATCCATAGCCAGGCGTGGAATGTGTGTGCATTATGAATTGCATTATTATTATTTTGAATATGTACCGCTTGTGCCAGGTTTAAATCTTGTGTACACGGCCAAACCCCATCAGCTGGGAGACATGCCCCACTGTACGATTATCAACACATTTCTACAAAAATATCTGATGGCAAGAACAATTTGCCAATACATTCGCAGGAAAAAAAAAGTTCTTCTGCAGGATATTGTGCTTTACAGACTCGTGCATTTTCAATCCCAAGCCTCACACCTGCATAGAAAACACATTTACAATTCATATTGCAGTTCGTGCTGAACATTTACACCGTATTTGCACATATTCTCATTTAGCCAGTGACCACCACAGCGATTTTGCGGACTGCAGAAGTAACGGATACCGTAGTCTCCATTGGAGATGAATGTATTCATTTTATTTTAGTGATTGTTTTACTGCTGTTGGGTAGATACGTGTATCACTCTGTTGAAATGTGTTCATAATATATAGTTATAAAATAAGGTCATTACTCTCTATGTAAGATCGTCATATAAACACCCATATTTGTCACACTTCCAGACACCATTTCCTCTCCCCACTGTTAAATCAAGGTATTACTGTACAATATAGTACGCATATCTGGTAATAGTCATTCACGATAAATATGAATATGTTTTTTTTCTTTACACACCGTTCTGTGTTGCCTTCCTTTCAGCGAGCCAATCAATGACAACGACGAATCCAACGCTGAGAGCGAATGCCACTGCGCCATCCTCAACTGCACCTAAAGAAAGTAAGCTGGGTGGCATGAGCCCGACACTACTCTTTTTGAATATCCGATTTACTAGTTTTTTTTGTCCGGTTAAATTGTAGATAATATTCAATGCTTTCGCTTATTTAAACATATATACCATTCTAAGGACTTTAATCGCTGATGCCCTGCATGCATATTTTTTTCATTATTTAAAGTTTTGTGATGATGTAGGTTTTCACGGCTCGATGCATGATGATTGCTTAGAAAAGCTCCTCTCTCTCGGGACAGCCGCGTCGATCGCTTCCTCTCTGCACCTCGCCACGTTTTGCCCCACACGTTAGAGGAGGCATCCTCAGGCGCAGTATGCGTGTGTCGTGTTTGTTACTCCTATATATATTTATATATGTGGGTACTATGTATGTGTTGAGTCATTTTCACTGTATGAGTCCACACCCTGTGAGCAGGACAAGGAGATTAGTGTTAATGTGATTCATTAATCACATTAACGTGTGGCACTGTGACCCAGTGGTTAGCGCTGTCGCCTCACAACAAGAAGGTCCCGGGTTCGAATCTCGGCTCGGGCGCCTTTCTGTGTGGAGTTTGCATGTTCTCTCCCCGTGTCCGCGTGGGTTTTCGCCGGGCACTCCGGTTTTCTCTCACAGTCCAAAAAACATGCTACTGCATAGGTTAATTGGCTCGCAGGCTAAATTGCCCTCAGTGCCCGGTGATGGACTGGCGTCCCATCGTGGGTATATCCCTGCCTTACGCCCTGTGTCTGCCGGGATAGGCTCCGGCTCACCGCGACCCTGCACAGGATTAAGCGGTTCTGACAATGAGATTAGATGATGGATTTGCAGCATCGTTATCTATAATTGATGGAGCAAGCGTGTGTGTGTGTGTGTTTATTTGCACTGAGAGCACTCGGTTCGTATCCTTCATCTATATCTTCCTTCCTTTATTTGTTTAAACAATTGCCATTATTCGTTGATTTATCGTCAGTATTTGACGTACTTGATCTACTCTGAGGTTGTTGTTGACATGCGTGCGGTTCTTTCCATAGCTCTGTGCGGAGCTTTGTTACCCTCGGGTGAAAGGCGCTTTAGAAACGCAAATATTATTATGTTATCAATACATGCAAAGTAAGTTAAACTAATGTGTGTTTTTTTTCATTTTGTAGACGCAACGATAGCTACAACAAGTTCAGTGTCGCAAGTTTCAGGTACAGGGAACACATCTGCATGCACAGCCACCCCCGCTGCTCTGGTACAAGGGAAGCCGCTAATAAAATATCTTTTCAGAAAAGACACCTATTCAAAAAAAACACATTTGAAATCGTAATGTGTCAATGAGTCTGACGTCTGGGTGGAATAGTGGTTTGGTGAGCAGCACTGCTGCCTCACAGCAAGAAGCGCCTGAATTCAATTCCTGGGTCGGGTACCTTTCTGCGTGGAGTCTCCGATGCTCTCCCCGTGTCCACGTGGGTTTTTTGGCCGGGGGCTCCCCTTTTCCTTTCAATAATTCAAAGACGCGCTGCCCGGGTTAATTATCCTGACTGAAATGGTCCCCCGGTGCCCCGAGACGTTGTAACCGTGTTGTTGCTTTCGGCAAGATTTAGAGAGAGAGAAAAAAAAAGCACAAATTGCCTCGACCGCTATTTCTCCCTGGGAAAGGCCCCACGAGGCCAGACGAACAGTCACAAGTCACAGTTGAGACGCAGCTCAGTCACACACCTGGAACGTCAATTTAATCTCACGACTTATTTGCAGAAGCATTGGGGCGCCACGGTGGCAAGATGTTATCTTGCTCGTCTGGTGCACGGGAGATTGTGGGTTTGATCTCGACTGTGACATCTGTATATTTAGAGTCTATATGTTTTCCAAGTGGTGTCCAGATCCTCTGGATTGTCCATTCACATTTAGAAGAACGCGTCTATATTATTTGGCCACTATTACATATTCCCGCAAACGGTATAAACCTCTTCCAAGAGCTATCACGTGTGGCATTGTCACCTCTGAAAAACAGCATATCGCTCAGTGGGCTTTACCGGTAACATAAAGTAGGTTTAGTTTAATGTGGCCAATATAAGATGATTGTGTCGATCTCGACGCGGCTGTCCCGAGAGAGCAGCTTTTCGAAGCAATCATCATGCATCGAGCCGTGAAAACCTACATTTATTACAGTGGCCAATATTATGAATACATGTATTATTAATAATGTAACTGTGTGAAAACCGGGGCACTTAGAGAAAACCCAGACATATGAAGGGGCGTGACAGCCAGTATTGCCGCTTCCTGGCCACACCTCGCAAAGCTCTGAGCAAGAATTATTCGCTACCCTTTCAAGTAATACTACCCTTGAAAGGGTAGCGTAATTTCGGCAGCCTAGCTGCCTAGCTGCCGAAATATGGAAAGATCGGATGCATTCGAGCCGATTTGGTCGCGTATAGGTCTGTCTTTGCATTGTGCAAAACGCATGCTGTATATTTGATCTGTTAGCCAATGAGATATATGTTAATTTAACACAGCACAAACATAACAGGCTCTACACATGCATATTAACAGACAGGCCCATTGGAAGAAATTCGGCGCCCCAGTGGCTGGGGGAGACCCTCATCCCTTGCCAACCCCCATCACACTTATCTCATCTTATTGTCAGAAACCGCTTAGTCCTGTACAGGGTCGCGGTGAGCCGGAGCCTATCCCGGCAGACACGGCGTAAGGCAGGGATATACCCACGATGGTACGCCAGTACATCACTGGGCACTGCGAGCAATTTAGTCTGCAAGCCAATTAGCCTATGCAGCAGCATGTTTTTGGACTGTGGGAGGAAACCGGAGTGCCCGGCGAAAACCCACGCGGACACGGGGAGAGCACATGCAAACTCCACACAGAAAGGCATCCGAGCCGAGATTCGAACCCGGAACCTTCTTGCTGTGAGGCGACAGCGCTACCCACTGGGCCACCGTGCCACCCCATCAAAATTGTCAACAGTAATATATACTAAGCAAATGCGCTTTCTCGTTTATTTTGAAGACATAAACATATTGCTCTCCAGAACTGTTCTTGCGGATTAGCCGTGTTGCTGCTCTCTCGTTAGCAATATTTCGCCTCCAACGTTGCAGCCTGATATTGACACGGCTCTCCTGAAAGACGAGCCATTGAGAGCAATTCGCCTCCATGGATCCGTAACAAACCTACATCATTGCATCAAATTATTGCTCATGAATGCGACACACAGCTGAGATATCAACCAGAACCTTTTATATTTGTACAGCTTCGATTGCTTATGTGTGACGATTTCTATACTTGTGTAATGTGCATCACGTGCCGCGTGGGTCATTTTATATTTACTCATCTGGGCAATTAATGTGCGCTTATAATTTATGCGCCCAGTTACTACTCCCCTGAGCTTGGGGGAGTTGTGATCCCGCCTCTAATCAGGTATGGTTATCACATTCAGCTAAAGTAGGAATATTCATTAACTCTGTTTACATATGAGGACACATTTTGATTGAATTTATAAAGGTTGTGGACATTACCGTTTAGAGTTAATATTATATGCAGGCTTTCAGGGCTGACACCATGAATCCCAATTCGTTCGTTTCGGCTTCGATCAAGTAATTCTACTTTCTTTCAGTTTTGCCGCAAAGCCAAACCAATTGACGCGTTTGCCCACGGGACAGCTTGATTCGATGGGCTATGTCAGGCGGCAGAGGGTTTCAACAACCAATACGAGACACCGTGCGCGATTTAACCCAAAACTAACTAATTCGTGATCATGGTCTATTGCTCAGCGGTAACATATTCAAGACGGCTCCTGCCGTTTCGAGAAAATACGTGAAGCGAGAAAGAGAATTTTCAAAACCACTTCGCTCTTGCCGTGACATTTAAAACCACTGAAACACAATGGGTGTTTTTATTATGCATGCCTGGTTGTTAAATAATAATAATAATAATTGCACTTCTAGAGCGCTCTTCACCAGGGGATCGACAGAGACTCTAACCGTGCTCACGTATCGAAGATGGCTATTGGCCACACACATATATATATCAAGAACATAGATTCTTAATATTAGCAGGGTGTTGGTGGAGAATATCTGTATATTGTAATTTATTCCAATTTACCTATTTACATTTTTTCTCATACGTTGACAAGTCCACATTTTTTTATTGTACAGAAAACATAAAATGGTTCGTGCTTTATACAAAAATAACAAATAATTACAATTCGTAACGCGCGGCACATATTCAATGTCGAAGGTAATCATGCGAAGAGAGAACCGATTCCGGGGCAACGAGGGAACGTTCAGAGGAGGGCAGTCAAGCCACGTGCTTAGCCGGCGCCAATTCGAACCGTGAACGTACTCTCTGTGAGGTGGCAGCGATGCTCACTGTGTCTCCGCGTCACCCACATACAGAGGTGTTTGCGCAAAGCGTTATTTTTTTAAAAAGGAGTCTCTCCGAGAGCGAATCCGCAAGGTTCAAAGGTCGCTCATCGTATCTAATTTCTCCTTCCCTTTGTAACCCGCACTCGGGTTATTTGCCCGTGGCTACAGAGGTGGGTTTAGTGGAGGTGGTGCCACCTCACCCTCTCTGAAAGGCGTTTGAAATGACGGCGCAGTCACCAGATGAAGCTGAACTTCACGCAGCGCAACAAATAAACGGATCGCGTGTTTGTAATGCAGACACGGAGAGGTCCATTTACAGACACCTCACTACTGAAACATTACGGCACTGATACATTCTAGAGAGAACCTGCTTATATGTGTGTTACGGAGCCCCTCACGTGTCTCCAATCGATCTCATTGCATTTAGCAACAAAAAAATATATACCTCTACCTCTGCGAGATGTGCAGCCACTGCATCAACAGTATTTAATTAAATAACGTTTAAGAATGAACGTTGAAGGATAATCAGTGAGGTGTCTATATTTGGATCACCCTTTTGTAATACGCATACTTTACCGCAGCTCTGTGCAGCGCTTTGTGACCCTCGGCTGCAAGGCGCTCTGGAAGTGCAATTGTTATTATTATTATTGCACTAGTACGTGTGTTGAGTGATGGTTTCTTAAGCAATCGCATGAGATGTACATATTTCTACTGCACACGGCAGCTTCTTCTACTGCCACCGGAAATGGAAGCACGACCAGAAATCCCATGTCATATTCTACCCAAGGTAAATTTTCAAACTCACGAAACGAAATGTCAAATTCAACAAAATTAAATTCACGGCAGTAAATTATAAAACTTTTGTTAAGAACTGCACTTAAGAGCTGCTCGCACAGCCTCCTTGATGGAGATAGGAGACTGTGAATACAGAATTATACGATCTGTATAAGTCGCCCTGGATTATGGTGTCGACTAAATAATAATAATTTGTAATTATAACGCACCGCGCGAATTCCTTGTCTGGTCGTGAACGAGACACGGATAGGGAGGCGGAGCGAGGAAACCACAGAGAGAGGTGGAGGGAAGTCAAGCCACGTGGTTAGCCGGTGCCAACCCGCCAGGCACGGCATTATGTATATATTATAATATCAGCCATTTATTTATTAAGTGGGGTTTTTTTAATAATGGGAGGAAATCGGAGAATCCGGATCACACCTGTGCAGTGACAGGGGGGAGAGAATACAGAAATTGCAAGCAGAAAGGCACCCGGGCAGGACTTTCTCTGTGTGAGGAGACGCGGATGTTACCACTGCGCCACCCTATCTCCCCCCAACGATTCACCTAGCAAGGCAGCGCCGTGTAAAATGCATCTAGAGACCAGAATAAGTCGGACAGGACGACCATCCTCAAGGTTGTTGGAAGTTTCAAGTTAATTTGATATAAACGGATGAAAACCTATGAAGCCAGGATAGAGTGCGATTTGCAAAGAGTCAGCTGCGATGAGGTTAATTGTCAGGAATGACTTGCATCGTGCGTTATAGCAATACACGAGGGGGGGGGGGGGACGTGGGGATCCGTTCATCCAGCAGTGAATAGAATAGACGATGATATGGTGATACACACAGCCGTTCTGGATAGACTGATGTCATTACTCTCGGTAAAGAAGAGACTTATGCCTCACCCTGTATTTGAGCTTCATGGCACACGTGCTATTGTTACGGTTGCTTTGCAGAAATGAACAATTCAACAAAGAATACCAGTGAGTCAACAACCAACGTCACTCAGCTGACGGGTAAATCACACACACATACATACACACAGGTTCGTTATGCAGTCCCCGCGTAATCCTCCAGAAGATTGTAGTCAATCCTGAGCCTATCCCGGCAGACATAGGGCACAGAGCATGGCTATACCCAGGAGAGAACACCAGTCCATCGCAGGGCACCGATATAGTCACGACAATTATCCTAGGCAATATATTTTTGGTCTGTGTGGGGAAAACTGGAGTACCCGACAAAAGCAATGCGGACACGGAGAGAGAACATGGAAACTCCACGCAGAAAGGCACCCGAGCAGCGATGCGCACTGCGCCTCCGCGTCACCCACATGCAGAGATGTTTGCGCAAAGCGTTCTTTTAAAGCAGTCTCTCCGAGAGAGAACCCAGATGGCTTCCACTTCCCTTTGTAACCCGCACTCGGGTTATTTGCCCGTGGCTGCAGAGGTGGTTTTAGTGGAGGTGGTGCCACCTCGCCCCCTCTCCTCAAAGGCGTTCGTTTAATGACGGCGCAGTCACCAGATGCTGCTGAACTTCACGCAACGCAACAAATAAACGGATCTCGTGTTTGTAATGCAGACACGGAGAGATCCATTTACAGATACCTCACTACTAAAACATTACGGTACTGATACATTGTAGAGAGAACATTTTTTATAATTGTGTTACGGAGCCCCTAACATGTCTCCCATCGTTCTTATTGTATTTAATAACAAAAATATATGCCTCTACCTCTGCCAGATGTACAGCCATTGCCTTTAAAGTATTCAATTTCATAACTTTTTAAATGAAAGTTGAAGGGTCATCAGTGAGGTATCTATATTTGGATCACCCTTTTGTAATACGCATACTTTCCGCAGCTCTGTGCAGCGCTTTGTGACCCTCGGATGAAAGGCGCTCTAGTGCAATTATTATTATTATTATACTTGTATATATGTTGAGTGATGGTTTCTTTAGCAATCATGTGAGATGTATATATTTCTACTACACACGGCAGGTTTCTCTCATGTTACCGGAGAGGGCATTACGACCAGAAATCCCATGCCATATTCCACTACAGGTAAATTTTCAAACTCACGAAATGAAATGTCAAATTAAAGACAATATATGCCACGGCTAGAAATTATAAAACTTTTGTTAAGAACTGCACGCAAGAGATGCTGACACAGTCTCCCTGCAGGAGATAGGTGACTGGGATTAAATAATTATACGATCTATATAAGTCGCCCTGGATAAGGGCATCTGCTAAATAACAATAATTAATAATAATAACGCACCGCGCGAATTCCTCGTCTGGTCCTGGACGAGATACGTATAAGGAGGTGTAGCGTAGGGAGACAACCAGCGAGACGGGGAGGGGAGTCAGCCAGATGATCAGCCGGCGCCAACCCGCCAGACACTGCTTCCTATATATTACGACGTTATCGGTCAATTAACTAACGAGTAATTATTAGCTGTGGGAGGTAAGCGGAGAACCCGGAGGAAGCCCATGCAGAGCAGGAGGAGAACACACACACACACACTCCACAAAGAGAGAGGGAATGCGCGCGACAGCTGTCCCGAAAGAGCGTGAAAGATTCGTCAGCCAAACGTGTGCCAAGCATGACACGAATACTTATTGAAGCTACGCCACGCATACTCGGTTCTGTTCTTACAGTGAACGATGCGATCACAAAAGCCACCACGCCCAAAAGATCTTCACCCATCGCCTCTACAAACGGAGGTATTTTGCTTGGCTACATTTTCAAGCTGTCAAAAACGATCGCTGCTTAATCAAAATAAAATAAGACCAACGTTTCAGGATGAAACTAAAAACCACTGTCAATGTTACGTTTGTGCCCACGTTCCTTTTCTGGTGAAAGTTGTTTCAGTGCGTGTGTCCACGAAACAGCGTGGGCACGTTTTTAATCTTAATTATGATGTCGGAAGCACGGGCGGTGCCTCTGCCAGTCAATCAAACTGCCCACGGCACCTGGGCCAGTCTCGTGACCTCATGTCACTTCGCGTGGCCTCAAAGTGCACCTGGCCTGGCACAACCGCCACGGTGACATCGCCGTCACTAAGTGGTGAACAGTTGTTGTCGCTGCATGCATTTACTAAATTTGTCGCGTGTGTCAGGTCTTTATCACACGAACGAAACGTCAAGGCCACCCACACCGACAACCACATCACCAGTTTGCGGTATTTCTTTTGAACTTTCTCTTTGACCTAAATTAAATGAAATCAATCTCATAAGTATGGTCTCGGACTACAGTATTGATTGCACAAACGTGAATGCCAACAGGGATAGAACAAATTAGAATGCACAAGAGGGAGGATTCCTTTGACAACTGAACATATCTAGAATAACAACTGACGAATTACGTATTTTTTCCCAATATAAATCGATATTGGTATACGGATATCCACGTAAAAATATATATGTATATACCTGTGCAATACCGTCTTGCATTGTTTCCTTAAACATGATGGTATATAAAACACTGTACCTTATGAAAGTTTGCTATAACATATACAGTAATATGTGTCGTAATAAAATTACGTTAGTATTTAATGAATGGCCATTTCCATACACTTAATCATGAATCACTCACAATACCTTACAGTAATTTGCAATGGGTAGATACTTTGTTTATGAACATTTTAAAAAGGGGAATAACTGTCATGTTGACTATATTGTCTATGCCATACTATAGATTACCACACTTCATTGCAGCATTCCATGATAGTGTGAAGGCAAACTTTTGGTTTAATTACTAATTTGCTTGAGTTTATTGCGATTTTGCTTTGCATATATATTGTCTCAAAGTGCCCTCGTCTCCGCACGAAACAGTTCTTAGATCTTAACACCTGCATAATCGCCAGATACGGTAAAACCTGTTGTAATCTTATATATGTATACTGGCAAAAAAGTACCCATAGCGTTAGTAGCCATATTTGTTTTAGTGAGAAAGGGAGTCTGCGCTAAAGTATTTTTACATCCGATAAAGCTCATTCAGCTATTTCGTTCTCTTTCAGAGGTCATCTGTCCACATTGAAGTGTTTTTTATCATATTTGGAGATTTATAGAAGCCAAACGATTATAAACATAGAGAGTAAAAACCATTCGATCAATACGACAATTGGGAGAGAACTTGCAAACGCCATGTACACAGCGTCATGGTCGGGATCGAACCCATGCTCTCCTGCGTACCAGGCGAAGGATATAATATATCGACCCTCAGGGCAGTTGTAAAAAGTACGCTCTTGAGCATGAATTTGAAATAAATCGATTTCGAAGGCACAAGTGACTGGAAGAAGGGAGTTGCAGACGATGTGAGCTGCAGCGGAGAATGAGTGACCGCTTGATAAGTGAATGTTGTTTGGCAGCTTTGTTAGGAAGCCTCGCTCACGGAACATTTGGTTGCTAAATACGCTTTTCAGGTGTCGTTTTCCAACCGTTTGATGACACCGTAAACGTGCGTATATGGAATCCTTAAACGCAGAGCAAGTGATTGAAATTTAATACCGGTGCCTACCTTATTTGTTTTGAACTCTCAATACAACCCAGTGACAGTCTTATTCAGCCGTTTAAACATTTCTTGGTCACAGTTCAAGCTTCGCTTTGCGTTTTATGAACGCACGTATTTTGTCCCGAAATGCAACACGTTTTTCGAGAAAAGCGAGTCTTCTTCTCACGTGTGTCTTACTCAGGGACACCAAACGACTGTGCGTGTCACCGGAGCATTGATCACAATGGCAAAACCGGCGTCTTGTGTAAATGGAATGAAGACCGCCGATTGGAGGGCTATAATTACACGGTGAACTGTGTAGTGAACAGCCAACGAGGTACGTGCATAAATTAACGTTTGGAAAACACGATCGGTGCCTCTGCGGTGAACGCAGGCGCGCCGCGAACCCAGCGGCTTGAGTTTGATTTCTGACAATGACCAATATCGGCGTCGCGTGTTATCCGAATCAGGCCCGCATCCCCATCACCAGCATGGTGAAGTATGGTCAAACAATCCCCATCACCAGCACGGTGAAGTATGGTCAAACAATCCTCATGACCCACACAGGCCTTCATTCGGCAGGAGATTGAAAAGAGCTATACAATAGCATTACTGATTGAGCATTGGTCCAGTTTCTGAAAACGATAAATTACTTAAACTCAACATGTAGGCAATTTCCAAACTGTAACAATGTTATTTATATTTAAAATGTGCATTTAAAGCATAAAATAACAAATAGTTATTATAGATTTAGGATATTACAACAAATATTGTATAACCCTATATTGTCCATATATGCAGTATAAACACGTTACTTAATTCTCGTACATGGTCACGGCCAACATCAGTGTAATATGAACCGGTCCAGGGCCAGTATCAACTATCACAATAACCTCAATGACAAGCGTGGTGAAGTATGGTCGTAACGTAACCCATAGAGAGGCTCCTATCCAGCAGTGACTTGAGATAGTGATGCATATGATTAAATCGTTATGGCTTCATACGGCAGTACATTTTCTGGCATTTGCTCAGTTGGTTCCACATATTGCAGACATCGTTATTCTTAATAATTGTTGTGTATTTGGTTGTTTTTTTGCTATGGCAACGATACATGGTCCACAGTTGATATGTTTTTGCATCTCAACTGTGGCTCTCTTGTCCGCAGGCTCCAATGGAGTTAATTGTCCATAGTTTGTTTGCAACATATTTACTTTGGGGGCGGCACGGTGGCCCAGTGGGTAGCGCTGACGCCTCACAGCAAGAAGGTCCCGGATTCGAATCTCGGCTCGGGTGCCTTTCTGTGTGGAGTTTGCATGTTCTCTCCCGTGTCCGCGTGGGTTTTCGCCGGGCACTCCGGTTTCCTTCCACAGTCCGAAAGACATGCTGCTGCATCGGTTAATTGGTTTGCAAACTAAATTGCCCGCAGTGCTCGGCGATGGACTGGCGTCCCATCGTGGGTATATCCCTGCCTTGGCCCCTGTGTCTGCCCGGATAGGCTTCGGCTCATCGCGACCCTGTACAGGACTAAGCGGTTTCTGACAATGAGATGAGATATTTACTTTGAATGTCAAGTTTCATTTTAAAGTGTCTTAATGTATCTCACTGCTCTCTACACTATTTCAGGAAAGTTCAATGGAACGACGAATCACAACTATATTCTGTTTGAGAATATTCAGCTTGGCAACAACAACAAATGTACATTGCAACATAACAAGAAAGGGTGCACTCAATTGCAAGAAACTTGTGTTATTAAAATAACCAAACAGGGTAAGTATACCTGTTGGCGTACATGCTATCCGTGTGTTGAAGTGAAAATACACGTTTCTTAACTACGCCTGCACTGTAATAAATGTATCGGTCACTTTCTCTACTAGTACGGCATATCGGACTGTACCGGCTTACTTACACCTCTGTCCCCATCACGAAACTTGCTTACGATTGTTTTTGCCGAATTTGCATGGGAGAAAATTAAAAAAAAGAATGTCTACTGTATTTTTTTTTTCAGAGTCAGATGCCGGCAAGATTGTCACGATTGTGCTGTTGCTGATCGCGGTTATCGTATGCCTGTTCATTGTACGGAAGTTCTACGTGAAAAACAAGAAGATTGAGAGGCGAGTAATGCGCTGAACACCGCAACCCCGTCAACGTCTCCAGCAAATGCCGAGATATTTATTTTCTTCCACAAAAACGATTGCAAATTCAATCATCACAATATTACGGAATCAATTCACCTCAACTTATTAAAGTGAATTTGGCATTTTTTTTTTCATCTTCTTTTCCCACTTTGGGGTAACTCTGTCGGCGTGATATTTGATTTTTTTTTCTCTTAAAAGAGAAAAAAAAAATCTAATAGCACTCTTACGTACTTCCAAACGGAGATTAAGATTTCGCAAAAGTTACCCAAAGGCACTTGGCCCAACATAAACCTGCCATAAGTCTTCCACTCATTTTGATTGGACAACCTTACAGCGCACGCGCTGTCGTCGAATCATCGTGTCAACATTGCGGACACATACCATCAACTTGCCGTGTTATACTCCGCAACACAGTTTACAAACCTCTCTATAAGCCACGAGCACGGGTGGCAAGGGCACTGTGACCAGCGTAAATGAGTGTCCTTGAGAGCACTGCACGGCGATGGACTGGCGTCCCGTCGTCGGGTGTATTCCTGCCTTACGCCCTGTGTTTCCGGGATAGGCTCCGGCTCACCGTGATCCTATATAGGATTAAGCGGTTTCAGATAATGAGAATGAGATGAGAGCACTGCAGATAGGCTGAAGAATAGCGATGCCAGGACTAATACCTGAGGAAGACCGTCGATTCGGTGTCGCCAACGAACTGGTTTGATCGGCCACATGGCCTCTGAAACGTCGATCATTCAGTCGTAGTTCAAACGTACGGACAACCAAGTGTGGCTGAATATGTGATATTTTCACCCGGGAACCAGTGCGCCAGATGGTGTCATAACCTGATGTCTGACTACATATTTAAGGCTCAATATTTAAGCAAATAAATGTAAGTCGTGGAAAAAATGATCACGAAACGAGCGACGTTAACCTCAGTGTGACGATATTTTGCAACAAAAAATGATGACGGGCTTGTCGCGGGCCGTACGGTACGCGAGCGTCATATCACGGCACCACTGCTGCGTAACACTACTGAGTCATCTCACACAAGGCCAGGTGGTTTGCAATCAGGGGGCCGCATGCTGTGGGCCGAGAATGACCGTTGTGGACCGTGGATGCCACCACTGGATAACTTTGCTTTAGCCCTGACTCAACTCGTCTCAGTGTCAGAAACCGCTTAGTCCTGTACAGAGTCGCGGTGAGCCGGAGCCTATCCCGGCAGACACAGGGCGCAAGGCAGGGTTATACTCACGATGGGACGCCAGTCCATCACTGTATTGCGGGCAATTTAGTCTGCAAGCCAATTAAGCGATGCAGCAGCATGTTTTTTGGACTGTGGGAGGAAAATGGAGTGCCCGGCGAAAACCCACGCGGACACGGGGAGAGCATGCAAACTCCACACAGAAAGGCACCCGAGCTTAGATTCAAACCCGGGACCTTCTTGCTGTGAGGCGACAGCGCTACCCACTGGGCCACCGCGCCGCCCTCGCCCTGACTCCTCAGCTGATTAAAAAAATTGCAACAACATTAATCAACCGGTAGCGATCATTAACGACAATGTTGTGAAATTGTTTCCCCGTATTTGTAAGAACAAGAAAGTCTGTGAACAAATACATTAATCGGTCATGCATTATCAATACCCGCGTATTATATGAATCATATTTGTTTAAATCCCATGATTGTCTAACTTTCATTGTGCAGATTGTGTGTGTTTTCTCTCCTCGTCGCTCTCACTTCGATAATGAACGTTTTTATTCGTAGGCAATACAGCAGTGAAGAGGGTGTTTGTTTACTCCCAAAAGCGTTATGGGGTGAGTGTTGTGAGAATTGGATTGCTTGTGTTAAATTATGATTGAAGTACCGATAATGTGATTGATAATGTGTTTCCTCTATATTTCATAAGCCACGGCAAAACTTTGTTGCATCTCAATTTACATCTGTTCAATTTTGCAAAGATAACATTATTTTGTGAACAAAGTTATTATCACTATGGGTACTTTGCCAGTATACATATGTAAAAAATGGAAAAGGCTTTTACCATTTCTGGCAATTAAATACGTGTTAAGATATTAAAACACTAAATAAACACATTTCACAACGTGTCCAGTTTGCACAAAAGCACGCATACTTGTGGCACAATATGCAAACAAATAGCTTTGATAATATATGCATTGTCCTTAAAACTGAGTGGCCTACACCAGACATGGCTTTCTTTAGTGCCTGATTGTCAGTGTTAGCCAGATGTTGCCAAAAGGCAGTGAGCTCAAGACAATGCAATATCAATGCTTTAGTAGCTCAGGTCGAAATTCTTCTTGCGGTGACGCTGCTCTAACCTTGTTATCATTAAACAATAAAGTAGATACTTCAAGTCATTCTCAATCTACCAATGAATATAGGCCTCCTTACAGAATCGTCAGCCGTGGAGGATTTTATTTTTGTCATACTTCACCACACTGACCAGTGTGTATTGGTGTATGGTGTGAAGGTTAGGACTAGCTCTGTTATTATTTGATACTGATATTAGCCACGACCTATCACCACTCCATCCCTGTCGTGGCATAACTTCCATCAGCGTTGGTGTTTCGGTGACAAACGTTTACCTTTTCGATCTTAGGCTTTCAGAAGGAAACGATCGTCACAAACATGGATCCAATCCCCGCAAAAGTGTTTCGCCAAACTGTACAGAGCAAATCCACCTCGAACTGCAAAGTGTTCCATCAAGAGTTCAGCGTGAGAAAAGATTAACGCCTTACACTCATACCTGCACAGGAACACTTCTTCCTTCATTTGTTTTAACAATAATTTTTTGTTTGTTTGTTGTCCTTAATTGACTTAGAGTCATTATTTAACGTGTCGTTCTCTCCATGGCTATGTGTAGCGCTTTGTGACCTCGGGTGAAAGGCGCTTTAGAAATGCAAATTTTATTATTATTATACCCTTCACTGTGTGTTTTTTTAAATTATTTTTGCTTAATCTAAACTCAAATGCAACGCTCCTTCATTATGCCTATTCACTTGCTTATTGCACGAGTCTCAAGACTCTTTTTTTTAATTCAGGAGGCTCCTGCGAAGTGTTCAAAGTAGGACGTGATGTTGCGATGCTTAGCCCCAATTGAGTAATTTCCAACTAATCGTTGAGAATCGAGATGATTGATCAATACAGCTACATTGTATGATGTCTTAACAATCGATGCGGAAAGGGAGAGAGAACGTGCAAACGCCATGCACAGGTGCCCGATGTGGGAATCGAACCCAGGCCCTTTTTGCTTTGAGACGCAAGCGTTACCCAAGCACGACCTGACTCATGCCTAGCCCTCTTATATATAGGGTGTGTAGTTTGCAAGTCATGACTAGTAATTATTCAGCATTTGGATTATTGGCCAATACTAGTTACTCTGTATGTATAGTATTGCTCTCGGAGGACATTGGAAAACCCGGGGGAAAACCATGTAGAACAGTAGGGGAACATACAAATTCGACACAGAAATGCACCCAAGTCAGGAATCCAACCGAAGGGCTTGTTGGGGCACATTGTTATTACTCTGCCACCCGGCGATCCATCTGGCTCCTAAAGCGTCAGATGCAGGGGTAGTTTTTATTTCTCAAATGTGGAAAATTAAACAGAATGTAAAACGCCATCTCCCCATACACACACAAATAAGCAATTATTGTTTGGAAAGCAGTAAATGTCTGCGGTGCCTGGCACAGTGTGGAATGTTGTGCAATTTCTCTAACGTCAATGATGAACTGTTGCAGTTGTGACACGTTTGAGGAAGCGAAGTGATTGCAGGATGGCTGTGTTCACAGACAATCCCACGCGTGATTGAGAAGTATTCCCAGCAAGAGGCGACTCAGCCACAAAATTCTAAGAAGAACCGCTACTCAGACATTCTTCCATGTGAGATGTGCACCCGCACCGGCGTGCTTATCAAAACAATAAAGTCTCATCTCATTGTCAGCAACCGCTTAGTCCTGTACAGGGTCGCGGTGAGCCGGAGCCTATCCCGGCAGACACATGGCGTAAGGCAGGGATATACCCGCGATGGAATGCCAGTCCATCACCAGGCAATGCGGGAAATTTAGTCTGCAAGCCAATTAAGCTATGCAGCAGCATGTTTTTGGACTGTGGGAGGAAACCGGAGTGCCCGGCGAAAACCCACGTGGACACGGGGAGAGAACTCGCAAACTCCACACAGAAAGGCACCCGTGCTGAGATTCGTGCTATCCACTGGGCCACTGGTGCCGCCTCAAAACAATAAAGTAATAATAATGATTGCATTTATTGAGCGCCTTTCACCCGAGGGTCACAAAGCGTTGCACAGAGCGGTATGTGCCAGCTTATCCACGTCAAGCAGGAACATTGCCTTTTCGGTGACGCTCCGCTCCCCCCGCGAGGCGTCACCCAAGTAGGACTGAAAATGTACCGGTGTCGGTTCTTCACCGCTTGACGTGTGTGACGAGAATTGCTCTCCGCGGCTGTTCTTTCGGGATAGCCGTGTCGAGTGTTCCTGCTATCCCGACGCCTAGTGATGCCTCCAGCGTGGGAAGCGAAACAAACGTCAAGAAGGACACAAACAACTCGACACGGCGATCGTTATTGTTGCTGATTTGCCGCTCTTGTGTCGTTGTTGTTGACGTGTCGTTCTCACCACAACTCTGTGCAGTGCTTTGTGACCCTCGGGTGAAAAGCGCTCTAGAAATGCCATTATTATTATTATTATTATCCCATCGCCGTGGAGAGCTATTCTCTAGCGCAAATAATGTCTTGTTGTATATGCACACGATTTAATTCAAAATTACCGTCTCTAAATACGCAACGGAACGCCTTACAAATGTTAACAGTTACGGATGTGCATAATTTTTTTTTGCCGGCGATGGACTGGCGTCCCGTCGTCGGGTGTATTCCTGCCTTACGCCCTGTATTTCCAGGATAGGCTCCGGCTTCACCGTGACCCTATATAGGATTAAGCGGTTTCAGATAATGAGATGAGATGAGAGATAATTTTTTTGCTTTGTCTTAGAGGGGAAACATATTTAGTTCAGGCAATTGCCAGGCGAGCTTTACCGTAACTGACTCAGCCTTTGCGCACTGTGTCAGATGATCAAAATCGGGTGAAGCTGAGCAGCGATGGAGGATCGGGCAGCGATTACATTAACGCCAGCTACATTGACGTGAGTGCGTCCGCACGCTTGTCATGCAACGACGCGAGGTCCCGTACATTTCGCAAGCGCACGTAATGCC
>JAZEWT010000010.1:18063541-18076006 GCA_036362905.1 Mordacia mordax
GCTCTCCGACGCATATTTTGTTACCTTCGACTAGTGCAACTCTGGTAGTAAGGCTTTTGAAGTCTTCTGGCGAGGACTGTTGATGTGGCTCAGTGTTGTCGTGCCGGGATGATGGCTCGCTGCCGACCTGCGCCTGCTCGGGAACACTTCTTCCTTCTTTCGTTTGTTTGACAGTTATTTTTGTCGCATATTTTATGCCCTTCATCTAAATTATAGCCATTGTACGACTTTCAGTTGAACTGCTCTGTTGTTGTTGTTGCTGCTGAAATGACGTTCTCGCCACAACTTAGATTTGGAGCAATAAAAATGTTCTTGTTGTTAATTTGCCGTTCATATGTCGCTGTTGTTTGCTGACACGCCGTTCTCTCCACGGCTCTGTGCAGCGCTTTGTGACCCTCGGGTGAAAAGCGCTCCAGAAGTGTAATTGTTACCATAACACGTGGTGTCGCACGGTTTACGGTCGCGGTGTCTTCAGGTCCCCTAGAGCACACCGCCGGCGACTTCTGGCAAATGATCTGGGAGAAGAAAATTTCCGTGATTGTCATGGTCACGAAATGTGAAGAAATGGGCAAGGTACGAACGGGGGCCACGCACCCGAGGACAATACATCTGGTGTTCAGTCTTGCACACGATTCGCCCACGAGTTGATGAGAGAGCGCAAGCGCTGCCACGAGAACGCGCGTCTCGTGTCATCACGCACGTGTAACGCAAAGCGCTTTGTGACCCTCGGGTGAAAGGCGGTTTATAAATGCAAAGCGTTATTGCGATCGCTTCATATTATGAATCGAACAAACGCGAACAGACCCCGTGTGAGCTCTTGGGGCAAGCGCTGTTTAGCAGATACCCGTGAAGTCCAGCAGGGCACCATACCCACTCGTCTTTATCTCTCTGGTGGTGATTTTCACATCACACCAGATACTTATTTCAGACCGAGGTGACCTTGGCTAGACTCACGACTGTTTCTAACTGTTGTCAGTGGCGTTGGTCTCGAGTTGGAAGCGAACTCGGTTGGCCAGTTTCTTAGCGAAGGACCGTTCATCGCTGTCCCCCCATACACACAACAACGCAACATCAACAACAACCGCCATTCGTCACGGCGCCTGTGCCAGGCCATATGCACCTTGAGGCCACAGACACACATATCGCCACACTCTTCACTCGTATACCGTGTGTTTATGTTTAATTTGTGATGTGTTTGCCTATGGTGCCCGTAAAGTGCCCTCTGTTATTCTGCTCACGATTTTTTTTCGTAGGTGAAATGCTTCCAGTACTGGCCACATCCCAATGAAGACAATAGGACATTTGGCAACATCACTGTGACGGTTATAGATGAGAAGCCCTATGCAGACATCGTCATCCGAACCTTCTCCATAACCCACGTATGATCTATATTGATGTACAGAACGTACACACGCACACACGCACGCATAATGTAGTGAAATGTGCTGAGTACTGCAGTGCTGGAGATAAAGATTTATTGCTGTGGATCATTCAGTTAAATTTAATGGGCACACCTGACATTTCATTCGTCCTAGAAAACCCAGCTTGATTTATTTCACCGAATATTTGGAGCCAAAAAAAAAAAGGTATAAAGTCACATTTTATATGGGACAAAATTGACTCGACGGAGCATATCTGGGGACATAACGAGAAGGACGACACAGCTGCCGTGCCTGGGAATGCGCGACGGGTTTTCCAACGTACCGGCAAGAGTGCGATCTTGGCAAAGTGGACACAATATTGGAAGGACACTTGCCAGGGCGGTCGCCGTGGCGCAAGGGTCAACGTGAAGGACTTGCAATCCAGAGGTCACCGGCTCGATTTCTTAAAGCGCCTCTCGAGTCCACCCAGCGGTATGCATAGGTACACAACTCAGCCGGTTAATTTGCAGGTCACGTGTGATAGGATACATTGTGAGCATTCCCACCTCTTCCAAGACGCCTGGCGGTTGTGGAAGAGCAGGCCAAGGTACCCTGAACAGGCGGTGTGTGACGCTCACGACAAATGCAAGCCTCTTGCGCCAGGAGCGGCTCCGGCAAGCCATTGCAGGGCTGCACCTTTCCCTTTATTTACTATTCCTCAGTGAGTAGTGTCGCCACCTCACAGCAAGGAGGTCTCAGTTTCTACTCCCAACTCGGATGCCTTTCGATGTGGAATTTGCATGTTCTCCTCGTGTGCGTTTTCCCTGGGTACTCCGGTTTCATCCCAGAGCACAAGCACATGCTGTTGCATACTGTAATGGGCCTGACGACATTTATGCCGGTGCCATACGATAGTATCGGCATCCCATCCTGGGTATAGCTCTGCCGCGCGTTGCGTCTGTACAGGATTAAGCGGGCACTGATCATTCATTATCAATACGCGCTTAATCCTGTTCAGGGTCGCAGAGGTGGAGCGGAACCTATCCCGGCTGACAGAAGGCGCAAGGCGGATGAATTCCCAGGATGTGTCGCCAGTACATCGCAGGGCACACTTTTGGGCCGGGAGGAGGGGGCAACAATTTACTCAGCAGGCCAATTAACCGAGGCAGCAGCGTGTCTTTGTGAGCTCTACTCACTGCATCACCTGGGATCTCATCTCATCTCATTGTCTGAAACCTCATCTCATCTCATTATCTGAAACCGCTTAATCCTATATAGGGTCACGGTGAGCCGGAGCCTATCCCGGAAACACAAGGCGTAAGGCAGGAATACACCCGACGACGGGACGCCAGTCCATCGCCGGGCATTGCGGGACAATTTTAGCCTGCGAGCCAATCAACCTATGTAGCAGCATGCTTTTTGGACTGTGGGAGGAAACCGGAGTGCCCGGCGAAAACCCACGCTGACACGGGGAGAGCATGCAAACTCCACACAGAAAGGCACCCGAGCCGAGAGATTCGAACCCGGGACCTTCTTGCTGTGAGGCGACAACGCTAACCACTGGGCCACCGTACCGCCCTCACCTGGGATAATGGGTGAATATTCCCGTCCCCCTCCCCTCCCCCGCAGTGCAAACACAAAGGCTTTGGAGCGCACACAGTGAGCCACGTGCAGTTCGTGAGTTGGCCCGACCACGGTGTCCCCGAGAATCCAAATCTCCTTCTCAAGCTCAGGAGACGCGTGAACGCCTTCAACGGAGCCGGCTGCACGGCCGTCGTGGTCCACTGCAGGTGAGTTTCGGAAGACTGGCGTCGCGTGGACTCTTATATGCGGACGGGAGTTATAAACTTTCTGCTTTCTGCTACGGGTCATTTTTTTTGCCGGTGTACATATGTAACAAGTAGGAACAGATTTTTACCATTTCTGGCAATTATACCTGTTGGCATATTTTGCCACAAGTATGTGTGGCTTTTTTCAAACTCGACACATTGTGAAATGTGTCTATTTTGGTGTTTTAAGATCTTAACACGTGTATAATTGCCAGAAATGGTAAAAATCTGTTTCACCCTAGGGTCACAAAGCGCTGCACAGAGCTGCGGAGAGAACGGCTCGTCAACAACGACATAAAAACGGCAAATCAATAACAATAACGAATATTTTGGGGGAGGGCAGAGGTTTGCTACAAATCCGAACTGTGGAGAGAACGGCATGTCAACAACAACTACATAACTTAAAATCTGCACCAATAACTTTTTTTTTATTATTACAATCGGTTTAATATCAAGCCCCTAGACTAGTTTGGGACACGATCCGATTTATTTTCTTCATTTGCATGAAAAATATTGCTCGTATCATTTTCAAGCATGCAACGCATAAAATTAGCAAAAGAACCGTTTCTGATTAAAATACATCTTTTCAAAGATTTGATACGATTTTTATTTATGTTTAAGCCATTCCAAGAGACGTTCAAAATCCGTTTACATATTTATTTGTCATAGTCTAATCACCCATTTATGCACCACGACAGCCTTATTAGGTGTTCTCTTTTGACATTCGTTATTAATCAGTGTGACGATTGCTGACCAAAGCTGTTCTTTCGGGATAGCTGTGTCGAGCGCTCCTCTTCTCTCCTTCATGACCTTTTGTCATCCAGCATCAATCCACGAACACCTACATCAGTACAATAAGCAGTCTATCATGGAAAAATAATAACTATGATTATTACTACACGTGTTCACCCAGGACAGTCAAGTCTCAAGATTCCTTTTTCAGGTGTGTCCTGGCAACTTTTTGGAGTAGGAGGGCAGTGATTGATCAGCACTTAGGCAAATGGTTAAAGACCAGCCGACTTGTACGGTTCGTTTTTGTTTCAACTAATATTCACGAGCGTTATTTTCCGACACAGCGCTGGAGTAGGCCGGTCTGGGACCTACATTGGTCTGGACTGCCTGGCGAGACAGCTGGAGAACGAAGGCCAAGCGGACGTCTACGGATGCGTCTTTCGCCTTCGTCACCAGAGACCGCTCATGGTGCAGGTGGAGGTGAGATTCGGTATTTCGCCGGCGGGACGTTGCTCTGGCGTCGCGGCTACGAATCAACCCACCGCTGATTGACGTGCCTCCCCGACCCGCCACAGTCTCTCACCCGCCCGCCACGTTACGGTCGACCGAGTACCTTGCGCGTGAGCTCCATCTCCGCGGCGGACGTTCTGTCAGATGTGCACCATCCCTTGAATACCACTCCATTACCATTCTCGAGAATCGGTCATCATCCCTTACGGCATCGTGTCCTTGCCCGCGTCAGCTTACTCCCGCTAACAGATGGATGTCTTTAACCCATGTACGAGCTTCACTTCTCGTGTTAAGCTCTGTCCAAATATAGTATCAAGACTAGAGGAATCCACGCGTCATTGTGCAACCGTTGGGTTTAAAATATTTTAATTATAATAATCGCACTTCTAGAGATTCTTTCACCCGATGGTCACAAAGCGCTGCACACAGCTGTACAGAGAACGGTACGTCAGCAATAACAACGACATATGAACGGTCAATAAATAACAATAACGTTTTTTCTTGCTAGTAAATTCTGACTATAATAATAATAATAATTGCATTTAGAGAGCGCTTTTCACCCGAGGGTCACAAAGCACTGAGCAGAGCTGCGGAGAGAATGGCGTGTTAACATCTACGACATAAGAACGGAAATTTTGCAGCAGTAACGTTTTTTTTTTTACAAATCCGAGCTGTGGAGAGAACGGCATGTCAACAGCAACATCAGGACAGTTCATCATGCATTAGTAGCTTGAAGAACTTTAAGATCGTCAGTCTTGACGTCCTGAGTTTCAGATGTAAATATGCAATTTTCATGCACAGATGCATGGAAATCTATTGGGGCGTATACTCTTGCGTTTTCATCACCTAACCAAGAAACTCGTGGCACCGTATTTGTTCATATTTCATAATGCAACATGCATGTAAGGTAATTTTGGCAATATATGGCAAACTGCTATATTTTAAGATCCTACAGTTTATTTTTTTGTTTTCAAATATGCACTTGAGCTAGTACAAATGAACCAACCAAACGCATCTCTATATTTTTTGTTAAGTTTGTTTTGTGCAAAAAGACTCACGAATTCCAAATACTCTTATTCACGAGGATGCTGCCAAATTCACATCGAAGGGAAATATGTTTCCTTATACATGATGACATTGGAGTAATTTTCAACTGATGATTGCTTAGAAAAGCTGCTCTCTCGGGATAGCCGCGTCGATCGCTCCCTCTCCCGATGGAGAGAGCAGTTTTTCGAAGCAATCATCATGCATCGAGCCGTGACAACCTACATCATTAAGTTTCAACTGATTGTCAAGCATCGAGATGATTGATCAATAGCAGCTAGACCGTAGATTTGTTAGCGATGGGTGCAAACCAGAGATACCCAGAGTGAAACAAAGGGAGAGGAGGCAGGAGAACTCACAAATGTCACACACAGGCGCCCAAAAGGGAATCGAATCCAGGTCATTTTTTGCGTTGAGACACAAGCGTTACCACCGCGTGACCCTGTTGTCCAAACCACATAGGTCGTGTAATCATCAGCTACCGTGTTCGGGTCATCAGATTTGCTCCGTGGACACATATTCTGCTGCACCGAGTAAATCGTAATCATTTTTCGTTTGTCAGCCGTGGGGCCTGAAACCAGCACATAGAGGCTGGCTCAGTACACAAACACAGTCCATTAGGCTCTATGACCACCCAGCCGTTACATTTATAGAGAGATTTGTCTCCGCAATGATACACTGTAATTTCTAAGAATTCAAGGACAGTAAATATGTAAACAAATGGATTAATAACCAGATGTGGTGCCCTCGGTTACATAAGTGGCACATTGCCATAGCTACATAGGCCAATGAAAATAGACAGACATTGGTAACACTATACAAATAAACACACAAGCACACCAACATAGAAATACAGTAGACAGGCAGACACAGAAGCGTGGCATTACAAAGGGTTCCTCAATAATAAAGATCAGTCAGTGAGTCTTTATTTCAGCCGGTACGATATGTAAACTCGGTCAGTTGTCTTGGTTTAATTGCAGAGTACATGGGGCCTGGCACAGCGACTCACGTGCACGTTTTTTCGTTCGGGATTTTTCTGTCAGATGGCAGATTTATGATGCGGCAACACATGATGGCACCCCTGCCACGATTAATACGGCTGCACTCACAATGCAGCCCCATTCCTCAGTAAATTCCAGTTGCCTTTACAACCTCAAACGATATAAAACGATCGCAACCACTTACCGCTCTCCTAATTTGCGGTTGTGCAAGGGTTTGTAAAGAGAAATGTATCACTGCTCATTTTAGCTGGAAATCGCTACGACCTTTCACTTGCGTGTTCTGCAGAGCCAATATGTGCTACTCCACCGGGCACTTCTGGAACATCACCTCTTTGGCAATACGGAGCTCAGTATTCCCAAGCTCCACGCAAGAGTCCAAGCCATGAAGGTCACGGATTCCCAGCAAGACGAGTCAATCGTAGATGTCGAGTTTAAGGTGTGCCTCACCATCATTGTCACCATGAGCCATGGTCAACGCACTGCTGGATGAAGGTCCCCTCGAGCCACAACCATCTCTCGCGTTGCCGCTGTGCAATAATTCGCCGAGCATCCGCGTGGTTTCGTTGGTTCCGGTGTCCCAGCGGCGTGGGTCTCCCTATAATTTTTGACTCACAACGAGACAACACCCGAGGAATGGGTAAAAATAGAGGTGGAGCGGCGACGGTTCATAGTACGCAGTACCGCGGTGAACCGAGTTAACCGAGTTTAAATCCCAGCCATGGTTAACGGTGGTTATATCTAAACTAGTTGGGGGCCCCTCCCTAAAACAATGAGCATTGAGCGGGGTGGTGAAGTAAACATATAACACTTGGTTTGCATTGGCAGTCACCCATCCAAGCATTAACTAGACCCGGTCTTAGTTAGATCCCAGGTTATGGCACTCAAGGCGATTTTATTGTAAGCAACACCTCTGGATGCACTGCTGGATAGGAGGCTCCTGATACCGTACAGTTGATTGGGAGTTATTTCTGACCACATTTCACCACGTTTGACAGTGAAGATCGGGAGCATAGACGTGGGAGCAGAGTACAGCAGAGCAATGGATTTTGCTTCACTACCCTCTGCTGTGCATAACAATGCCTTGTAGCTGTCGAAAACATGTTTAGCACAGACTGGTCTTCCATCCCAGCGCTGTCCAGGCTAAAGCCTGCTAATTGGTTCCAAGCTCTGACAAGATCGATCATGTTGCAGGTGATTTGGTGACAGGCCATGAATTGGGGGGGGAGATGTGAGTGCAGCTGAGACAATAAAATGCTCCGCACGTAAGAATCTAGATTATTAGTGCGCAACTTAAGGACCTTAGGTCTGCTGTTGCAGCATAATCACTCTGACACGGGCAGTAACCCCCCCAGAGCCACGCAATCACCACTCAATGTTGTGTTTTTTTTGTACATTCGTTTCACAACAGAGGCTGCCGACCTTTGAAGACACGTTTGCACAAAAAGCTGGCAAAAACAACAACAATTTTGGCAAGAACAGGAACACAAATGTCATCCCATGTGAGTGTTTTCTCCAGCCAGCCAGTGCATATATCCTGCGAGATGAATTGCTCTAAGTCGCTTGCAATTGTTGGGCATTTTTAACCGTATGTGGAATAACTACGTTGCCAGACGACTTTAACAGGGTGAAGCTTTGGAAGTTTACACCGTCAAAGAGCGACTGTGAGGACGACGAAGACAATTATTCTGATGGGGATGACAATATTGAGAGTGACAATGAAAACAGTGACAAGGATTACATCAATGCCTCCTTCATGGATGTGAGTGAAGATGTATTTATTTCAATGTACAAACTATTATTTTCACCAGTTAAATTTTTTTTATTCACATAGGTAGGTGAGCATCTCCACATTGTCATTGCAGAACCGGTTCCCTATTAAGAACTCGTCTGATTTTTGCTAATGTAGGGGATGCACATTACCTCTGCTATTGTCCGTGATGTTATATGCAATTTAAAAAAAATGGTTTTCAAAGTTGAAATTGATAGGATGAATTTGCTGGTCAACTCTGCTTTATGTGCAAACTAACGTCACAGCGAACAGGCATTACGATATACTTTCCTAAAGTGCACGCTATGAAAAGAGCCATTCAGGACCCACAAGCAATTGAGGATAATAGAAAAGGTCGTGGGGATTATTATTTTCGCGGACCCTACAGCTCCGGCGGATGATGGCAATCGCTCGCAATAATGTTGGGGGTAGGCGTTCTACCGTATTGGTAAAATTACGTACTTTGCACAGCCCGTCCTTGTCAGGAAAAACAAGATCACCCAGAATATGACAAGATTGTCGTTGTGAAAGTGGAGGGCAGATATGCACAGAAAGGTGGTTACAACGTGCTAGAAGGGTTGAGAAAATAAAAAAAAAACTATATCAATCTTTGATTTATGTGGGACTCGCATATGGGTAGTGGTAACATTGACCCTTTGGCGCCATGAAGCAGATATTTCATTTTTTTCTGGAGTCTCCCTTGAAATTTCGAAACTTCCAGTGAAATGAAAAGAGCCAGACACGAATTAGATATTTAATTTGATGAGAAGAATTAAGATGAAAATAGAGATAAAGTGAGATGGGAGCTGCAGGTATGAGTCACATGACGTTTTTTTTCATGTGCTTTATGGAATTTGAATTTTAGGTCACTTTTTCCCAATTTAATTTTTTTCATAAATCCAGGGCCACTGGTGCTGCTTGGGAGACCTTACACTTTTGCTTGATTTGCTTATGTCTAGCTTTACCACTGCTCACGGGAGTCTCTTAAGCATACAGTGTA
Organism: Mordacia mordax; assembly: GCA_036362905.1. Lineage (NCBI taxonomy): Eukaryota > Metazoa > Chordata > Hyperoartia > Petromyzontiformes > Petromyzontidae > Mordacia > Mordacia mordax. Next base: position 18,072,787 of record JAZEWT010000010.1, read on the forward strand.
GAAATTTAGTGATTTAGTTCATTGCTAGTATATAGTTTTCAAAGGCTATCAGTGAGAATCCTAAAGGGCCTGGTAATATTTATACATCAAATTAGTTGCGTAATCGTTTTCGTTATAATTTTTGGCTCATAATTATGTTCTGCTGGGCCAGATCATGCTACTATAATGTAACTTAATCATAACCCTCAATCGTCTGATAAAGCTTGCTTTTTAGCATTACGCTTGACCGCAAAACCGAATTAATTGGCATCTCTGCCCACGTGACAGCTTTATTTGAATGGCTTTTGTGTGGTGAAAGAGAATTGTAAAGAAAAAGGATATTATTCCTACGAGACCTAACCGAAAAGCAACCAATCATAAATGATGTGGGTCGTAAAATCCGAATAATGAAATTAGGCTTGGTTGAGAAAATCACCTGTCGGGTATCCGTAGATGAGCAGACATAGAGTTGAAAACGAGCCATTTCTATTTCATTCAAAAGTTTAATGTAATTGCAGTTGTCATGTATTGTTAATTGCAATACCTTCTATTCTCTTCCATTCAGGGTTATCACAAGCAGAAGACCTACATTGCTACTCAAAATCCTTTGCCCGACACTGTGTCTGACTTTTGGCTTATGGTTGTTCAGCAAAACTGTAGCCACATTGTCATGCTGTCAGAGGGTGAGAAGGTATGAGCAATTCATTGAGATGAAGTGTACATCTCATTCAATGTTTTAACCAAAGACATTATTGTCACTGTTGTCATGCGATTGCCAATTCACGTTTTTGTCTACTTGCATAAATGCACTTAATAATAACCGCTGCACTTCTGTGCAGCGCTTTTCACCCGAGGGTCACAAAGCGCTGCACAGAGCTGCGGTGAGAATGGCATGTCAACAACAACATCTTAACGGCATATCAACAACAAATTTATTTTTTACGTGGATAATGAAAAACATGTTATCCATAAAATCTATTTTTTGGATTCGGTGATGCAAACAAATTTGTACAAAAAACAATGTATTGTCAGTAACAGGATAAAAAACGTATTTTTTTCCGGAGTTAAATGGGTTTTATATTGATGTAGGTTTTATAAATGGGGTTTGGACGTAGTGAATCGCATTAAATTTGAGATGGGCTAAACGTAATAAAAGATATCCAATAATGCAACTAGGATGGCACTACAAACAACGCGCAAATAACCATCACACGGCAATTCGTAATTGGAAATGGCACCTTACGGAGGAATATTCAGCGAGTCGCTCTGCTTACTTCTGATCACGCACAAACAAACATCGTGTTGTCTGATCAGACAAATGTTCAGTAAACAACCAGTCCGCGACCCCGTACATGATTAAGCGGGTATTGATAATGAATGAATAAGTAACCAGTTGTAAATTACATGTGCCACAGGAGCAGTGTGCCCACTACTGGCCGGTGAAAGGAACGCAGAATTATGGCACCGTTAAGGTGACAGCGAGAAACGAGGTTTCCAAAGACGAGCTGACTGTGCGGCCGTTTGCGGTGGTTCATGAAGGGGTAAACGCACCCACCGCCTGTTCTCTTCCCCCCTCTGCTCTACGGCTGACACGCTCGAGGCCACGAACACAATCCCCAATGCGTGCTGCGTGTGCCAATTCGAGTTCGTAACGTGCTTCTGTGCGCTTCGTTGTGCAGTGTTTTTTAAAATCTAGCTATCAATTTAGAACGATAATGGCATCGTTTGTAATTCGTATATGGTGTAGACGTGAGCGTTTTATGACATTAACAGTGATAAACACGTGATATTTCACAACAGGGCTGATAATATTATCGTCGACCTCATTGTACGAGCGTTTGTGATAAAGCCACATCCTGTCAACCATTGCGGAACACAATTGCGAAACACGCCGTGGTTCTGGTGGCGTTCAGTCGCCCAGCCACGGAAGTGACATTCGTTCTTTCAGGGTCAGCAATAAAAAGACGTGAAAAAGTACATTTCTTGATAAAACTAAAGCGCCTGAGGATGCCTCTAACGTGTGAGGGCGAAACGTCGCGAGGAGAGGAGAGGGAGCCATCGACGCGGCTGTCCCGAGAGAGCAGCTTTTCGAAGCACTCATCATGCATCGAGCCGTGAAAAGCCACATCATTACAAACTACTGTCGTTTATTTTTCTGAGTCACATCTAACTGCTCTGGGGCACTGAATAGCTCTCAGTTTTGTTCCAGGCAGTGCTGCCAAATTAGATGCCCAAGACACAAATATAATAATTCCTACTGTGGTTGTGTCAAAAGGTCCAATTCATAATTTAGATCAAAATAACGTATTCATAACTGTTACGCTGTATTATATAACTGTTAAAACTGTACGTTTATTCGCTCCCCGGCATTTTTGGATGGTGCCGTGATTTGTCCGGAATGATGTTCGACGTCTCGCTGAGCCTTCGAATTCATTTCCTGCGAATGCACGTGGACTGAAACGTCGGTCATCACGCCGAACAGCACGCGGCACAACTCAAGACGCGCGTCGACAGAGATGAAACAGCTGAGCCGCTGCGAAAACCGACGCGCTGATGTGTGATTCGTTCGCGAAATGTCTTCATTGCAGAAAGAGAGTGTGGTGACACAGTATCAGTGCGCACACTGGAAACCGGACGGACTTCCCAAGTCACCCAAGCCTCTTATTGCCATTATCAATGCAATCCAGGGCTATCAAAAACGTAATGGAAACGACGGACACATTGTGGTGCATTGCAGGTAATCCACACTTCCCTTTAGCGCACTTGAAGGGGGGGGGGGAACAAAGATGTGTTTTGCCAGAAGATTTTATTTATTTTTGTTTTTTTTTTACAACACAAACACGTCTTTTGTTTCCATTCCAGTGACGGAGCGAGCCGATCTGGCACATTCTGCGCTCTCTGGAACACCCTGGAGGCCGCGTGTGTGGAGAGGATGGTCGATTTATTCCAGGCGGTCAAGTGGCTAAAAATGCAGCGTCCAGGAGTTGTCAAAAACAAGGTGAGGTTGACTGCTCTGTACGTTGTCACGGTTGTGCCGTACACCACGCTAATGTGGTGGTCGTCTCCCACCAGAGGAGACCACGGTACACTTGAGCTCTGCAAATATCGCCGTGAATTTGGCAAATATTAGTCTCATGAAGGGCGGCACGGTGGCCCAGTGGTTAGCGCTGTCGCCTCACAGCAAGAAGGTCCCCGGTTCGAATCTCTCGGCTCCGGTGCCTTTCTGTGTGGAGTTTGCATG
>JAZEWT010000010.1:18078265-18100826 GCA_036362905.1 Mordacia mordax
GTGACATTTCACAATAAAACATGTAATGGTAACGTATAGCGTGCCAAATTGACCCAGGTGGGAGTATATAGTGCACTTTTCACACTGCAAATGGTTTAAGAGCTTTAGAAAAGGGCACGATGTTTGACAACTCTGTCTGCACGTTGAGGACTGTCCAATTCCATCAGGGTATCCAAAGTATTGCACCAAAATAAGGTTTCCATTTTCTCCGCACAGTTAATAACGTTGTCTACTTATAACATATATTTGCTTTTTGTATATTTGTATGGTGTTATTTAAGCGTGACTGAAAAGCTGAACACATTTGGTGGAAATGGGTCACACTTCCTCCAGATAAAGCACGTGCTGTGTGGTTGTTCCAGACTATTAAAATTGCTCGAGTAAAGTGCATAATTTGGATATACACGCAATGAAACACATTTCACAACTGATAATAACAGTGTAATGCCGAGGGTTAAGGGATATGTTGAGTTTAAATGCAAATGAAACTTCCACAGCTGCAACGTATCCTGAATATAGTTTTGACTATATGAAGGAGTCAGTTAATTACATTGCAAGGTCTATATGTGGTGCGTATGCAACTTCCTTTTAAGTGACATTTTTGACTTTTAAGTCTGTTGAATTCCTATTTGTGCGTAAGTTGGAGACGTCTTGCAAGTTCATCTGAAATATTGTGTTTAAAAATTGTCAATATGTAGCAAAATGATTGAATAGTTTTGTTAGGATCATGTCACAAATGGTATTAATGAAGCAAATATACTCGTAAGCAGTATGACATGCTTTAACTAATTTAATAGCCTTTAAAAAAACTGAAACGCTTCATGATTGCAATTAAAGTGGCTGCTTTGCTCTGCATTTTGGTTATTGCTTATTGTGCTTACGCTATCGAAATTTAATCAAAGTGATGAACAACATTTGAACAAGCAAGCCACACAGCCTCAAACAATAACATGATATCAATGCATTTGGATTCAAAAGACCAAATCTTGCTGAAAGATTTAGTTTTGATTGAATTGTTGGTGAAGATGTTTACCAACATCAAAACAATTCTCTCGTTTTTTTTGGTCTTGTATTTGTCAATCTACCTGAAAGTGTTTTTGTACATAAAGCTATTCATGCATAAATAACAACATGGAGAAACTCTTCTTCAATATGTAATTATAACTGTATATAATACTGTTTTTTCTCCCCAATTCATTATACAATAGAAAGCATTGTCCATCATTGTGCCTAATATATTGACCAAATGATAAAATGATTGTGACCTTATATCCTTAAATAATTACAAAACCAGAGGATTGTGTTTAATTTGCAGGCTTTAATTGCGGCAGAGTATTCAAATCCCGAAATACCTTGAACAAAGTGCAATCTGAGTGCAGCAAACAGGCAACATTCCTTATATTTACAATAAAGCACCATAAGGAATAAGAAAATATATTTCATATTATCACCAGACACCAAAGTGTAAACAAACATCTTTCTTTTCCAAACATTACCCGTACAACACCAAGTAAAACAGAAGAATATCTAGACATCCCAGATTTTCACATACCCCTGAGATCATAAAGTGACAAATTTCCATACAAGTCCAAATACATTGTATCATTGCATCTGAAATACATAAGTTTTCATATAGGAATTAAAAAATAAAACCTTCAAATACACTATTTGGGTGTAAGGGTGGTATAGTGGTAACGTCTGCACGTGAGTAAAAAGGCCTGCTTGAGGCAGTTTGAGTCCCATATTGGGTGCCGTTTTGTGTGCATTCTCCAACTTTTCTGCATGGGTTACCTCTGGGTTGTCAAGTTTTCACCCACAATTAAAAACACTCAAAAATTAATTTGCCAAATAACAATATATAGGATGCACTGTTCGGAAGCTAGGCAGCGTTGGGTGACCATATACCTTCCCCCCACCCCAAAGAGTCGTTTTCTCTGTGATAGAATTAAATGTTATTGGTATTGTGCACAAATTAAATGTATTTATTTACAAATTGGTATACACAGAACTATACAGCTGCACCTTGACAAAGGAGATGGACTCTGTAGTATCTACTAGCCCTTTCTCAAACAGGATGTAGACATAGTTGTTGTCCTCAATGTCATTATCCAGCTTGGCCATGACTGAGTATCCACTGGGCCCAGGCCAGATCAACAGTGAATCAGGCCACGTCGTACCATTGTTATAGCTCCATCGCAGCGTCAAATGTATGCCTGCCAAACCAGCAAAAGAATAATTATACAGGCTAAAATGTCAAGCGGCGATAAAATTGGCAGTATATTTTTTTTACCGTATAATGAACAAACGTGGTTCCATTGAAAGATGTACCAACTTATAAAGGTTACAAGGAAATCACAATGTGGCCCCTGCTGTTAAATCACACAATAAACTTGAAAGGTGGTGAAAAATATTCTGTTAAAATGCTTTAGTTTCAGTTTTATCTGATGAAACAAACATTAACTCACGTTTGGACGCGTTAGCTGGATTTGTAAAGAATACAACTTGGTTTTTCAATATAGCGCCAGCAGCCACTGCAGGGTCGATCAGTGCCTTGTCAAAGTAGAGATTCTCAATTGGGAAGGTCTCACAGCCGTCAAAACTCTGCATCATGATGCGGCAGTGGCAGTGGTAGAAGTTCTGGTTGCGTGCATTCACCACCACAGAGCCATCTGGCAGCTCGTAAGGCTGGGTACAGTATCACAGAAGTGAGACAAAAAATGTTACGGTCTGGAAACATTTGGAGAATACGTAAAACACTTCATTAAACTGCACGCGCAACATCTGTGTGGCTAGTGTACCAACAGAATGTTGATGGTAGCACAAACCTGGCATTCATCAGGATTGAAGTCACCAGGTGCTTTCTTTTGCTTGTATGGGATGCTCTTCACGACGCCTCCGTTAAACCAAGTCTTTCCATGATCATCACTCAGGAGGCAGGAAATGCCATCCGCGAGCAGCATGCCATGTCCGCAGACTATCAAGCGCCCCTTCCTCGGTTCATACCTTTTCTGCAAGATATTTGTTAAGTAAATTGGAAGACCTGGTTTGTAAGTGAATTTTATCATTTTAACTCTCATTACAGAATTATTTTTTATCGGCACATCTAACACACTTCGTTAACCCATACATGACGGTTACAAAAGACTAGCCACATTGTCATTAACAACGCCTTAAAACAAACAAAAACGCATACGTGAAAAGTTGACATGATAACCCAGAAAACAATACGTTATTACTACATCAGTGTTTAGCTCACCTGAATGCCATAGCCTGGGCCTGGAGCAAATGCATCCGTGCCAACCTGTCGTGAAATGTTCACGGGTCTGCTCCAGGTGATGCCATCATCTATGCTGCTGATGAGCATGGTACTGGAGACGGCACATTTTACATGGTGTGCACAAAGCACGTACATTATGAACAATAGTCCTTCCTCGTGATCGGCGACCAGTGCACCCAGATTGAGGCCATCAGCAGTTGAGCCATCGTCAGCCACAAACTGTGAGGGACTCCACGTGAAGCCTGTTTGCATATGAACAAAATGCCAAGATATTCCGACTAATTAAGTACATAAACTTAGTCTAAAGCACCGATTCCCATCCTTGTCGAATACATATTTACTGGACATATCAACGGTCCACGTACCCATATTGACAATAGATATATTTCAACAAGTGATATTGATCTACTCTGATATTGCGATGTCGTTCTCTCCACAGCTCTGCGTAGCACTTTGTGATCCGTGGGTAAAAAGCGCTCTAGACGTTCAAATATTATCAGATAACAAAATATGTATTTATTTTGCTCTTAAATTTATTAAAATATTTGCACATCATTATTCAATCTACTTGCAATTGACGCCCAAGACGTATATGTAACACGTAACCGAATAACAACTAAGTAATTCAACGGGACAGATCAGTATTAAGCTTCTGAATTGCTAGCTGCACACTTGCAGAATAGCAGTGCTTCTTAATCCCTTGTGACCAAACCCAACCCATCTTCCGTTGTGCCATGTGTCGCATACACACTCAAAAACATGTCATGTTTTCCCCCTGGGGTATACCACAGGAATAAACCACTGCACTAATATAAAGTCAGAAATTATTCTCCACAGATCATTCTGTAAGGATACATTGTAAATGTCTCGAGCGAGACAATATTAATCAACAGAAATTATACCCATAAGTGTGTTTTGTAAGGACAAACATTGCTTGCATGAACATAGATGAATGTTATGAAACTGAAGTTATGCTTACCTTTGTCAGTGGACCTACGAATTGCAATGAACTTGGCTCCTTTGTCAGAATAGGAGTATTTTCGAGCCTCTGCTGCAGCAATCAGGTTTCCATTTGGCGTACCAGTGATAATAGGTATTCTGAACGTATTTATCTCTCCAATGTCTTTCCTTTCCCAAAGCAACTGCTCCTCCAAAATCCTGGGGTTTACCTGCAAAGTGCAACAGCTTTTCTTACCAATAAAAGTGGCAGCTTTTTTGAAGACACGCATGCCATGTGCCCTGAATTATTTTAAACAGAGAAGCAATGCAAATCATATTACCTCTTTAGGTCATGATTTTCCTTGTCCTGTACACATTTTGGAATTCTCGAAATGTAAACGTCATATTCACTGTAATAATAAAGCAACTACTTAAAGTAGTGACCTTCCAACAATCATGTCATTTTGCAGAGGCAACTTCGTACGTGACTGGTTCTGCATACATTGTTATCAGTCAAAAGTTTGAGTTGAAGATAAATTGGGATCAAACGTAGGACGTATTCGAGGCGTACTCAAACGCGATGAAAAGTTTTCGTGAATTTCAACTTCTGAATGAAAGAAGTAGTGAGCCGATGTGCATTAAGAATAGTTTTTAATCTATGCATAGTGGCAATTGTGGTGATGCGACTCAATCACGGACACCGACAAAGTAAACTGAACAGAAAAAGTAAAAAGAGTTTGGACAGTCATGTCGAAAATTACACGATGAAAATAAGAACACGTGCAACTGAGACGAAAAAAATGACGTTTGTCTGATGCAGTGTACATCATATTGAACTGCTAAGAAAGTTGGAATTGTTCAGGACACATCAATAAAAACTTTCATATCGAACGGACAAGGTTGGTGGAGTAGAGATTAAAAATAAAAGAATAGAGAACGTGGTATGAGGTTGCTTTGTATGCAGGAGTGACGTGGATTGTGGAATCACTCAATGTTGACAACTGATGACACGTGTGTGACTTGACCAAGTGGTGTGGACAGTTGCCGCTGATTATGAATAACTTTTAGAAAAGTACAGAGAAACCAAGACATTGACCATGCTACTTGTGTTTTATATCAGTTTTAGAACATCGTGCTTTACCACTGCATCAAATTCAGGACACTATCAACAACCTGTAGGCCAAGCTGGTTTTACTAGTTTAAGCCTCGTACACGTTTGTATATGTAATGGAATACAGAACATGTTTAAACTCAAACATTGTATCTTGAAAACATTACGTTCTTGTTCAAACCACAAAAAAAGTATATATTTAATCCCAAAACAAGCAACTTCCATCAACGAATGTTCTACATGTCGATATAGATTTAGAAAAAAAAATTGCAGAGAATTATTTACAACCTTGGAAAAAGCAACGCACATTTATGAAACTATTTGGTCAGTAATGAATTCCACACACACACACATCTCACAAGTTTGGCATCACCCATGCCTATCACAACAAGCCAGTCAAGAGTTACGTCCGGAACATTGCAGCAGTATTAAGACAGATGGCTTACTGACAACAGCGCTCCAACTCGCCAGGAAAGACTGCATAAAGTATACATTGTACACACCATACCCAGGCCCTCTGTCATGATTTTTTTTACAACTGAGCAGCCATGAATATGACGTTGCTATCCTTAGCACATGGAGATGCTGTATGGAAATTCATAACTCGTGGTGGGACTCAAGGGAAGATGGGTGCAGGTGTTAAAAGATTGATATGTTTGCGGCTCAGAACATTAGCCCCTGGCAAAGGCAATGTTGAGTAAGGACTGAAAGTAGATTGTCAAAAACTTTTTTTAAAGACACCCTGAAATATTCCACAATCGGTTCATCTAATTTGCAGTTCTTTTACAAACACGAGAAGTCGGTATTCTCCCAAAAGTCTGCGTTACATAATAAATACTTAATTCTCAACGCTTGCACTCAAGACTTAAAAAAAACTATAACGAAAATGCCAATTCCCACTGAAACACCAGTACGTGCATCTTGCAGATGTTTCGGAGGTTATATAATGCACGTTACATAATTACAGAAACAACCTTTGTATTTCTCATGCAAGGTAGCTCATTGTTTGCAAGTCCCTCTTCGAAAACGAACACGTTGGACTCTTATTTTAAAACATTACATCTAATGTCAATCCATTCCATCTATTAGCCATAAATGGATTGGGGCTTTTGGGAGAATGGTTAAAACGCTCATCCATGCGTAGCTGGTGCCAATTGATAAGTGTTCGCTTTACGGTGAGAAAATGTTAAAGAATAAAACACCGTGCTTGCATAAGCGTACTCATCGTGTCACTTTGGCCAAGTATCTTTTTATGAAATGAAGCATGTTCGCAATGTCATTACTTCTGCATAGCATTAATGCATAATCGGGAGGAAATTTGCACAAGAGATGTGGAATTTTTCATGTCTGACTCGGGGATGTAACAGAACAAGTGTAGACTTTAACACGGAGTTGTACTTTTATACATTTTGTTAATAAAATAAGTTAAAACCATCTCAACATCGTGTGAAAAAGACTTCAAACAGCAATAGCGTAGCAATCACGGGCGGTTCACCTCCGTCTACTTCCTTATCTCTTCCAGCTGCGTCTGTGATTAATAAAAAAAAATACATTTGACCAAGTATAATTCCTAGAGACCCACATTCAGGAAATCAATATTTTCAGTAGTTTTTTGACGCGATAACGCGTTAAAAACACCTACTTATCGCGTAAAACTGTCGCATTGACGGCACGCACAGTCGTACACAAGCGCGGCAATATAATTTAACACACGTAACGTCCGCGAAACTAACTGTCCGCGAAACGTTAACGAGGGGCTAATGAAACGCCAACGTTGCAAAGAAATAACTATACGCTTTTTTTTTCTCTCTCCCGAATTTGAAATGTTTTGGATGTTTGGCCTAGCGTAACACCTCCGGAAAAAGTACAGCCTCGGCCTTGCCTGACGCGCGTGCCCGGAAACATCGCACGGAAGGCCGTTGCGCCTGGCGGCACTCAGGGGGTCGGGTTACGGGGAGCTTATGGGAGCGAACACACTTAAATATATACGCGCTGCGTACCTTCATCAGTCCCACGCAGAAGGAGTTTAAAGCCCCCAGATATAAACAAAGTAACACAATGGGATTCATGACGATGTCCGCTGCTGTGCCGTTACAGAGTTTGTTGGCGGCAGTCAAGCGCACTCTTTCACGGCCGGCCATTGAGAGACCCGGCTGATGATTGACAACAATCAAGGGCGTTCAGTCTCCTCTCGCGTCACCTATGGGTCCCAATGAACAAAGGTTTTCTCATCAGTTTGGACAATAGGTGGAGCAGAGAGAATGGATGGCCAATTGTCAAAAGACGTTGACCGACCCTCGCGCCTCCCAGGGAGGTGAAATATTCCACCGAGGAGATATGATGGACAAGCGGATATCACTTTGGTCAAAGGGCTCTTCTCAAAAAGATGAGCCGTGGTCGCGACCTGCATTGCTTAGAGATTGTCATCATTACGTGACCACGCATAATCCTGTACAGGGTCACGGGAGGGGGGCCAGGAGCCCATCTCTTCAGACAGACGGCGCAAGACAGGATTGTAGTCATGACGGAATGCCGGTCCATCGCAGTTGTACCACCGGGGTGGGGGGGGGGGTGCTTGTGTCCACTGAGCAGGTCAATTAACTTAGGCAGAGGCATCTCATTTGGACGGTGGGAAGGAACAGAAATACCCGGCGAATGCCCGCGCAGGAGCGGGCAGAACGTGCAGACTCCACAACAGAGAGGGCACCCAGAGCAGGGGGCATCGAACCCAGGAGCTTTTTTCAGTTAATGGACTGCGGTAGAACATGTTCCATGATGAGACTACAGACTATATAATAACCACATTCAGCGTCTTTAAATCCTCTTACATTTGCCAAACTGTCCTTTGAAAGTGAGATATTATTAATTCAGACAATAATTGCATTATATTAAATTTTTAATTGTATGTCTTAGTTGAGTTACTATATCGCAAACGGTAGACTTAGATTTTCTAAGTATCTCTAGAGACTACAGTTCCATCTACTTCTCTTTGTCCTTCGAATATTGTTTCAGCAATTAATAAAATATATCCACCTCAACATAGCTCTAGCCTACAATATATTGTGTCGTTACTTGCGGCTCTCTGCAAATGTTAATGTGGTAATAGTAACCAAAACACACTTATTATAGTCATTTGCATCCTCCAGTGTATTTAACTTGCATAATCAGATCATAATTAACGGAAAAATATTACCCTTCCATGCAAACTAACTCTTTAGCATATTATCCTTCTGTTAATAACATGGTATATGTATATATTAAAAACGAGTGTTTACAATATTTAAATTTGACATTAACATCATTGGTTTCAAGATCGGCTAATTTCATGCTAAACAATAATGACAGTACTTAGTCATTTAGCAGCATATGAATATGGATCGTTTTCAATTTGTCCTATTTAATGAATGCAGATGCATCCATTAAAGGAAAGGCTAGCTGTAATTAAACTAAATATATGCACGTTTACACAGGAGAGTGAGTCCCACTCATCATCAAAACTCATAGGTGGTCGTTGACATTGAAACCTCCTCCCAGTGTATTGCTTTGGGGTGCATTCGCAAGTTCATAGGTATCTGAGGACCCTCTTCACTGCTTTCAGAAGGGACATTCAAAACAATTAAAGCACTCCTGCAGTTGACAACTGAAATGCAATTATAATAATTAGGGCCCCACGTTGCTATCTACAAATTTGGAATGCGGGTTTCACTCCACAAACACAATACTTTCTGTATGCAATAAACTAAATGATAAGTAAATTGTGTACAATGGTGTTGTATAACCTCTATGTGACCATTGCCTCAGGCACTCGTGATGCAGGCGTACATATGTGTGTTATGATTTCATTAACGTACAAGTTGCGTTATAAATAGGTAAGAATTACATGCAAACATATCTCCTCCCCCTCATATGGCATTAACACACAGATTGGTGCTCTGCAAGCTATACGGCACTACAGTAAGAGGCGTGTTAATGTTTACACAGTAAATTATTCACGTAATCAAAATGATTAATAAAGATATTAATATAAAACAGCCGGAAATCACTTCTGGAACGTAACTTAAAATAAAGCACTTTCAGCAAATCCATTAGATTCTTTTTTCATGTCCATAAAGTAATCTTTTGCATAAAACTCGTTATACTGTCAAGGATAAAATATGCAACGACTGACGTTATTGCATCTGCCTAGGCAAAATATTCATTTACTGGGGAGGCTTGCCTTTTTTAAAATACGCTTCCTGCATCAAGTAATTTTGAAATAATCTACGAGTGTATTCAGTGGCCAAAGTAGAGAAAAAAAAATAGACCCATCCCAGTTAGGCGATACAGCACTGTGAAAGTTATGTCTGCAAGACCCGATTACAGTTAAATGACCCGTTTTATTTAATAGCTTTGTGGTTGGGGCTGGTAAAGGACCAAAGGAGCTGATTGAGACTCACCAATCACACAGCATGCAACGCTATCTCACTCTCGCATATTTCATGCGTCAGTTGAGGTAGTTTTAATCAAAGCTAACATTTATTCCATAAATATCCCACCCGCGCCCTTAATTGTGTTTCCAAATAATTACCAATGGGATGTATGTACGCAGCGTACAAGTGCTTATGTGGTTCACGCCTCCACAAGATGGCAATATAACACGTCCAAAACATTTGAATCGAAACACAGGCAGAGCTGGATTTGTCTTTGAATTTATGAGCATTTTAATATAGCGCAGCAACACATGTATTTTCTAACTGCCCATTTGCGCTCAGCATAAATACGTCTTAGCGACGAGAGGTAAAATTGTGCTCATGGCATACGCATGCGTTTTGGTCATTTCAGTGACTCAAATGATTTTCACTAAAATAGACGATGGATTCGAACATTTCGCATACCGTATACGGTGAACAAGGTGTGCAGGTGGTAACGTATAGGTACGCAATAACTCCTGGACTGTGGAATGGCTCACAGTTCAGGAACAAGGAAGCACATCGTTTATAGATGTAATGCTGAGAGAGATGTTGAACTTAGTATTAATGGATTATAGATAAGAACGGGACATGTAATGTCCCGGAAAGTCTGTAACATTTTCAGTCGCCCCAACAAAACACCAATTCGTGTAAAACCAGGACAAGTGGCAACCCTATACCCAACCACGTTGGTTATTCAAGGCTGAGCGGGTTTCTCGGCCTAGGTAATGTATCATTCGCCACTGACCTCAGCCATGACCTGGAATTAATTTCTAGTGGGCAGATTTATAGCGGAATGCCCTGACACTGTTGCATCTCCATAGTGATATATATATACAAGTATATGCCCAAGTTAATATGATGGTACGTTGAGCAGGACTAAGTGCACCCACCATATGCTGACTAACGCACGTTCATCTGTCGATCAGGGCACACGTGGTTTTTGGACAGTCTTCTTTATCGGAGGTGCGGTCAATAGACTAAATGAATGATTAATGTTTTCTCATGTGACGCAAACGATCCCCACTCGCGTAGAGTCGACAATCAACGGTGTGAAAAGTCACACCAGAGGTGTTGGATTTACCACGGTGACTTATACACCCTCCACCTCCGTCTCTCGGGAAGGAGGGATGCTTGGTGAGAAAATGCACGTTGTTCCTTCCGTGCGTGAAATTTCTAATGAGCGTGATTGTTCAACTAACCCTGGCAACAGCACATGGCACAAGCCCACTTTGAACGTTGCAGCAGGTTAATGTTCAGAGAACAGTGCTGCACTGTAGTCACAACTATCAACTAATGGATGTGCAGGGTGGTCCAGATGTCTTGCAACCCCTCGTTTCATTGACCACTAAAATCTGTTTTGCTCATGCGTTTCTGTTTTAAAGAACCCTGAATGGTTTCAGATTCCTACGGTTTACACATGATGAATGCTTCCAAAAATAATCATTATTGATCCCACATTGGAGGCATCCTCAGGCGTGCTGAGGATGCCAGCAACCTCGAGGCAAAAATCACGAAGCAGCGAGGAGTGCTCGACACGGCTATCCCGACAGAGCAGATTTTTAAAGCAATCATTATACATGAGCCGTAAGAACCTACACCAGTACAAGGGTTTTATATGTCATTTTTATGCTACTTACATTAGATCCCACAACCATTTGTATACAAAAATATAATACTTCAGAGAATTAAATTAGGGCAACAAGACATTCGGACTACCCTGTATGACACAGTCTTAGGATCAGATCACAACCCGTATACACTCTATCTTATCAGGTCTCAGAAACTAAGCAGGATTTTATGCTGGTCATGAATTGGATGGGATATTGCCTGGGATTACCAAGCTTGTAGGCTTGTTTTGGATTTTTGAACACATCTGAATAATTTTGAGCGTTACTCCCTCGTGTGTGCAGGTTTTCTACGGTATTCGCTTTGCCTCACATATGCCATTACATTGGCATTGGTCAGAGATCAAAATGTAGAACCATCGTGAAAAATAGTTCTGAGACTCAGTGTATAAGGAATCAATGTATTATTGTCATTATTGTATGGAGCAATATGGTATTTTGTATGTTACAAATAGAATAACATTTCCTGGACTCAAATCGTGACATTAAGACATACTGTTATTAGAGTAAAGGATTGTCATTGAGGGCGGCACGGTGGCGCAGTGAGTTGCGTTGTCGCCTCACAGCAAGAAACACCCGGGTTCGATTCCCAGCTCAGGTGCTTTTCGTTTTGTCGTTTTTTTATATTCTCCTCGTGTCCGTGTGGGTTTTCGCTGGATTCTCCGGTTTTCCCTCACCGTCCAAAGATAGGCTGCTGCCTAGGTTAATTGACCTACTGAATAAAATTGCCCTCAGTGCCCTGCGATGTACTGGCGTCACATCCTGGGTATAGCCCTGCCTTGTGCAATTTGTCTGCCGGGGTAGCCTCTGGTCCCCCGCGGCCTTGTACAGGATTGAGCGGGTATTGATAATGATGATGATTGTCATTGAAATGCTGGTATTCACTGGGTATTTCACATGTGTTTTAATGATCCTGCATGAACATGTATTTTATTTTTTTCATTATAAAAATGTTTATCCACACTCAGATACACACAAGAGACACCACTAAGCACGGGGCTAGTTATGGGTGATTAATGAGATGAACAGCAGTTGTCATCCCTCTAGAATTGCATTTTTTTTCTCTTTGTGTGAATGATATATGAAGGTGGTATGGATTAATTGTCCCTATCTGTAAAATATAGGTGTTATGGGGCTATGCGCTCAAACCATCGTATGCACATTCTAGACGCCTGATCTGCCTGTACACATTTGCAATGCCCGCATATTCTGGTTGGTGGGCGGAAAGACATCTGATAGAGGGTGGAATTTAGGTTTGAAATTGGGGAACTGGAGGGCTTAGCTGGTGGTGGGAAAGACAACCTGTGGTTTAGCAAGCAGTTTCTCGCTGAGTTGAAAGCAAGGTCAAAGCCATGGGAAGCACAAATGCCCCACGCAGTCAGTCACTGATTAATATTTGATTATTTCACTCCAAGTCACGATTGCACGAATGGTCGTGCTGTGCATTTAAAAATGCAATTTTAATTAGAAGACGGTACACTTTTACAAACAGGTACACACTAAACACCGGTGCCTGATAACACAGATAATGCTGTCAGTGCTTGTGTTCTCTTGTGCAGTGTTCAAACATGCCAATTCTTTTTTTGTAACCACATGAACGTTTGCCTGGCGATGGACTGGCGTCCCGTCGTCGGGTGTATTCCTGCCTTACGCCCTGTGTTTCCGGGATAGGCTCCGGCTCACCGTGACCCTATATAGGATAAAGCGGTTTCAGATAATGAGATGAGATGAGACATGAACGTTCAGCGGTAATGGGCTGGCGTCCCATCGTGGGTATATCGTTGCCTTGCACCTTGTGTCTGCTGGGATAGGCTCCGGCTCACCGCGACCCTGTACAGGACTAGCGGTTTCTGACAATGAGATGAGATGAACATTCAGTGCCCTACGTTTAATCTTGCGAAATAAAGGAAGGGGAAATTCAGTTAGCACGCCTTAACACGATTTGTAAATCACAATTGAAATGCAGGTTGTTTTTTATGCACTTTCTGCAAACCGTAGTACATACCCACTGTTTTTCTGTGTGAAAATTACAAATGCGTCTGTACCCTAAATATTTTGCGAGTCTCCGATTTTGTAATTGTGATCTCGCTCATCTTATATTTCAATTAAAAATTTTGTTTATCACACCTGTCAAGGAGGAACATTCAAAAGCTCTTTCAAAGGCGTTCCTGCTTGTTGAAAGCACGCGTGCTTGTGGGATTTTGATGCCCCTACAAATTTAGCGCACGTGCAAACAAAGAACAAGATGTGTAACGGTGGTCTTTTCACAGAGCAAAAAGGTAAAGTGATTGCGTGACACCCAACATAACGGCAGAGATTCATACTTACAAAAATAAAAATAAATGTATAATTCCACGCAAAGTAAAATATTGATATAACGTCAAACTAACTTAAAAGCCATTTGATGGTGCAAACTCATCCATTACATGAAGAAAATATTACAGCTTCAAATATTTTTTTGATAAAAATAGGATAATATACAAGGGAAAGTTGAGTGGAGTGGTTGCAGAGTGGTTAGCTTTAAAAATCTGATGAGATCAGATGCTTTTTGGGTCAATTTTGAAATCGCAATGCATTGTAAGAGTTGACGGTATACAATCTTCGCTTGCAATAGATAACATTGGTTTGTAGACATTTAATACATCCGTGTCACAGTTTATTAATTCAAAATCAGTTCGTGCCAGTAACACACAACAACAGCAACGCGAAGTGACGGTGATGTTCCCACGGCGCTTGTTCCAGGCCACGTGTACATTGAGGCCACGTTAAATGTCGAAGGCTCGCTTGCAGGAGGTCATGGCTCTGATCCAGATGTCATAGGTTACCTGTCTGAGATAACTGGCAAATCCACCACCTGGCCTCCTACTGTGGCAACTACCGTGTCTGTGCTCCATAATATGCCGACTACTTTTGAAAACATTTCAAAATAAAACAAAGTACGAAAGAAAATAAAAATAGATCTCGTAACAAAGTAGATTTACTTTGTTAAACCGATCAAACTGTTTGCGTCCAAATTACCTACTACTCCTGTAGGGACATACACACACACACACATACTGTTTAACACACTATCATCCAGTTGGTCATTTATTGTTTCATCTAAATTTTAATACATCGACAGACTCGACCCCCATTAAATGTCTCACGAGGCTTGAGCTGCAGAGCAGCAACGATGAAAGAGCCGGTTTTGTTTTGCTCTTACTCGTCTCATCTCATTGTCAGAAACCGCTTAGCCCTGTACAGAGTCGCGGTGAGCCGGAGCCTATCCCGGCAGACACAGGGCGTAAGGCAGGGATATACCCACGATCGGACGCCAGTCCATCACCGGGCACTGTAGGCAATTTAGTCTGCAAAGCCAATTTACCAATGCGGCATCATGTTTTTTGGACTGTGGGAAGAAGCCGGAAACCCACGCGGACACGGGGAGAGAAACTCGCAAACTCCACACAGAAAGGCACCCGAGCCGAGATTCGANNNNGCTCCAGCCCCCCCCCCCCACCCACCTCCCCTGCCTGCTGCGACGCTGCACAGATTTAACACAGGACTAAGCGGGTGATGATGATGAGATGCGCCGCAGCCGTATTTGCGTGTGGTTACCCACTGCTGTGAGCGTCGAGAGGACGAGGAGTGTGTGCACGACTCGATCTTGGACTAAACGTCACGTGAGACACATCTCAATGAGCATTAGCAAGACCTCAAGTCGGAGTCGAGATTAGCCGAGCAAACGTCCTTCATTGATTTAAAGTAATTATTTTACTTATTATAACCTATTATAATGTTGTTGTTGACGTGCCGTTCTCTGCATAGATTTGTGCAGCGCTTTGTGACCTTTGCTTTATAAATGCAATTATTATTAATATCACTGGCTGCAATTTGAATACCGTACTGTGCGTCAAATAATATCTTTGCTATCGGCTTTACTTTGTGCTCTGTATCAAACTTTCATTTGAGCACCTTGTAAACATGCACTTTGATAAATGTACCTTAACACTGGCGATTGCTTCCAAAAAGCTTCTCTTTCGAGATAGCCGCGTCGAGCGCGCCTCCTATCTCATTCACGACGTTTTGCCTCCCACATTGGAGGCATCTTCAGGCGTTCTGTGATTGAGTGCTTTGTGTGGCTGTGCTGTTTTATTTGTAGTCAAATCCTTCTCTCATTCCGTGCCACTTTTTTCCCCATTTCCATTGTCTTTCTCGAATTGTTTAATCTAAATAGCTTTAATCCGACCCTACCCCCGATTTACCAATAACCAGAATTTATGTTTCATGAATGTCTGCCGGGCGGCGCGGTGGCCCAGTGGTTAGCGCTGACGCCTCACAGCAAGTCCAAAAGCATGCTCCTGGATAGGTTGATTGGCTCGCAGACTAAAATTGTCCCGCAATGCCCGGCGATGGACTGGCGTCCCGTCGTCGGGTGTATTCCTGCCTTGCGCCCTGTGTTTCCGGGATAGGCTCCGGCTCACCGTGACCCTATATAGGATTAAGCGGTTTCAGATAATGAGATGAGATGAGAATGTCTGCCGAGTTGTTTACATGCTTGTGGTGGCGGGGTTTTTTTCCCCTAAGCTCAGGCGCGTATGTGATGCAGTCTTTCACCAATGTCGTCAGATTGATGTCTGAATGGCTTTTTTGGTTTTGAAGACGTCTTCTTAATAATGTTATCTGTAGTTAATGTGCAGGGCTGTTCGCTGTTAATTACACAGGGCACTCTGTCACAAGACACCTGAAGATGCCTCCAACGTTGGAGGTGAAACGTCGCGAAGGATAAAGGAGGAGTGATTGACATGGCCATTCCGGAAGAGCAGCTTTTGGAAGCAATCATCGTGCACCGAGAATCTACACAAGCACCTTAATATTATTTTGAAATAAATTTGATGATGCATGTAAGCACACTGATACTGAGAGAAGGTGCAAGGCCACGTACTTAGAGAGTGCTTGGCCTATTCTTCGGTGCTGGTCAGACATCATGGAAAGAGATGGGTAAGGTGCTCACACTTTACCCCAACTGCCGTTGTTTGCCAGTGAACTAACTGTGGTGCCACCCGCTTATACTGCCTAGGCTAACAGAGGTGAGTTTCATATGACATAAGAAACTGACCCAACGTTTCAACTGCCACGCCAGGAGATTGACTCGAACCACTTTTGCACAGCGGTTTGAGACTTTTTGACTAAAAGTGCTTTTAAATGTGAATTTGTATTTGTTATAAGATGGCAAGGTGCGTTTGCTAAACATTACACTGCGGCATTTTCGAAACGGGCTCATATGCAACTTATACGGTATTGTAAGACGTTCGGTTGACCTTGGCTCATTGCCTCATTAACGACGTATGCTGGTAATAAGATAATATATTAGTGCTCCAGCTCGCCTGTAAGCCGACAGAGCTTTGTAGCACTGCCAACGCACTTTAAAAAAAATTGCATCGTTCGTATTATCATGCACAAGCGTGCAAGGTGATTTTGCGCGGTAGCGAGTGCAGCTCTTATTGTTTTAGATGGCCCTTTGGCATATACATATACAAAACTCGTCGCAAGTATTGTAGTAGCAAAACGCTTATTCCGTTGTCTGATTTTGTGGCATTATGCAGGCTCAATGGTCATTATAACTATGGTTATAGGATCCGATTTCAAGAATGTATTTTTATGTCTTTCATGAATATCGAAAAACGTTTGTTCTGCATAATGGATAACAACCAAATTGACAGTTCAGTAATGAACGAAAAATTAAGTACCAAATATATGCGCTGACAACATGAGCGACAGAGGAATTTTAACACTGAGTGATCGCTAGCCATGATCAAGCCACTGAGAGATGAAGCCTTCTCCAAATGATCACCATCCTTCACGGTCTGTAATTAATTTAACCCCTACCTATCAACTGATCTCATCACCCTGTGTCATCACTGTTACATTCCGGGAAGTTGACCCTTCTTTGGCTGCCACTCCACCATCAGTCTCGACCACGGGCCATCATTCATTCTACAGCCGTGTATTGCCCAAGCACACTTGCGTTTCTTTTCTAAACAGCCAATATTATCGGATGTGAGTTAGTTTTCTTACGATCAATGTGGTCCTTATTGTGTCTCTTACTTTCATCGCCAGAATGTATCTCTCAAATGCCTCCTTGTGTATTTATTCACTTTGTCAGTGTCCATGCTTCCAATCCATAGCAGGTAATATGCATTGATTTAAAACTTTACTTGTTAACTACAGTGGCATTACGCTTTCCATCAACAAATCTATTTTTTTTCAAAGCACTCTAACTTAGCCGCTATCCCTTATCCCCATACTTAATTATTTTGAAATTGAACTACCTGGCTAAGCACAATCTGTTGTGCTTTCCAGTTATCGCGCCAATACTTATTTCACGTGATTAGTAAACTAATTGAAAGTGACTTTTGCTTCTCACACTTTACATGTCTTTCAATATTGTCAATCATTACCTGTAATTAAGTCCCCATTGACTGTTACAATGACTATGTGTCAGAAAATGTAGGATGGTTAATCATATCCCTTTTCTGGATTTTGCTATTGCTCTATAAAATATCTTCTACTATCACTCTGATTATTCTTCGTGGGAGTGTGTTTGCTTGCCTCACTTCTCTTATGAACCATAATTTATTACTATACTATACTTTATGCAAGCAATGCATTACTGCACTATCCTAATAAATCGGTTTGATCAATTCTGTAAACATACATTTTATGAGGGCCTTCGTTTGTGAGTGCTTATATGACTGCATCAGTTGCTAGTAAATTAAAGGTGTATTCATAGTCCATAAATGCCAGGAAAAGTTGTACAGTGAAAACAACATTCACATTAATTTTGTAATAGGCAAACCACAACTTTCGCAGCTATTCCAACGGTTAACCTTTAGATGGAGTTATGATGTTGACACTCTTGTTTTCTGGGAATATTGGAGATTTAGGTTGTTGCATCAAGATGGATATTTCACCACTGGCGACCATTGTGCCATTAAATATCAACAGGGATATGCAAACTGTGAAGGATATTACCCGCTTTGTTGCCAAGAACATCCTACTCATCAACGAAGACGTCGATAATGTACTTCGCCACAAGCTCAAGCCCCAATCCTCTGTTACGAACCGCACTCTCTCCATCCCTAGAATCTCATTGAGATGTGGAAGACCACTGGCAAACGGAGTTTAACAACGTGAGAGAACCGAATAAACTCCTAAGTCGAGGCCACATCATTTGTACCTCCTGGATTTGACATTCCCGGAAGACACTGGTGGTGGCACCATCAACTTCATTGGAACATCAACAGGCCCATGTGCACATATTTCATGAATGGAACATGTAAGCCTAATTGTGATTAATAATGATTGCATTTATACAGCATTTCTCACCCGAGGGTCACAAAGCGCTTCACAGGGCTGCAGAGAGAACGACACGTAAACCATTGTAGGATGCGTTCCTTCATTCGAGGCTGAGGAGGAATAGCAAAACTTTGCAAACTCTCCTGAAGCTCTCCGGCTAGCAGATCTGAACATTGGTAATTAACTCTTGAACATACTGCCGTACACTATCATAAAATAGCAACCTGTGTATAGAATTCAACACAAAACCACTGGATCTTGGTAAAAAAAAATCCATTCATACCATCCAATCACAGATCCAAAATTCAGGACTGTCTGAGCCAAGACCGAGCAGGTAGAGACCCATCGGTGTGATTTCATCTCTTGGCATAGCAGATACAACCATGGCATTGATTTCTTGAATCTGCCCACCTCTGTTTGCTCAACATTATAAATGGGTGCAGTTAACGGGTAAGATGTGTTTTGATGATTGAGAGTGTGGATATTCCCACCTGTTCTAGACGTCTGGCCAGCGTGGAAGAGTAGGATATATATATATACCTTTTCCAGAGCAGGGATTATCAACCTTTTTAATCTCAAGGCCCACTTGGCCCACTTGGGTATGGTTTCCATGGACCACTAAGTAGCGTTTGCAGTTCACTAATGACCCACCGGTCATCTTGGGCCCCTTTCAGTGGAGGTCTTTCGCTTGCATTGGCACCAATAAGTAATTGCAGGGCTTTGCACCTTCAGCATTGTTAAAGGGCTATCACGCTACCCGACAGTACATCATCATCATCAGCGATGATGAAATCACTGCTGAATGAAGGCCTTTCCAAGCCATCGCTCTTTGTGATGTTACAAATGACACTGCATAGTAAATCCCATATGTGTCGTGGAAGGCGGTCTCTATGAAGGTTAATCAGATCTGTAATTTGGGGCTCTTGGAGCATTGATCTGGAGTGCCATAGGAATAGGGCTGAAGTGAGCATACATGCAAGAGGATTTGATTATCATTATCCCCAGGTAACAGTTTAATACACAGCATGGGACATACCACTTTGAAGATTACATTTCAAAAGCACTGTGTTGTCTTAGCAGATTCGCGTTTGTGTTTATGTATGGGAAATACTTAAAACTAGACTTTAAAACTCTATGTAAAATTTTACCCTGGCCACCATCAAAGGAAGCTACAAATGAGTCATCAATGGAGTAAGCACATTTCTGGGTTAGAAAAAATGAGTTACCTCTTCGCTTGTGCACCTGGTGAAAAAACATGCGCACAAGTGGTCTCATCTCATTGTCAGATTCCGCTTAGTCCTGTACAGGGTCGCGATGAGCCAGAGCCTATCCCGACAGGCACAGTGCGCAAGGCATGGATATACCCACGATGGGACGCCAGTCCATCATCGGGCACTGCGGGCAATTTAGTCTGCAAGCCAATTAACCTATGCAGCAGCATGTTTCTGGACTGTGGGAGGAAACCGGAGTGCCCGGCGAAAACCCACGCGGACACGGGGAGAGAGCATGCAAACTCCGCACAGAAAGGCACCCGAGCCGAGAGATTCGAACCCGGGACCTTCTTGCTGTGAGGCGACAGCGCTAACCACTGGGCCACCGCGCCGCCCTCTACTCTAAATTATAGCCATTATTATTAGACTTTCGATTGAACTGCTCTGATATTGTTGTTGTTGTAGACATGCCGTTCTGTCCACAGCTCAGATTTGTAAAAAGAAAATGTTATTGTTGTTGATTTACCGTTCATATGTCGTCGTTGTTGCTGACATGCCGTTCTCTCCACAGCTCTGTGCAGAGCTTTGTGACCCTCGGGTGCAAAACGCTCTCAAAGTGCAATTATTATTGATTATTAGAAACATGGTTATTAACCAAACATCTTTGAAGTAAAACTGAAAAGTGCGCGAGTAAGAGTGGAGAGAGGCAGGTTTATAATTCCATTTAGACAAAGAAAGAAGAGGACATTGATTAAATATATATGCAGGTTGAGAAAGGCGAGATTGAGCAGGTAGGTTTGGGGTAGGATAAAGTGTGGGTCGCACCACCTCTTTCCAGATGCCTAACCAAGAGTAGGTCATAATCACTAGGGGGGGGGGGGGATAATCTGGAGATCTCTCAAAAACAGGTCATTCTTTCAAGCAGTGGCTTGAGGAAGCAATTGTAAGTCGGCAACTTTGCATCTAATAGGACAGAGATATTAATGTTTCAGCTTGAAAACCATGACCACATTGATTGCTTGAGGTCGACCGTAAGCTTGCAGTGTTGGTTATTTTTTAATGTACACAGGGACCACACGACTTGGCAGGTGTTTACTAGGGGGTGGGGAAAAAAGGTCAGCGCCGAATGCTTGCACGATGTTAACAAATATATGTCCTGTGGTGCCTGGCTGTAGAATTCTTAATTCGTTGGCTTTAATGTGCGCGTGGCAGGGGTGTGACCAGATGTTAAAAAATAATTCTCACACTGGGCGGGCGAGAGACAAAGATGGGTGACTTAGGTTGGGGGGAATGATCAAAGGGGTCTCCCCTGTGTTTGTGATGGGCCTGCACAGATGGCCCAACAGCTCAACATCTAGAAATCCACACGAGAAAATCACTACCGAAGCAACACTGTAATGCAAATGAATTCAATTTGAATTATTCTGGTCGCAAACGAAGGTGGAGCGGTGGCGCAGTGGTGGAGATATGACCGAGTGGTACAAGTTTATCGTTTTGCCAAGGTTCACGATTCGATCCTGGAGGATGCCCTGGTTATTACTGGGAGATGATGAACCATTACTATTCCCACTGCTTTACACTTGATGCTAAAAGTTCCAGTGAACATTTTTTTGTTAAAAGAATTGGCCACGTGTGCTGGTGATGCAGTCCAAAATCACTAAATTGGAAATTTATCTCCAAATGACCGAATTGACCTCATTTGGTAAAACCAAGTAGGAACATCCCCCCCGACTTGACTTCGTGATAACCTTGCCCGAGAAAAATGGCACAACACTAAATGTGCTAATTCTGAGTGGTTCATGCACTGGGGTTCTGAGATTGGCGACCTGAGTTTGAATCTCCAGCCGTGGCCAACGTCAGTGGTGAATGATTTCTGAAGTGGTCCTGCTTCTTTGACCTTTTTTTACCAACCAGCAAGGACCAGCATGGTGAAGTATAGTTAAACAACCTTCAAAATTAATCGTGGCATAAGCACATCTCTATTTAGTCGTTGTTTGGGAAAGAGCATTAGATTACTTTTTGTAAACTATTTACATGGGGGCGGCGCGGATGCGCAGTGTTTAGCGCTGCTGCCTCACAGCAAGAAGGGCTTAGGTTTAGCTCCCGGTTCGGGTGACTTTCTGTGTGGGGTTTGCGTGATCTCCCCATGTCCGTGTGGATTTTCGCCGCATACTCCGGTTTACTCCCACCGTCCAAAGAAACACTGCTGCCTAGGTTTATTGGTCTACTAACCAAATTGCCCCAAAAAGTGCCCTGCGATGTATTGGCGTCACATCCTGGGTATAACCTCGCCTTGTGCCCTATGTCTGCCGGGATAGACTCTGCCCCCCCCGCGACCCTTTACAGGATTAAGTGGGGACTGATACGGAACTGAACTATATGCACAGATTACCAACGTTTTTCCGCAGTCGTTATGAGAGTGATGCTCATAGTGTGGGCTCAGTCTCAGCACACTTGAAGATGCCTCCAACGCGGGTGGCGAAATGTCGCTAAGGAGAGAGGAGGAGCTCTGAACACGACTATCCCAAGAGAGCTTTGGTAACAAATCATGCATCGAGCCGTGAAAACCTACATCAGCACACATATATATATACACACACACATACAAAA
>JAZEWT010000010.1:18100871-18121553 GCA_036362905.1 Mordacia mordax
ACACGGGGAGAGCATGCAAACTCCACACAGAAAGGCACCCGAGCCGAGGCGTCAGCGCTAACCACTGGGCCACCGCGCCGTCCTCATTCATATGAGTTCCTACTTAATTCTGTACAGGGGCGTGGGGGCAAGAGACTATCCCGACTGAGACACGGCTCAAGGCCGGGCTATGAAAGAGAAGGGATGCCAGTACATTCCAGGTTGCCCGTGCCAATTTAGTCAAGCCAATAAACAGAAATGTCACGTGAATTGCTTTCAAAAGCTTTTCTTTCGGGATAGCCGCGTCGATCGCTCCTCCTTTCTTCTTCACGTTGTTTCATCTTCCACGTTGGAGGTATCCTCAGGGCGTTCTGTGGGTGAGGTCTTTGTGTGGCTGTCCTGTTCATGTATCATCGAGTCCTTCTTGCGTTCTGCGTCACTCCCTTCCAGTGACAATGGAAATGGTTCCACATTAGAATTCTAATTAAATTAATCCGATCCAATGCCTGATTTATCAATGACTCTGAATTTGTATTTCATGAATACTTGCCGAGTTATTTTCAAGTTTGCGGTGGGTGTTTTTTTTTTCTCCACGCGGCTATCCCGAAAGAGAAATCATGCATGGAGCCGTAAAAAAAATCTACATTAGTACAAAGATAACATGTGTTTGGATTGTGAAAGAAAACTAGAAAACACCACGCCAACACAGAAAGGACACAGAAACTCCACACAAAGGCACCCAAGCTGAAAATCGGGGACTCCTTGCTGTGAGGTGGCAGTGACACTCACTGCGCCACTGTGCCTGCATGCATTTCTGTCGGGGTGTGTGTACTGTTAACTACACAGCAGCGAGCAACATAGACTTTCACATTGACCGAAATCCACCTTCACCTTGGGTTTGAAGCCTTCATCAGCAATATTTACACGGTCAAAAGACAACTGTGAACTGGTGACTACTGACAATGTTTGAAGGATAACAATATTTGCATAAGATAACTCTTGAGCAATGATTGTATATGGGCAGGGGGGGTTTTCTCACTGAAA
The DNA here is from genome assembly GCA_036362905.1 of Mordacia mordax. Taxonomy (NCBI): domain Eukaryota; kingdom Metazoa; phylum Chordata; class Hyperoartia; order Petromyzontiformes; family Petromyzontidae; genus Mordacia; species Mordacia mordax. The sequence goes on from JAZEWT010000010.1 coordinate 18,101,895, forward strand.
GGCTACGTTGTTTAGAATATTATGATGGTTTTTTTTCATGTTACATTTAATCTAGTGCTGGAACAGTGGAGCATATGATTGCATTTCTTTGATCTCCTTTCGGGTTGTACTGAATGTCGCTTGGGGTAAGGTTGCACATTTTTGCTTCTTTGGGAAATGAACTCGGAAATGTGGAACACGACCGAACAAGCTCTTCCAGCTTACGAAGAATCTCCCAGCAGGTGAAGTGAAATGTCACACATTGCAGCAACACAACACAGAGTAGAACGCCAAAAAGAGACACGAACCACACAGCACATCCATGCAAAACCCTTGCCATTATGTTGTCATTATTTTTTTTTAAGTCTTTGCTTTCACAAGCTTGTGGATATAATAAGCCGATATTTTTCCACGCACAAAATACTCGCAGCAAGACCGGGATTATTTTTCAGCAAGGGCAATGTTTTTTCACTTTTCAATCATGTCTGTACCACAGCCACCCAGTGCAGAGTTGGAGTCATAGTAATTGCCACCTCCGGCCAACAGCCGTGCTGCCAATTAGTGCCAAAGTCACATTATTAATCACCAGTTATTTGCTTGAAACCATTATTCATGCCCTATATAGAGCCTCAGGCTTTGTTCAACATGAATTTTTATTTTTGCATAAATTGTTGAGCATTGTGATGCATTGTGCTTGACACAGATTCGAGCAATTTTTTTTTTTCCACGGGCACACACTTTTATACACGCGAGCATATCTACGCCCGAAATGCACTGAGTGTACATACACAACCCGCGTGGGCATTCCACCGAAAGGACATAACAAATGCATCCATGGACTGAGTGATTGCATGTACGCCACATACACACACAAAGACAAAAGACAGGATTATGCATGAAGGGATTGAAGGCAAATAGTGGGCCCTAGGTGGGGAACCACTGGAGTGATACAATTGAGGTTTAAGCTATGGGTGCTTTTGCCAGTTTACATATGTAATAAGTAGAACAGGTTTTTACCATTTCTGGCAATTATACAGATGTTAAGATCTTAAACCACCAAAATAGACACATTTCACAATGTGTCTAGTTTGCAAAAGCCACACATACTTGTGGCAAAATATGAAAACAGGAAGCTTTGATATGCATATGTTTGCATATTTTGCCACAAGTATGTGTGGCTTTTGCAAACTAGACACATTGTGAAATGTGTCTATTTTGGTGTTTTAAGATCTTGACACCTGTATAATTGCCAGAAATGGTAAAAACCTGTTCTACTTATTACAATTGAGGTTGTTGGACAGAAAAGTGCGACCCGTGCAAAGCGACGCCTCAAAATAATAGCCGCCTACGCAAACACCAATTTAAGGAGAGTGGAAAGTAAAACATTTGCAAATTCACGTGGTGGAAGCTCACAGGGTTATTGACGAGAGAGCATGAGGTGCGCCGGTTGAAGCCGGTGGAGGCGCGTGAGATGAGATCATGTTGGGGAGCCGTGGGGCTCAGCACGATAGAGATGTGAACAAGGGGAAGCGAGTAGCTGTGGAGAAACGCAACTCCACCCGCTGTGGCAGCGGCTGCGCAGGAACCCGACTTTGTTCATTGCAATGCCAGTGGGATAACGCAGCGAGTGGCGATCAACAGATTGACTACATCAAGCAGCAGGTGGAGTGAAGGGACTGCAGTCCCCTGGGCTTGCTGCCTCAAGACAGCGCCAGCTATCGTGTCAAGCAGAGACTCCTCATTCCTCGATGTGGGGAGCGCTGCATCAACCCTCCGCCGGGTGCGGATTCCGCCCGGATCATCTTGCACAGCCAGCGGGAGGGTGTGAGGGGAGGAAGGTGACTGCGGACTCCACAGTTCTGGGCCAAGATCCCACCAGGTCGTGTAAATGCATGCTCAGACACATGGATGTGTGAGGACTGGTGCTAGGTGTACACACAACAACAACGACACCCGCCATTCATGTACACACATACAATCACACACCTGGGCTCACAGGGGTCGAGTCATGGTGCAGTATCGGGTAGACGGTAAATGCTAAGGTTCACAGGTGTTTTATTTATGCTCTCGGACAGTACGCAGGGAGCGAATGAGCATACTAACATGACAATGCATCTCATCTCATCTCATTATCTGAAACCGCTTAATCCTATATAGGGTCACGGTGAAGCCAGAGCCTATCCCGGAAACATAGGGCGTAAGGCAGGAATACACCCGACGACGGGACGCCGGTCCATCGCCGGGCATTGCGGGACAATTTTAGTCTGCGAGCCAATCAACCTATCCAGGAGCATGCTTTTGGACTGTGGGAGGAAACCGGAGTACCCGGCGAAAACCCACGCGGACACGGGGAGAGCATGCAAACATGACAATGCGATTTGTGAAACCTGTTCACTGGGGTTATTAAATTGACACTGTGTGAACACAACTGCTTCATATCGTTGGTTGACTCTCGCGCGGTGAAGCTGTATCTCTTCCCTGCGCAGCCAGCCCCGACTGAGCTCCCGGGGTGAGGCCACCTCTTGTGATCTCACCAAACCTCTCCCTCTACACTGGTCACTGCTGCCTGTACCCATGGGTGGCCATGACAGTACTGTACATATCACGTGACTATTATCCGACAACTGTTACAATGAACTACTTTGATGTTGAAAGCGTCACACGTTATACGTGTGCAATGTAATTCTTGAATCTAGCTAGTTATGATTATTTATATATGCTGTACACTGGCCGTTTTTTTTTATTCTAAGAATAAAATAATAACGATCATACTTTTATACTCCATACAAGATAAATCATTGGTGTGAGTTCATTTCCCATTAACATTTTTGTCGTTGTGTTTGTCCAGAGTACTGTAGCTGTAGTTTATTGTGGTGTCAGTATAACCTTGCGAACAATGTGCTGGAGGATATGGAAGTTGTTTGTTGGAAGTGTATTTGCCTTTACGACAACCTTTGGCAATCCACATTCTCGGTGCAGAGAATTCACAATGGTTACAGGTAAATCCAGTAAATATTCCATCACTGGAGGAAACATTAATTTCACTGCAAATAGAGCCAAACTTATTTTAAGGAAAATGCATAAATGGTCAAAACAATCCGTAATAAAATGCCTTTGCAAATGTAACTCTCATTTTAAGGTAATATAAATGGTCGGAAGGATATTCAAAAAATCTAAGTTGCAAAGCAATATTTGATTACATTTTGCAACTGGGCGATATCTGGTAGATGTACATGAATGACTCATTCAGCATCACTGTTTATGGATCTCTGTGACTTCACTGTGAGATAAAGGTCTCCCAATGCCATATAAATTATGGGTTTCGGCGTTTCGTTGACTATACTTGTGAAAAAAAACTTCTTCAGTCTATTTCAGTGCGCTGTTGCACTTTGTTTCTCTTTGTCTATTATATATTTTTGGAATTATTGGTCACCTTTGCGCTGTGCAATCTTGAGTTCTACTGTTTACTTTATCAGAACTGCACTCATTATGTTTAGGGTTTCATATTTGTACAAATTTGTGCTATGAGTTTATTTAATTGTGCAATCTTGTGGGGTACTGTTAATTTTTATTGATTAAGATTCGACTTTCATTTTTGCACAGTTTCTTGCTATGAGTTTATTAATTCCATGCTGTAATGCCTTGTTGCGTTTGTCAGTTCTGTCTTATGAATCCCGCATCTAGAGCTTGCAAGCTCAATGAGTACTTTATGCTGTAATAATAAACATCTCTCTATCTCGCTATTCAGTGCTTATATTGGAAAAAAGAAAAGTAGCCCAGGATTTCTTTACATACGGTTCAAAACTGATGTGACTGAGCCACTGCTGAAAATCCAACTCAGGTCGCCAGTTTCACTGCACGAGAACCACAGCACCACTGCATTGCCCCCCAAAAAACTCCGTAATCACGCGTCTATTCTTCCTTTCTAAAATACAAAATACCGGTTAAATGTCCGTTAAACAGTGTTTAGTCATAAGCTACACTTCAAAATAGTATCCTTTGTTGCTATTAATTATACATCGCAACAAATCACATTTGCCAAAACACTCATTCAATTGTTGAATCGCATAGGTGAAAGAAATAAGCATCAATTCTGAGTTGCACACAAAGCACCTTTGCCAAGCAACCGAGGAACAAAGCAGTGGTGCTCAATCCAATAGCGGTGTAGAAAATGCCGCAAAAATGATTGGGTGCAATTGACTGTGCAGAATTGCAGGAAATTTCATCCTAACATTTTCAACCTTCAAGCCCTGCCATTCCAACAAAAAGAGCCTCTATATAAAGCGATCTCTGTGGCAATGTGGTACGACAGTGGCCATCCCGTGCGAAATGCTATGATAATCATCCACTTTATAGTATTTGAATTTCTTTCTTGCTCGTCACTCAGGGATACAACAAAAACATAAAGAGACATAATGGGAGGCGCACACGTTTGTAACCTATGATTAGAGCTATTTTGCTTGAACTTCAGCGCTGAACATCTTTGTAATCTTCACAAACTTCACTTCTGACCGTTTTTTTTTCCTTCTCCAGATGGAAACGCCTGCATTACAGCACGTTTCAACTCGACGTTATTGCACGTTAAGCTCCGTTTTGGTCTGCAATCACGCACCACCCCTCCAATAACTGTGCACAGTGATTGCCTCATCAATATTCCAAACACCGTCGCGCGCCCAGCGCAAACACGGCCTTTGTAGGCTTTGCACTGCCTCTAATAATGTTTTCGCACCTAACCGAAGAAATATAGTCAATCAGTAAAAAAGGCCATGGATTAATTATGGAATGATGAAAAAAAACACAACAGGTGAGCATGTTCTCATATTTAACTACCGACTCGGTAATGAGTTTCATAATTATATTTTTTTCCATCAGATTTTGCTATTTTTCATATTTAGGCCTATCTGGAAATGGGAAGTTTTCCTACTGTTGACTATTTACTGAAAAGTACGCTTGTGCTAATGAAATCGTAACGTCTCTTGCATCCATCCATTGAAAATATTTCATTTACAAACATGGAACATAGTCCTTCGCCGAGAAATGTATTTCAATGTAAATCTTATATTATTCTGAAGCTAAAAAGGACCAGTTATTCTTTGACGAAAATCACGTTAGAGATGGTGATTGACAAGAACATCTGGGTGATTTATCAATGCCAAAAACCACGTACCTGCCACATTTTTTTGGTCATCTGTCTAAAAGTACTAGGAAGAAAAAGCATCTGATGGATGGCCTGCAAATTCCCACAGCGGCATGTGTGTTCCATTACAGGTTGTTAACAGCAATGTGCAAACCAAACTCCCAATTTGTAATCAGCAATTAATAGCGTCCCGGATACCCCACTAATAACATAACACACCAATATAATTTCAGCCATAAATGCTATGCTTTAAAAACGTAGTGAGCCGAAAAGTGTATGAATAAATTAGAGCACGTGCCTCGAGTTCTGCCGTTGGGCTGGCGTAAAGTTTTGACGCTGAAGTGGCAAACTAATTTCGTATTTTTTTTTCCCATGAGACGTTATCGTGAAACCCTGTTACCTGCTGTTGGCGTTCTCGATTATTCCCTGCTAAGGATTCAGAGAGACGCCACAAGCCACCAGAAGAAACAATGAGGGCTTCAAATGTGCGTAAGGAAGAAAAAATGACGATTGATTTGGGGTTACTTCGGCTTGTCAGATGTATTCTTTTGGGAAATTGGATCATGCAGGTTAATAACCCCCACTGGGAAGCAACACAGGACTGATCAACCAATCTTAATGACACCCTTAGTGCTTTTGCAATGCTGGGCCAATTGGGCCCATGGGGGTATGCTGTGAAATATACTCGTTGACTCAAAATTTTATGCCACACAATTGGAACGATGTATAAAACCACGCTATATCATGTAAATAATACATATCCATAGTTTCTCTTGGAAATACATGGGGCAACCTTACTATTTGTCTTCACTGTGATAGCCGTTGATTTCATTAACCGGGCCTAATTAAAATACCAACTGTAATTATTATTTTGATGACATTTCTTTTTATAAACCTGGGTAAAAATGTATTTTGTGGAAAGCACCCCGGGGTGTCTGTATTGATGTGAACGACATATGAATAAAAATGTAAACTGTCGAAGCGGAACTCTGTGCTGTCTCCACAAATACGCATGTTTTAGTCCACCGAGGTTTCGCTTTCCATACCAATATTATTCGGCAGCATTTGTTATCGCAAGCAAACTATACAGTTTTCAACCTGTTTGGCCTCATCAGCACTCACGCTTGTTATGCAAAGCCCGCTGGATTTTTACAAGCCGTATAAAAAAAGAGATTGATTGGTTGGTTTTAAAACAATATAATGTTTTCAGTTTACCAGTTAAAGCGATATGATATAACACGTGTGCACAAGTTTGCGATGTAAGCGCTGCTTGTAAGTTGGAAGTTTAGATTTCCAAGTTTTTATGAGACTTTATAATCGTTGCCTTTTCGTTATTGCTCGGGACAAAATAAATTCCCAAAAACGGGATTAGTTAAGCACTGCGTGCAAATATAGCAGCGTAAATAAATGAGCAGATTAACTGCTGAAACAAACTTGTCTTGAAATAACGTGTTATTGTGCAAACTGATGAATAGGACATCCTCCCATAAGACAGCGCAATCCCAGTGTGCACCTTAATACACGGCACAGAAGAAAAAAAATACAGTAAACAACATGGATATACATCAACGTGTGATATTAATGCATCACGCCACAGGTCGCTACGGCTTAACGTGGTGAAACAAGATGCTGGATTCATAAATTAGCCAGCAAAAGCAGAGAGAGAAAAAAAGCACGAGACACAGAGTGCCACAAAAACAAGACTTTCCTGCACCCATTCTTCAATTAATCTTAAAGATAATAAATAAAGAAGACTCCCGGGTGGTGAAATATGGGCACGCTATCTATTTCACTCGGAGGCTCATTATTGACACGGGCGTTGTTAAGTTGCATTGCCGTGCAGCCTTTATTTAGTAAGATATTGATTGCTGACGCCGCTGGCCAGAGCTGGGCTGCAGTTAAAGTTTTTTTTCTTCTCTTTCCTTTAACCCTCGGGGCATCGCCACTGAACTGAACGCACCTCCGACACTCGCTGAAGATGACTCGCAAAAGCGATGGTTCCAGCGCATTTCATATGAGACATTACCTCGCCGAGTTGCTGGCACATCGTTGTCGGCGCGCGGTTCTGGGCGCGATTCAAAACGTTATCACGGAAGCAACGCTCGGCGAAATGGCTCTGCATTGACTCCGTCCGTGAGACCGGCAAAGGGCGAGGAGGAGGAGGAAGAGAAGGCAAGTGAACGGCAGGAGAGGCGGGTTTTCTCTGAGCAAGAAATATACGCACGGCGCGCCGTAAATCACGGGTGATCTATGGCTGCACGCATTTTGTTTCCATTAGCTGTGGCCCCCAGGCTGGTGCCTGTGGCAAGATCTATGCTGATAATAAGTTGAGCAATGGCAGCTCATGGCAGTAATGTGGACCATAAATTCGAATTATTCCACGCTTGTCCCGCTTAATACAAAAAATGGGCGAGGGAAATTATCCGTCATGAAAAGACCTCGGTGTCGATGCAGGACCCAAGTCAAAATAATAAAGGCACTGATGTACTCGGAGCTTCATCGAACGCGACTGGTTTATGTCGCCCCTCCGGTTATCATTACGAGACGTGCGATATATTTGCAAATGCAGCAATATTACGCGAGGTCGGCTTAACGTCATCCGCGCTCGTTTTGTTTAACTACGATTGTTTGATGGCCGTAAGCTTTACACGAGATCGCTTGGTGTTGTGGGCGGCGTGGCGGCACGGTGAGTGGCACTGCTGCCTCACAGCAAGAAAGCCCCGGTTCGATTCCCGAGCTCCGGTGGCTTTCCCGTGGAGCTTGCGTGAATTCTCTCCCCGTGTCCCCGTGGGGTTTCGCCGGGTACGCTAGTTTCCTTCCACCGTCCAAACGACACGCTGCTGCCTAGGTTAATTACCCTGCTGAGCAAATTGCTCCCCCCCCCCAAAAAAAAATGTGCCCTGTACTAGCGTCACATCTAGAGTATAGTATAATCCTGCCTTGCACCCTCAGTTTGCTGGGATAGGTTCCGCCCCCCCATGACCTTGTACAGGACGAAGCTGGTACGGATACTGAAGTTTGTGCCGCCCGCTCGATTGAATAGACGAAGCCCGTTTTGTTTCGGCTGATATCAGCCGGCTTTTCCCCCACCAAGTTGATAATTTATTCACGACACGAGAACACCGTGGCCTGCCCTTGTCAATGTATATTCCGGGTTGTTTATATTGCGCACGCTAGCACCACGGACAGCAGACTCATACCCCTGCTGTCAGGCTTGCATAGATAAGTCTGCGATGTCCTACTGGTCACAGCCACGGCGGTTTGGCAATAGGCCTTAACGAATCCGTTGCTCGAACGTCTCGTCAACTTGGCTATTTTACTCGCTCATCCTGATGAGTTTAGCGGACGTGTCCCGTCACCGTAGAGCACACTGCAGAGCGACCATAATTCTCAAGCTGGTCGGGGGGCGTGGGGGTAACTGGCAATGATGGAGCCTTCCTGTGTTTGCGGGATTGCTCGCAGATGCAGCCAGCGATCTGCCCAACAAATGGCGAACGCATTTCATAAACTTCTGGAACACCACGACATGGCCTTTTACACCTGAGTCGAGGAAGAAAAAAGGGCAAAGCAAGGAAATGGAGCGGAAAAAAAAAGCCCACACAAGCTCCAAGCAATAGAATTCGAAATTAATAAAGCAGAGAAATCTTCGCGTGGGCGCAGTTTCATTACACTCCTGTCAGTCCCGCCCGCCTCGAGAGGAAGCCTTTGTTTAGCACTCTGAAGCTTTCCACTGAGCTCTAATAATCCAAGCTATCCGGAATGCCAATGTAAGATGAATCCGTCGCAGTTAATTGAATGACTGATAGCATTGGAAGTGATCCACACGCGGTCTATTGACTTCTTTTGATGAAGGCTCGCCGGGTTACGCGGGATGGTTAATTTGCGAGACACGAGGCAGACTACATCTTGAAGGCTACGATAACTAATGCAATGCATGTGCGTGTGCGGCGAAGACACCTCCTTTGAGTGTTTTTTTTGTTTCAAAGGTCCATTGGCGCTTGACAATGAGAAGCATTTACATCTTCATTCATCTGCTTGGCAACACCAATTACGTGCTCTGAGATCTATGGGTAATTTTCGCACGGACGAATGTAAGTGCTACTTTTAAGGATTGAAGCGTACTCGAGCATCTGTCATCCTTACGTGAATGGCTCCTCATGTTTTCCTGGTACACTTAAAATCAGAACAGCAGCATACTCTTGTATAAACGAATGCACAATACTTATCATTAAGCAACATGCCAAATGACTGTCCTTTCCACGTGGAGAACATTTCTGCAAAGTCGGCCGTCTTCTTTTATGTGAACATATTTACGCCGCTCTTTTAAATTTTGCAAGCCTGCTGCTGGGTTACGTATCTATATGTACACAAATACATTGCTTCTGCGCCACAAAATAAATGAATAAGTGAACACAATGCTGTCTCTCGGACTTAAATCCAATGAGGCAAAGTAGAAAGTTGGAAGAACAATAAGTAGACATCTGCCATGAAGAAAAAATAATATTTACTTAAGATCTCATTATCTGAAACCGCTTAATCCTATATAGGGTCACGGTGAGCCGGAGCCTATCCCGGAAACACAGGGCGTAAGGCAGGAATACACCCGACGACGGGACGCCAGTCCATCGCCGATTTACTTAAGATAAAATGGGGAAAAAGCATACATTTAGAGGCAGAACACCAGCAAATGTTGGCTAAAATGCAATTGCAAGCAGATATAGATTATTTTTCAGACACAACTGGGTTGTCTCTCATCGGTCCTTAATTTTCTGAGCTGGAGCATTTTTTTTTTGCATGTCCAAAGTGCAGGGAAGAGTTCGTAAATTACTCGAGACGCCAGATCCTGAGGTGAGCCAATCTCTCCGGGGGATTCAGGTGGCAGCGGTGCTCGTATTATTTTTCCCATTAACCCTTGCCGACAGCGTCAGATGGCAGAAATCGGGGATGAAGATATTAAGGGGAATGAAATGGCGGGGAAGCGTGGGGAGGCTAGGAAGGGGGGGGAGTAGGTTGCAGAGAGCGACAGAAGACGATTAGTAATGAAAGACTGAGCGCGCGTAAATAGAGAGAAATTATGCGGACGGGATTTTGCTGTCGTAACTTTGAATAAATTATGTCCAGCAGACAATTTAACCAATAAACAAACCATGTTCCGATAACAGTGCACATAGTCTGCTGGTTCATGCCTGTGGTTTAATGTGCGTTCATGTGGCATACATATTTGCGGAACATTCGAAGCTAATCTTTACGGAGCACTCAGAAAAAACTGCGTTAAATGTGTCATCGCATCCACGTTCGCGCGTCGCAAAGTGACCAAACTATTGTAACGATGTAGGTTTTCACGGCTCGATGCATGATGATTGCTTCGAAAAGCTGCTCTCTCGGGACAGCCGCCTCCTCGATGGCTCCCTCTCCTCTCCTGCGCCTGAGGATGCCTCCAACGTGTGAGGCGAAACGTCGCGAGGAGAGGAGAGAGGGAGCGATCGACGCGGCTGTCCCGAGAGAGCAGCTTTTCGAAGCAATCATGACTAAACTATTTCCGATCGAAGTAAGCGGGGCACTATCACGCCAACCGATTAATCGCATTTCCAAATCAAATCGTGTCGAGATAATGTGAACGGGTTTTTTTTTGTGTGCGCCCGGTGTAAAGCTGTCAATACGCTCGAAATTGCGCAACGTGTAAAGCGGTAACTTCACCGCGTGGCCTGGAAGATAAATATAGCTAAGACGCCACAGAGTTGAGGGTCGACAAGCTTACCATGAGAATAGTAATTTACTGCGTGGATGCCTAATGCGCACGCGGACTCGGGATACTAAACTGTATTCCTGACATCCCGTAAATAACTAAATAAAACGTACCCCATGCAATTTTAGCGACTGAGCGTGAATGGGCAGCGCGGTGCTGCCAGTGATAGATAAACTATGACAGGTAACACAATTAACCTCACTGAGATCCATGAATTACAGGATCCAGCGCTGATTCTCTGAACCAATACATCGGTTTGCACGTTGTTAGAGCTTGGTTGTGATGCTTGTCACGTAAATTCCGTCTCATCTGCATCCTTTACATGTACTCTATAAGCTTATATTGTCATCGGCCAAAGCCAATCCAGTGCTGGATAAAGCCACCACTGCCTTTCACAATTCAGCAATATCATATGTAAAAAAAAAACCCATAACATTGTACAAAGGAAATCCGATACATTATAAAACAGATCTTAAATAGTTAAGTTGATATGCTGGGAACCCAGTGACCCAAGTTTGATTCCAAGCTATGGCTATTATAATTGGCTATATCTGACGCCTTAAACCGTCTTGAACCCCCACACCAATGCCCTCTCTCTGCCCCTTATATAGCATTGACACGGGTGATATTTTCAGGTACGACTAAAACCGCATTCTTTTTAACACACACCTTTATTCTAATTTGCCCTGTGTCTCTGGCTTTTATTCTGCCAACCCGCTCTTGTTTCAGAATCGTTGCCCTTTTCACACGCGCCGCCACCTGCAGACACCGCGATAGGCGCCTAATAAGTGCAACTTATTGTTATTCACTAACGCACGTGAGCCGAGGTGGTGAGGTATGGTCAAACGACAAACAAAACCCCTTAACAAATCAGGACTCAAAGAATTGTGCGTGAACTGAAATTCGGAAATTGTTCAAGCGCTTTAAAACCAAGTTCCAAGTTGTCTGTATCCATATCAAACGTTAGATTCATAGAGTGTGTTGCGGACAAGTAAATTCATCAGTGGCCAGGAAACAGCTTACATCTTCAAGCTTTGTAATACGTTCAAAAATAGGTTTGAATGTTTGCGTTGGCTCTCTATGTAATGAGGGAAAGGAGGCAGGAGGGGAGAAATCTCTCATCTCATCTCATTATCTGCAATCGCTTAATCCTATATAGGGTCACGGTGAGCCGGAGCCTATCCCGGAAACACAGGGCGTAAGGCAGGAATACACCCGACGACGGGACGCCAGTCCATCGCCGGGGGGAGAAATTATGATTTTTGTATATTTGCTTTGAAGGTTTGATGCTCGTAAAAACAAGCTAGGGCAAGAGATGAATATTTTTTTTATAAATGCAAACGCATTTCTTTTGACAGTCATCCGTTGGCATCGCTACTTCACTTGGATACTCACGAAATCGAGTCTAAAATCTATCCGTCTCTCCGCTGTTAATTACACTAGGAATACAAATGTTTGTTGAAAAGCGATACTCATGTGTGTGCACGCTTTTTCCCAATTTGCTTTGTTTTTTATATAAGCCTCTCAAGGATTTGGAAGTGAGCATCTCATCTCATCTCATTATCTGAAACCGCTTAATCCTATATAGGGTTACGGTGAGCCGGAGCCTATCCCGGAAACACAGGGCGCAAGGCAGGGATACACCCGACGACGGGACGCCAGTCCATCGCTGGGCGGAAGTGAGCATCATTTATGATTATTCTTCCAGTAAACAAATGGTCGCTACAATGAAAGTCTGCTAAAAAAATTAACAACAAAATATGGGTGTTGGGCTGATGTTTGCTTTTACCAACCATTTAAGCTTCCCAGCTTAACCTTAAATCATTAATAGAACCCTCTGTGCACCATTAGTTTTGAATCAAATAAAAAAAACTGCAGTCCTGCAAAGTTCATTAGAAGGTGGATTTAAAACTCCGTTTTCCTTAAATGAAGGGTAAAAATGCCTGATGGAATTAAATATAGCTGACAATACTTTTACATTTGCTGTGACGTATCCACCAAGATATCGGTAGCGTACAACGACAGTGCACAGCTAAACATTATTAACGGCCCGAGAAAACTCCCACTGGTTTTGTAATGGCACAACAAAGATCTATGGCCTTAGAACGGAAATAACAGCTTCCATCCGAATGCTTAAATGTACTGCCCGTACCTACATGTCATCCTCTTAAAAAATGGCAACAAAACTGTACTGATGTATATTTCTCAAGGATCCATGTATGGCAATTGCTCCACGTAGCTCGTCTCTCAGGATGGGCGTGTCGAGCGTTTTGCCCGATGATGCCTCGAACGTGGGAGGCGAAACTTCGCGAAAGGGAGGGAAGGAACGCTCGACACGGCCATCTCGAAAGAACATCTTTGGAAGACAAAACCGATTAAAAGAATAAAATAGTTCTTTTGTCTCCGATCAAAAGATGGTATCTTGCCGCCACACATTGCTCACCAGACTATATAGAATAGTTTCCGTCTAGGGCAGCGTTATTGATGTACATGTCGATTTTTGTGTTACGTATGTTTATGCACCATAGGACCCTTCATTGTGTTAAATATCTATGAAATTGATACTCAGAGCCTCGAAACACAGGTGTATAAACTAGGTTCAAAGATCAGAGAGCTACATAATGTTCAGTTCAGAGGTAATCTAAAGACGATTTTAGGCTACTTTTAGAAAATGTTTTTACTATTGACAACATATACGTTACCAATCACATTCTAATACAAATGACAAATGACTATGAAGCATAATTTGTATGCCGACTTTTTTGCAGAAATTATGAAAACCGTTTATAAAGATGGGGCAGCGCGGTGGCGCAGTGAGTAGCGCTGCCGCCCCATGGCAAGAAGGGCCCTGGAGCTGGAGGTCGGTTCTCAGTTCGGGTGCATTTCTTTGTGGAGTTTGCGCGCTCTCTCCCCGTGTCCGCATGGGTTTTTATCAGGTTCTCCAATTTCCTCTCAACGTCCAAAGACAAGCTGTAGTCTAGGTTAAATGGCCTGCTGAGAAAATTCCCCCCCTCCTCGTGCCCTGTGATGTATTGGCGTCACATCCTGGGTATAGCCTCGTCTTGCTCCCTCTGTCTGCTGTGATAGATTCTGACCCCCCATGACCCTGTACGGTGGGTATTGATAATGATGGCAATGATAATCGTCATTTCGAAGGCCAATCGATCGTAGGGTGAAGCTGAATTTAATACAGAACCCTTCAGAGAGGATCTCCGCTGTGGATATGGAGTGACGAGATCAGATCTTACGCAGGCGCTCGATGGATGGTGGCATCACAAGACCGAATGGAATTGGGCAAGCTTGGAGAGGCCTTTATCCTCCAGTGGATAGTTCATGGTTGATGATCACAATGATGGCTTGGATGTCCTTTGGGTTCATTATATTAGTAAATTTAAAAAAACGCATTTGTCGTGTAAATGTGTACGTGTCGTCATGACTTTTTTTTAAGGAATGTAGTTTGCATGTGCTGTATAAATGACACAGGTGAGAAAGATCATATTGAATGTTGCATAAAGGCGTTTTCTTGATTCAAAAATTAAATTGTTAGAACATTTTCATAGGACCATAGCTGCTATCCACGGAGTTTGAACCAACTGTTGGAAAACATTTTTATTTCCATGTTTACTATAACTGTCGGTAGCAACCTGGAAATTTAATTGTGGCACAAAAGAAAATCATGCCGGCGAATAACACGGCCACATTTTTCATTTCATGTCACGCCCAAAATATTTTATTATTGTCATTCTCTTAAGAAAAAAAACTAATTGCAGATGTTACAGACAAGATAGTTTCATGACAATATGGCTTAGGTCACATTGTACTTGTGTCTTCATAGAATTATGACTGTAATGGTGTAGGTTCTCACGTCCTTCAACTGACCGACCTTCACCTGGCAGTGGCTTCCTTTTGAGTCTATTTGCCGGTGTCAGTCGTTGCCAAAAGGCAGTCAGATCAGGAAAATTCAGTATCAATGCTTTATAGCTTAGGTGGGGCTGTTAACGCTATGGGTACTTTTTGCCAGTATACATATATAAGATTACAACAGGTTTTACCGTATCTGGCGATTATGCAGGTGTTAAGATCTTAACACCTGCATAATACGGTAAAACCTGTTGTAATCTTATGTATGTATACTGGCAAAAAAAAGTACCCATAGCGATTTGCATATTCTCCGCGAAAGAACAAGGATGCCTGGCCAGAAATAGCGAACAGCCAAAAATGTGTACATCTCACACAAAACTTCTGGGTAGAACGACGATGCCAACTAACAACAACAACAACAAAAGCCCATTAAAACGCATACTTAAGATAGCACGGCTTTCATTCCTCACGCCTTTTTTTTCCATGCGCCAGTAAAACAAGCGGGCGAAGCAACCCAACTTGCGGAAGAAGCGTAACGCTCACATACATCAAACCCTTTTGCGCCCGATAGATAAAGCGCCTGGGAATGCGTTAATGATAGCGACTGAGCCATTGCTCATGGTTTCTCGGAAGAGAAGAGGGACCTAACAGTAGGAGGTGGGGCAGAGAAGCACGTTTCAAGTTGCTGGCAGAAGGAGAAAAAAAAGCATTAAAAGGCACAATTGCGAAAAACAAGTTTGAAGGCGCCATCTGTGTCTAAGTTGCGTTCGGATGTACTTGCAGTGCCCTATTTTGACTCACCACAGGCAGTACATGTATTATAACACACACACACACACAAAAACCCCGCAAGTCGCGCAAACGTTGTGCCCAAATCACATATTTCACTGAAGTCACCAGCCCTACCGCTGCGGATTACTCTCCCCCGCAGCATCTTCCAGCGGTCATGAGAACCCATTCATGATCACAATCATCAGCTTTGGTTTATCCACTGCTGGATGAGGACCTCCGCGATACCGTCACCATCGCTCGCTGTCACGCGATACGACGGTCCATCCAGCACCCGCGCGTGAGCCGATGTTCATCGCTCCGTCCCTTGGGTGGACAACGTCTGGCTTCCTCGCTTGGATGCCCCGACACCTTTAGCTCGATCCATCGACCATCATCTCGTCTGGCTCGTGTGCACGTCGCCCGTCCCACTCAGGCTTCCTCGCTGTCAACGTGATGTATCTGAGAGTCACTTCGCTGCTCCGCTCGACGCGTGCCTTCAGTCCGATGGCAGTCAGTATCAATAGCCGCGTAATCCTGGACAGGATCGCGGGGAGGTCGGAGCCTATCTTGGCAGACAAAGGGGACAAGGTGGGGCTAGGACCCATAATGTGACGCCGGTAGCTCGCAGGGCACTTTTTTTTTTGGGAGGGGGGGGGAGGCATTTACTCAGCAGGCCAGCTAACCTAGGCAACAGCGTGTCTTTGGACGGTGGGGAAAAACCAGAGTATTCGGCGAAAACCCACGCGAACACGGAGAGAAAGAGCATGCAAATCCCACACAGAAAGGCACCCGAGCCAGGAACCGAACCTGGGACCTTTTTGCTGTGAGGCAGCAGCGCTATTCATTGCGCCACTGCACTTTCCCTAGATGTTCATCTTATTGAGAATTGCTCTCAAGACATGCTCGAGCGTCCCTCCTCTCTCTTCCACGACGTTTCCTCTCCCACTTTATACTGCTCCGCTTTATTTCAGCGAAACCCATAACGCACACTCCTCCATGAATATTTGTATAGTTTTCTGATTTACTTCCATTCTTTTTCACGGATAATTTTTGATCCTAAGTCGCAGCAGGTTATGTGCACCGATTCAAGATTATTCAGGTCATCATTATTTCTCCATCACGAGCGTGAAGATGCTTGATGCAGTTTCAAGTTAAATGTCATATCTAAGTGTTTAATTTGGCTGTGGGGATTATTCTTTGACCTACTGATGACCTGAAACAATAATAACTGGTATGTTAGTCGCCCTGTAAACGTAACAATCAAATGTTTTCATCGGTTGGTGGAGGGCTTCACGACAAATAATTGTTTAGACGATTTAGGTGGCCTAAATGGGTCAATGCTTGCATGTAATTTGAAGTGGAAGGAGGAAGAGTTGGTAGAGGTCGGCCGTGGACAGAGGCAATGGAAGGCGACCTTAAGAAGATGGGTTTCATGAGAAAGGATGAAAAGTTTAGGAAAGAATGAAAATGATTGATCCGTGGTGATGGTATACTCCGATAAATATTTAATAAACGTCTCGGTCGTGGCCCCAAAACGTGGTGGCATCTCGATTCCTCACGGCCTCTTAACTCAAAAAATATCTCTCTTAACTGGTACATTACAAACGCAAACATGCTTAGGGTATTTGAATTACTGTCCGAGAGTTCTCACGAGAAGGGATGTTGACGAAAAATAGCTGCTCGCGTTTGAGCTCAATACAGCGCTTTGTGACCCTCGGGTGAAATGCGCTCTAGAAGTGCTTGCAATGCTTATTATTGCGTGGCCTAATTCAATAATCCATTATGCAACGTTAAGTTTAAGTTTTTGGAAAATCCACTGCTGGATGAATGTTGCTCATCAGGCTTGTGTAACCATATTTCACCACAATGGTCCGTGTTGTTTGAAAATGGGATGGGAGCACCAGACAGTTCCACGTATAAGTTGTCATAATAATGTTTTTCCACGGCTGAAAATTATTCGAGGGTCATTGGGTTGGAAGCGCAATGCACTAACCATTGCACCACTGTTCCAACCCATACCACACATGAACAGTAAAACGTACAAAGCAATCGCTACAGTCGTGCGATTCAATTAAATGTCACTTGAACTTTAACAAACGAGATGAACTGATACCTCGACACGTCACCACATCCCTAGCAGATTATTAACACCATTATTACTTACATTTCTTACGTTTCAATTATTCCGTATTCTCAGTTTACTAAAGCAGCACTCTGGTTAATTGCTACACCCGCATGGTAATTTTAAACATAAATCTCTGGAATAAAACTTGCTTTAATGCCCGCCACACTTATTTAATTGTTTCATAAGCGTAAAGGAATTGCTCTTCATATAACCGCATTCTCGCCACACTCCCAATCCTGTCCGTAGTAAAATCTTGAGAGCAGTTAGCCATGAAAATTCATTCGAATTGTGGGACCGATTGATCAAGGACACTTCACCAGAAGGCTTGACCTTCAGGGCCTCCTCCCATCTGCCAGAGCATAACCCAATCCAAAGCAGGGCTTTTTTTTATTACACTTTCAAAAAAACACTCCCCGACAGTAACCCGTCTCTAACCTCACGCACCGCAGGCTCTCAGTTCAAAATACGTTGATAACATATAGAAATAAATGGATTATGGAGGCTGTCATGGTAGAATCGGTTAGCACACTGGATCGGTTATGGGGTGGTACAGGCAGTTGGGCAAGAAGGACCGGGGTTCGATTCCCAGCCCAGTTGCTTTTCTGTATGGAATTTACGTGTTCTCGCTCCGTGTCCATCTGGGTTTTCACCGGGTGCTCCGGTTTCCTCCCCACAGTCCACAGATATGCTGCCTTGTCCTCACTAAATTTAACCCTGGTACCATGAGATGCTGTAACTTGCTTACTCCTCCTCGCTGTTAACAAGAGCTACACAGCTCAACGGTTACTTCCAGCTTAAATAAAATAAAAACTAACTGGCTTACAAACGATAGGTGTCCAGTGCGATACAATCTCCAGGCGTGGCAGTTGAAAAACGATGGGCAAGTATTTATAATTCGCCTGGCCCCCGGGCCTGCCTAGCCTTTGTCCGCCGAGTAGCAGTAGCAGCAACGTGAATGTGTCACACCGCAGTTAGTTCATTGAGAGGAACGTGTCTACTGGGATTCAAGCGTTGGTGCTCTGAGCGCTTCTAAGAAGTCAGGCCAATGTGGAAGAGAAGGCCAAATATTCTGTGCAAGGGCTCTCGAGAGCTCCATTTAGTGGGAAGAGTAATTCCGCGAGCAGTTGCGTGAGCAAGCAATTGAAGGGCTGCACCTTTACATTTTACTGCCGGCTCAGAGCTGTAAACAAGAGATGAGCCCTAGTCCGTGCCAATTTTGAGCAGGAAAACACTTTCGCTGCTTTTATTACAATGGTGGAAGTGCTTTTTACTCTGTGTTCGAACTCGCTTGAAATGCCAGTCGGATACTGTTGGGCAGGTGTCCTCTTTGAGTGATTCTTTGTTCCAACAGACAAGATCGGAATGCGCCCGGGTTGGCGGCGCGTCCACAAAATGTCAAAATACGTGGAAAAATACGACATTGTCAGGTGGAGATCGGATAAAGGGTGGAATGATTCAGAGGCACACTGAATTGCCGAGTGTTACCAACTTAGCCGTTGTCAATTTCCAACACCGAGGTCTCATTTATATGGACTTTTGTTGACATTTATCATGATTGTTGAGCAGGGCCCAAGGGAGATCTTCGCGCACAGCACAATGATGATTATCTATCCATCGGCATATTTGAGAAAGCTACCTGTCGGATGCGAGTAGCTCGCGGTGCACATCATTACTCCTCTCTCTCTCTCTTACAACGCGAGCAACGTGGCACTTTTTTTTACTCTTCCAGAGGCCGGCAATCATCCACGACGTTGCCTAGCAACGTCACCATGCTCTCAGGCCTCAGCTATCATTTGCATGTCTTTATGATCCAGCTGCTCTGCCAGCTGTTACTTTTTCAACTTGCATTATGTCTAAGCGAGCTCATCAATTTCTCTCATCCCTTCCCCCCGCCCCTTCCCCCAATCTCCCCCCTCCCTTCTACTTCCCTTCCCTAAGGTTGGCTGCCGCTCGGATGAAAGACACGAGCCATGCGAAATATTTATTTTATTCCTCGCACTGAAATTTGGACCGATTTCGAATTCATTTGGCTTCCACCAT
>JAZEWT010000010.1:18157500-18176966 GCA_036362905.1 Mordacia mordax
GGCCCAAGCGTCGCTCGCTATCCACCGCCCCCCCCCCCCCGAAGTTCCGCAGGGTCCGTGTCCATCGGCGGGTTAATAGAACTGGCAGCGGCTACGCGGGTGCATTTATCAAGCCTGTCGCGGCTTCAAACAACATTAGCAGGAGTCCGCCACGCCAAACCATTCCTCAAAGTATTGCGGGGATGCACAAGCGTAATAAATTCAGCTGAGCGCACATACCCGCCGATTGTTCATTTCACAATGCGCTACTGATTCATGAATTACTCGGGACATACATCAAGCAGCGGGCTTGGACGCAGCAATAACATTGCCCACGTTTGTTACAGAAGACGAATTAAGTTTCCTTTCTCGGCATTCCCATTAATATCATTTTCACACTTACCTGCCCCATCGTCGTTGATGTATTGCACAGAGGACGTCCCGATATACATCAACGTTCAAGAGATGCCCAGTCCCCATTAATAATGAGAATGTGTCCCACATTCGTGAAAACAGCTGCATGACCTCGGCAACAATGTCCCTGCATGCACAGAAGCGCTCAGGGCTATATTTAACTATGCATGAGGAGTCAATAAGCAAGCACACGATGGCATGGCGAACACCACACAACATTCTCCTGGCATATGGATGAAACTAAAGAAGCTTCGTGGCAAAAGTTTGAAGATTAAAAAAAACAACTACGCTCTAATAAAGTAAAAAGACGCGTTATTTAATGGCCCTCCGATGAATTTTGGGGTTTTATCGCGCGCTGTTCGGCGTGATCAAATGAAAGAGTTTTGGGTCGGTGGCGTTTCTTAGGGCAAAAGCCTATCTCTGGAAATGCACACTGCTTCCTCACGGGCCGAGTATGATCCGGAGCAGGTTTTGGAGCAACGGTGTTGTAGCCGCGTGCGTTTTCCGAGACCGAGAAAAATTGCGGGGATCGCCCCCGGCGTTTCGCTTCACGTGCACGCCGCGAAACGTCGTACATCGCGTCAAAATAGCACGCGGCATTAACCCGACATCGCATCGAAGAAGTGCTGTAGAGCACAGACACGACGACGCGCGCGGATTGGCCCCGCGCGCTTGAAATGAAGTGTCATTTCAACGCCGGCTGAAGCGCTCATGCAAAGGCGACATTTGACCTTAAATTCCAGAGAGACATGAAGTCGAGGATTTTTTTTTTCACTCTGGGCCACCGCACAGTGCGGAAGGCCGCCTATCCAAGGCTGTTTAAAGGTTACGGACTAACCCGAGACGTGGCACGATCATTGACAGTCACGGCTCTTTATTGCCTTCACAGTACATGGCACCGTTTGAGCGTAATATAACCTGACTTTTAAAATCACCAATATGTCTCCAGAGTGAAAAAAAAAAAAGCTCATTTGCTGAGAAAATATGGAAGCACATTTTGTTAATTTCACGCCTAGTTCATGGAACACCTGGCACATTCGAACACAGCTCAAGGAGGGAGGCGTGTTGTCTTCGGAAGCGAGCACGCATCAGCATATCTGGGGCACGCACCAGGATTGGACACAGTTTCGAAGACACGAACAGACGTTTGTCAAAGTTGGTTGAAATCGCTCATTTACACCGCAGCCAAAACTCGGTCAGTTTTCGCTTTAAGGAGTCCATCTGCCGCAACCGTATCTAAACACCTTTAAAAGAGCCACGTAATTGGCAGACGATTGCATTACTATTCCGCATGCGAATTACGTACAGCCGTCGTTTTAATAATAATAATAATACATTTTATTTAAGGCGCCTTTCTGGGCACTCAAGGACAACTAACTGTAATATTTGTTTACCCCTCGTTAACTCTCACTTTTATTTCCGCATTTATATCAAAGCTTAAAGGGATCGCGTTCAGGATTTCATCCATTAGTCATTTTTCAATTAATGGGCACAAATATCAAATCGATTGACCGTTCAAAAGGCTATTATTCACTCCGCGGAGGGAAATTATCCACGAATTGTACCGCGCACGAGAGCGCGTTTCTACCCGCTGTGAAATATGGGCATTATGTAGCATTCCAGGTGAGCGCTACTGGCGAGCAATTTTTATCCAGATATGCCTCCGCGCTTTGGTGACTGACCCCATTAATTGTAAGACGGGCGGCACACACACGATGCAGCAGCGACTCTACTGCGAACGTGTTGTTGGCTCACAAGATGCGAGTACACGGCGCTAGGCAGGCGCCAGCACAGAGCCGCGCATGCGACTCTGAAAGTGCAGGTTCCGTCCCCGGCTAGGGTGTTCGCGAATGTAATGCGCTCAGGCTGCGCACACTGCCAGTGATTGCACTTATATATATGGGCGACAGGGTGTCTCTGCAGCGATAACATTCGCAGCTCACAGAAAGTCCCACCTGAGGCGGTTGATTTCGACCTCGGGCGCTTTTTTTGTGTGGAGTTTGCATGTTCCCCCCCTGTTCTGTGTGATATTCCCTCCGGGTTCATCGGTTTTCTCCCACAAATAGAAAACACCAATTCATGAAATGGCCGATAGTCATCATAATATATAGGACCCAGTGTTTGGCGGGTTGGCGCCGGGTAACTATGTGGCTTGACTTCTCCCCTCTGCAGGTTACCTCGAGCCTCTGACTCGTTCTGTCCTGATATCAATATCTTAGAAGTTGAACGAATATGCGCGTGGCGAATTATATTTATGGTTATATGTTAACGCATACATATTTGGCTGGCAGGCGTGGTACAGCCCACCTACCCCGTCGTGTTCCGTGCTGGCCTTAATGGGCGCTCGCTCACCGTACTAGCCCCCAACGGTATGTTAAAGGATAAACAGTGATCACTGTCTTTGTTTGTGTTAATGCAACCGTGTTTGTGTTTCAGCCGTGTGCACGGTGACTGGCGATGTTATCAGAAGAACGCGCAAATTAAGCGTCCTAACTCTGCAAGGCGCTTGCACACCAATCTCTGTGACATGCAGAAAGTTAAAAAAATATACAATTTCGCTCATGCGCCAAAACATCAAACGTGCGATGTTTGCACGATGATGAATACAATAATTCATGGAACATTTCAACGACAACTAAAGTGACAGCAAATAAAAACGATATCCCAACAAAAAGTAAGTCTCTGATAATCTGGCAAACAACGTAGCATGGTGATGATTGCCTTTGTGTCGGGATAACCTTGCTAAGTGGTCCCCCTCTCTCTCTCACGACGTTTCGACTTCCACGTTGGAGGCATCCTCAGGCGTTCTGAGTCTCAGTACGCCTAAGGATGCCTCCGCCGTGAAAACCTACATCGTTATAATACCGCAGTGCATTGTTAGACTTTTGCCCAAAGCATGAATGAACTGCAGCATGTGTTGCATGCTTGGTATCTCCAATGCTTTAGTGCAGTCGGGAGAGTAGTGGCGGAGCGATGATCTCAGTGACTTCTATTGCTGGCACCGAGCCTCCTCTCACCAACAACAGCAGAATGCGTCCGTGCAACAGTTGATTGACCGAGGGCGTTAAATTATTACGTGCCGTATAAGACATATGTAACATATAGTTAAGCGGTGATCAATACATAATAAGGGCGGCGCGGTGGTGCAGTTGGTAGCGCTGTCGCCTCACAGGAAGAAGGAGCCCGGTTCGATTCCTGGCTCGGGTACCTTTCTGTACGGAGTTTGCGTGTAATGCCTCTCCCCGTGCTCACGTGAGTTTTCGCCGGGTTCTCCGGTTTCCTCCCACATCCAAAGACACGCTGCTGCCTAGGTTAATTGGCCTGCTGACTAAATTTCCCTAACAAGTGTGCCCTGCGATGTGCTGGCATCATATCCGGGGTATTCCCCCGCTTTGCACCCTCTGTCTGCCGATATAGGCTCCAGCCGCCCCCCGCCCCCCTGACCCTGTACAAGATTAAGTGGGTCTCATCTCATCTCATTGTCTGAAACCGCTTCCTCCTATACAGGGTCACGGTGAAGCCGGAGCCTATCCCGGCAGACACAGGGCGCAAGGCAAGGATATACCGACGATGGGACGCCAGTCCATCGCCGGGCACTGCGGGGCAATTTAGCCTGCGAGCCAATCAACCTATGTAGCAGCATGCTTTTTGGACTGTGGGAGGAAACCGGAGTGCCAGTTTAAAACAGATTAAGTGGGTATTGATAATGAATGAATACATAATATCTTAGGATTGTGTAGTAGAAACAAATGCATTTTTCTACTCACTTATGATATTTATAAAAAAAACCCAACAAGACCTTGTAGGCTTCTCCGATGCGCTTTGAGCTTCGAGTCAATGTCATCCGCCGTGATGTCCAACATTTCTCTCCCTGTGCTGGGAGATTCAGTGCCTGCCAAATTTACCCGGAATGCAGAACGAAACACAAGGCATCCCAGCTCTGCTGTAGCGGGAGATATAAAAATAATTGCACTTCTCGAGCGCCTTGCACCCGAGGGCTACAAAGCGCTGCACGCAGCGCCACCGCGAATAACCCACGCAGAACATGCGGCGCGTTTCTGTTGTTTAATTTTCGCAGCGCGCCCGTGTGCGCGCTCGATAAGATCGCAAGTGTTTGCGCTCAGAAAATAAATATGTTTGCGTTATCAACGCCGCGGTATTTGTGTACTGGCTGTCCAGTTGATGAGTCAATGTATGCAGTCTCTTAGAGAAAGACAAAAGACAACACATTAGAGACATCATTATCGTGAGACCATAACCCAGCGATAAGATGAACTCGAATGCTCTTTTCCCAGCTCTGCTGTAAATGTTCCATTAAATTACATAGTAAAAAAAATCCCTCCTAAATGAGATAGCTTGCAGTAAGGTATACATCTTTACCAATTTGAAATGTCAGTTTATTCCTAGGGCACTCTCCTTAACCCTCTCATCCTTGGCGCAGCTTCATCTCAGTAGTTTTCGCTAAAAGGATGACTGAACGTTTGTGCATCGACGTTGCTTAAGCAATTTATCGTAGATTCTTTCCAAGGCCCCTGTATAGTGTCTCTCATCATTACTTCTGAGATTTATGCAACTGCCACGGAGCAAAAACAACTGTAGAGCGCTGTGTTTTATATGCAATCGATATATTCATCCTAGGCAGCCGTGCACTGCAAGGTTTTAATTATCGCAGTCATCTGGGACTTTGACGACCTTTACGTGTCTTTATAGGTTGCGCCTCTAATTATGCGCGGGGCTTCTGGTGTGGTGGCGTTATTGATAGTTCTACCCGAATTAAGGAGGAACAGATCCATGTACTAGCAGTAGGACGCTAACGCCGGCATGCGATTCGTGCACAAATTTCACCGGTGTTTACGTTTTTTATTGAAACCCGTTTTTGAAAATTACACAATCCCCATATAGCGAAGACGATGCGAGCACTCTTCCACCGCGCGATTAACATCGCAACGAAACAGCCACGCGCATATTAATACAGGGGGCCTGGTTTAAAATTCGTCATCGTCGTCATTAGCCACGATTGAGCCACTGCTATATGAACGCTGTCCCAGCCTAAGATGTAACAAAGCAGTTACCACCAACACAAGAGCCACTCCATCGTTCCATCTCCCTGCTTGGCCACCACGCGGGGTGAAGCGGTGGCCTAGTGGTTATAGCATAACGGAGCGCTGAACATAACCACCTGTAGTTGACTCACAGCCATGGTTGACATGGGCGACACGTATCCATGCAGCCCCCCCCCTCCTCGTTATTAAAGTGCCTTGACCAGTATCGTGAAGTGGGCTTTATCCTTCATCGATGACTAAAAATTCACTGTGAAGATTTCATCCAGCAAGGGGCATCAGAGAGGGCCGTAGATTATGGTGTTATGATTGTGTAGACGCTGGAACGGATTGTGAGACAAGTTAAAGAATTCAGAGTTCACCACTTAACCAGAACAACTAATGAAAGAAAAACATGGAAGACCGTCGGGTAGGCTTTTGCCTATTAGTGGAAAGTTACAAGCTGACACCACAACCAATGTATCTTAACATATGCGTTATTATCGTTACATATATAAACTTACACGTAAATCGCTATATTATCGTTATCACACACATTAACCGTTTGTCGTGCTTAGCGAATGTAAACAATTAAGTTCAAAGCTCTACACGAAAGGAATAATAAGCAAGAGGTAGGAAGGTTCAGGGGCAATCAGGCCACATGTCCCATTACCAATGAGTTTGCGGCCCTCTGACCCTTCAACAAGACATTGTGCACCTGGAATAGACAAACGGATCACAAGTGAAAGTAGGTTTGGCACAGCTGCCTTCACTTTAATCTAAAATAATGAACTCGTTTGCTGCGAGCAGCGGTGATTAATGCGTACAAATAACGCTTGCATCAAATCACGTGGCCCATTTTCACAAATAGTGGCTACGCGGCCTCTAAAATACGCGCGCGTTTCAGTTCTCGACTGAAGTCCTTGGAGAGTAGTAGGTGGTGGAGGAGGGGATTAGTGTGAGCCAAGGGCATTCCACAGTACAGCTGTCAAGCACGGTTTGGAGATTTTTCTCAAAGTGCATGGAAGACTATTAATAATTCAATTACATCAATTTGTACACACCTGACACGGGCATTATGGGGAGCAAAAAAAAAACCTGTGCACGCTCACATTAGCTCGCGCTGCCGAGTCAAACATTTAGCCTCGTTGGCCATAAATGGCTGGGTGAGCTTAGAGGTAATGCACTTGCTGCCGTTCCAGGAGCAGAGGTTACCAATTAAAAGCACATCGGTGCACCAATGATGTGTGGTGCAGTTCAAAGTGAACGTTAATTCTGCTTTCGCGTGCACTTATAGATATTAAGGGTCCGCCGAGACTCTTTTTGCGAGAACGGGCCACTGCACGCCGCGCGCCCTGCTCCAACGATCAAACCGCTGCAAAGCCAAGCGCTTCGCACGGACAGAGGGGCGTGCTTGTAAACAAGATGCACAGCTCTGCTCCCGCAGCCACCGCTGGCAGAACTACCTCAACCGCCATCCGTCCCATAAACTGATCTTCCAAGGTGGCTGAGATGTTTTTGGAAGAGGTGGGAGTACCCACACTTTATCCCACTGCCACAGACAAGCAAGTAGAGTGATTAGCGCAGCTGGCTCACAGAAAGGGCCTAGGTTTGAGTCCCAGGTGCGGGTACCTTTTCTGTGTGGCGTTTGCACCTACTCCCCGTGCACGCATGAGTTTTCAGCGGATGCTCCGGTTTCCTCCCACAGTTCAAAGGCATGCTGCCCAGGTTAATTGTCCTGATTGAATTGCCTCATGTGCCATGAGATACTGTAACTTGCTTATCCCTCCCGGCTGGAAAACTGTTAGCAAGAGCTACATAGCTCAATCGTTCCTTCCTGCTTAAATGAAACGGACTGACTGACTGACCTGCCGATTCACACATTTTGCTGAGATGAAAAGTATTTTTTAAACTTGCCCATTGTTTCAACTGCTGAGCGGGAGAATGAATACAGGTGGCCGACCTATGGGTTACCAATCCTGTGTGCCAAGCATTACATGATGGAGTTTAAATCACACGCACTTTATTTGACTGGATGAAATTACAGGTCTAGAGATTTGAACACAAGTCTGCATGATCTTTGTGCAACTACCGCTGGATTAGGCTATTCTAATGAAATATGTGCTATGAGGCTTGATTGACCATACTTCACCTGGCTGGTCATTGCGGGTTGGTGAAGACACGGCAGTATTGCTTTAACTATACTGATCGTAATTATTATTTCTCTACGTTGTTGAATGGCTTTGGGAATAATTGTTATTAGATTTATATCTGTAGAGATTTTGTAAGTCGCCTTGGCTGAGGACAGCGCAAAATTAAAAAATACATTCTAGTAATGCCTTTAAAACAATTGGGGGATACTATGTATATTGCTGGCTGGTAACACTTTAATTCGCAGTCTATAATCCAGGCTACACTGCATCTTCGTGAATGCAAAAGGTCAAAATGTTAAACGATAAGAGACAATTGCTTTTTTGTTCTCAAAATTAGCCCCAGGTTGCCTGCACTTTCACCAACCTGCACTGACCAAAAATTGTGAAAGCCAAACATTTCCCACGTTTAGCACACAGCAAGACCATGCCTTTATCCAGCAGTGGAGTAACAAAGGGCTGTCATTTCTCATCAGTATTCAACATTTCCACCGGCACCCTTTATATCCGTGACGCAAATAGACGGAAAAAAGCAGCTCAGGGAAAGGATTAACTCTAACAGGCAGCAGGAATATTTTGTGATGTGCTCTTTTGAATGGCTGTCAATGTATGCAGAAATAAATTATACCTCGAGTGTTTGTGTGTCAAAGATGTTGAGTTGTGTGTCACATACGCAAAAGCACTTCAAACATGCCAGCAAGCGTCAATACCACTGGCAGCCATGTCAGTTTTATATTGCTGCTAGATTTTAATTAACACTCTCTCCGAGTTTGGAGAAATTGGGCACCCTTTCAATTCATCTGAATATTGCATGGCCCGGATGAAGTTCATCCAAATGAGATCTGATTTATGGAATTAGGAGGGATGTGCGTTGCTCTGACGTCACCAGTTACTCTGCACTGAAATCGCGTTCGTTCTTCCTGTGACAGTTTTAATTGGCGGTAAGTAACTCTGTAACAGTAGTGATATATGCCCTGCCAGAGAATTACAGCTGAAGTAGTCAGTAAAGATGTTGCTTTGGGTCAGTGGAAAGAGCACTTACAGATAAAGTTTACCCTTTCCGAAGATTTACTTCACAATGGCTTGAATGCACTGCCGATCTGCATTCAGGGACCTTTTTAGTCATTTTTCTGCACTTTTATCTCTTATTTTCCCCGCTTGCACGGATCAGCAATGGCGTATTACCGCAGTGTTAAAGGGCCATACGTTATTCATGACGGTGGCAGTTACGCTTTCAAAAGATGATTTTGCGCTCTCTCCTCTTTACGTTTAAATTCCGCGATTGTCGCACGGTTCCGTATTTAAAAAATAATAATAATCCTTCCCGCCATGAGAATTTAAATATGTTAAGTGTGACGCACGACAATAATAAAAACGATGCAAAATAATTCTGAAATTATAACAGCCTCCACCGGCTGTGAAGTAAATATATAACCCCCGCCACTGCACGGTCATGTGGCTTCGTGCTCTCGCACGGCGCATTAATTCTGGCCTCACAACAACACATGGGAGCGAGCGGTGCGCGTTTGTGCGGCCACATCCATCAAACGCGGCGCTCTTTCAAGCAACATTAGCGTGAGGTCTGCATCACCAAGCCCATCCCTCATTGCATCTGCGCGGCTATCAATTCTCTGCCGATGTTAATAGCTGACAGGGAAGAGCAAAGCTCCTTCTGCTACTTGGACTGTCACTAAAAGTTTTTTTTTGTTTCAAACCTCCACATGCCTCTATGAACAAGATCAAATTTCCAAAATCAGATTTTTTTTCGAAAAGTTCCCCCGTGCCCTGATTGACTAAAATAGGTTACTTGTCTAGATTTTTTTTTTTTAGAATTTGTAATGAGAATCATTTGACACAATGAGGTTATATGCCAGGTTATCTGCAAAACACTCCATTATATTTTCGGAACGAGTTCCCCATACGGTTAGAAATCGTAATATTTCATTATTTTCGTGAGACTTGCCATTTTTCATAAAGTGAAATTGTGGACCAGAATTGCTGTCAGTTTTAGTAATCACAGGTACCAGGAAAATCAGAGATGTGATTCCGATAGACAATATATATTTCGCTTCTTACAAGTGTCAAAGACCGACGAGGTAAGGTATAAATGCGTAATATGATTCTGTACTGTACGTCGTTTTTGAAATCAAAGAATATACCATCGTGTTAAAATTTCAGTTTGAAGAGGTTAGGGAGCATGGATGCAAGTTCTTGCTCGCGCCACTGCTAGCATACTAGCCTCCACTAGAGGGAGCCTTAGAAATATCCTCTGGACTGTATTTGGCCGACCCTTGCACTATAACCAGAAACATTTGGAACAAGTGAAACTACCCACAATATGTAGCCCATCGCACACATCTGTCAATTCCACCATCCTGTGCAGTATGCACGTGTACCGTTGTGGTGGAAAGCGACGGTACGGTATAGGATTGTTGTACCGCAGTGTTTATGCAAATATAAATGTGTTTTAACCACCACAAATACGATATTCCAAGTATGCACACAATAGATACATTGTACTGCAGGCTGTTGTCATTTGCCAGCCTACGAGAAGATCATGCTTTACGGGGAGCCTAATGCAAACCATTTCATTACCGAGGCCAATTAGATACAGTTAAATTATTCATTGTGAGCTAAGTATTAATACCTCTCATATATGACGAGAGCTACACTTTCATCACATTGTTGAACGGTTCATAAAAATGTCATGTCCGATCAAAGTACTCTATTACTTTCTGTGTCTCAAATTATTATTTTGCATCTCACCTCATCTCATCTCATTATCTGAAACCGCTTAATCCTATATAGGGTCACGGTGAAGCCGGAGCCTCTCCCGGAAACATAGGGCGTAAGGCAGGAATACACCCGACGACGGGACGCCGGTCCATCGCCGGGCATTGCGGGACAATTTTAGTCTGCGAGCCAATCAACCTATCCAGGAGCATGCTTTTGGACTGTGGGAGGAAACCGGAGTACCCGGCGAAAACCCACGCGGACACGGGGAGAGCATGCAAACTCCACACAGAAAGGCACCGGAGCCGAGAGACTCGAACCCGGGACATTCTTGCTGTGAGGCGTCAGCGCTAACCACTGGGCCACCGCGCCGCCCTATTTTGCATCTCACGTCTTGAGAATTTCGAAAACGAGAAAAAGAAACTTCCTCGGAGTCCATCATTAGGGGCGGCTTTAAATCGCGAGTAACGCACTGGGTGCTCAACATCTCGGGGCACGTGGTGAAAATTGAAGAAGATTACGGACCAGCCGAAGTGCATTTCACGTACGCGATCTCAATTAAATAATGACTCTTACATCCGATAAGGCTGACATGCTAATAATGTGCCTGCGCCTGCACCCGCCGTTACCGCGTGTACGACTGCAATCTTTATCGCGATGATTTCTTGAGCCTGATAAATTGGCAAGTGTGCTGCCTGACGTATTTACACACGGTAAACAGTCGGTTTTGCAATCATTATGTTTCAGACAGCAATTTTCCGCAGATCTGATCAAACGAGAGACCGCAGTCTGTCTTAAGTTCAGCACAGACGGACGCCGTCAGTACGTCTGTAAATGTTCATTGGCGAAGCCGCCCACGTACTTGTTTGCTCGCTCAATGCCCCGTAGTGTCGTTCCCTATTCATACCAGGGACGTACATTTTTCATAAGGTGCTTTTGTAAATGCCATCACGTGCGGTAGCCAAACCAAATATTGAAAAAAAAAACGAGTACAAGCAAGCCCTCAATTCGTTTCATGTCCACGGTAGAACCATACCTACTTTTGGCAAAATGTGTGCTTGTGAGAGGGGAACAGCGGTGTGATAGAGGTGAGGAGTTTGGCTGGTGTTATGGGGAGCGGGAGAATCAGGCACGGATTGAGTTGAAAAGAAGGGAAGCAATGTTGTTGAACAAAATTGGTCACGGAGAGCACACAAATGGCACATTTGACAAAATGCCGGTCAATTCCATGGACTTCAACACTGCTTTTCTCTGTCAGATTTGTGGAAAATATTATTGTGGGCAATTTGGCAACGAGTCTTATCACTTTCAGCCAAGTGCATGGACTCCCGCCAACTGCAATATACCTCGGAAATGGGGGTTTTGTGTTTGCACTCCCGGGCTTTTCATGTTAAAAACTCGAGCTGACTATGACCCTCCGGACAATATTTAGTTTGTCTTCCACAATGCGTGAGGAAAGTAATTTTCAAAAGTGCCCCGTGCCATTGTGTCCTCGGGATTGGTTGAGCGCCAGCTTTCATGGGAAACATCGATCTGTTTCTCAACGCTTAGTAACGCCCGCCTGTGCACGCGTGGCTAAGCGCAGAGAGTTAAAAAAAAAACTCCCCACAAGTTCCCACATCTGCTTGCCGGGCTGCTGCCGCTCAGAGTGACGTGGCCTAAAAACCTCAATCAAGAAGTACCAAAAAGAAGTAGGCTGTAAAATGAGAGTTTGTCAAAAGAATTCACGACCCCGGTAACACGTCTGCGACTTAGATTTAATTCGAGGTTTAGTTAAGTGGTTGATTTTTTTTATATATATAATAAAGGAGATTCCGGATATAGCACAATGCTGGTGGCTGCCATGCACTCATCTATTAGGGATTAAGGAGGCTTGCATCGACTTAGCCCACCCATGACAGTAGAGTCTGCCAGGAACCAAACATTACATGTGCACTGAAAAATATATTCTACGTGAGTAAAGCAAAGAGAAATTGGTCGGGGCCGTTCGCACCTAATATCGTGTGGAGGGCGATGCCACGCACGATTTTGGTGGCTCAAAAAAAAATGTTGCTGACGTGACGTTCTCTCCGCAGCTCTGTGCAGCGCTTTGTGACCCTCGGGTGTATAGCGCTCTAAAAGTGCAAATCAAAGAAGTCACGGACCGTGCACGGGGGCAGAAAAATCCGAATGCAAATATTGATTCGATGCATGCACACGAATTGCACACACGCAAACAACGTATCTTTATTTTTTTACCAAAATGCCATAGTTATTTACCTTCAAATTTACGTTGGAATTCCAACATAGGTTTGGCTTGGTCTATAAATTGATTTGCAACAAAGTTATTTAATTGCCTGCCGTCTAAGGTGTCTTATAGGCAGCGTGTACGTGAGATGAAGTTCATTTTGATGCCATATAAATGTACACTTGTATATTTAGATTTTATTATTAAGTAAAGTTTATTAACAGCCCTTTGTTAATTGCTGGATTGAGGTCTTTCATTCGTGGAAGTCGCTTGACCACACATCGCCACATTCGTTAGTGGGGATCAGGTGGGTAATTCGTTAGTCATGATCGAGCATTCAGCTCAGATAGACTGGCTTTGGAGAGCAGTGCGCTAACCATTGCACCACCACTCTTATAATTTCATACTTTTTTCTGAACTTAAACCTACGTTTCATCATTATTACAGTGTCTCCAGTCACAAACTGCATTTAATTAAATGCTGTTAACAGTTGACTTCCATTGGCGATTCCCAAACACCTTAACATTCTGCTCGCCGCCCAGACTCAATAACCCACTTTGCCCTGCTCAATGTGTGCTCTCGGAACACCACAAAAGACCCACTCATTGGTGGGCTGATCATGGACAACAAACTGGACCTGCTCTGCATAACAGAGACCCGGCATCATCAAGAGGATTTTCTCACTTTGAATCAAGCTCCACCGCTGGAATTTGCACTCCATCAGAAGATTCGTTCCCAAGGCCGCGGTGGTGGAATTGCAGTTCTCTACCGTGTTGCTGCCGACATCTGTATCATTCCGTCGCCAACCATCCAATCATTGAGTATATGTCTCTGGAATGGAGGTCGGTTCAACCTGTGAAGTTGGTGCTGCTCTACCACCCACTTGGAGCCTCTACTTATTTTGTCAATGAACTGTCTGAGCTGATTTCTAAGCTGTGCTTCACTTCTGAGAGGATCCTGATACTTGGCCATTTTAACATCCATGTTGATTCTACAAACAGCCCCCTTGCAAGGGATCTCATGGCCAAATCATTTGGCTTCATTCAACATGTGACATCTAGCACTCACAAATGTGGACACATTCTGGATGTGGTTTGCTCAAGGGGCAAACCTGTAACCAACCTGTCCATCACTGATCCTGGCCCGTCTGATAATTCCGCTGTGTGGTTTGATATTCACGTACTGCCACCCATTTCTCTAACAAAGAATCACATCCAATTTCAAAATCTTAACGTCATCACTCCAGATTTATTCACCGCTGCTATCAACAGTTCATCACTCTTTGGCTCGGCTCACTCTGCCTCTAATGCGACAGTTGAAACTTACAACAGCCTGCTATCAAGCATGCTGAATGATTTGGCCCCATTAAAATCACGCTGTGTCAGGCAGAAAACTATTCCCCTGGTGTATTGCTGAACTCTGGAACCTCAAGGTGAATGCACGCAGAGCCAAACGGACTTGAAGAAAATCTGGCCTAACTGTTCACGCTCAAATCTTTAAGGATCAGCTCAATCGTTATTGGAAGGGACTTGATTATGCCGGTACCAATCACTTTTCCAGCATCCTTGCTGATACCTGGGACATGCCCCAAATCGTCTTCTCGACCATTAAACAGCTCCTTCATCCAATCATTCATTCACCCTCCCTCTATTTATAAATAAAGATCAGGCAGATCAGTTGATTCAGTTTTTTTCAGACAAAACCGAAGCCCACCGTATCTCTTCCCAGTCTCAACCACCAACAAATCCCTCAATAAATGCTCCTTTCCCTACCCTTGTTCGTAGAATTTTCTGAGTAAACGGAATCTGATGTCATTAGTTACCAGACCTCGGCCTACAAACTACTTCCTGGATCCCTTCCCATTCGAAATCTTCCGGGCAAATTTCGAATCCCATGTCACCTTCGTTACTAATCTTTTCAATATCTCACTTCGGTCTGACATCGTTCCCCCACTATTCAAAAGTGTTGCAATTACACCTCTGCTCAAAAAAACCTGGCATCGATTGCAACATCCCTGATAATTGTCACCCCATTTCAAAGATACCATTCCTTTCTAAGATCCATGAACGTGCAGTAGCCGTGCAACTCCAGAAATATGTCCTCACAATGACCTCCTCAATCCCTTCCAATCTGAGTTCAGATTCGGCCATAGTACTGAAATTGCTCTCATCAAAGGAGTTAATGACCTACTTGTGGCTGGTGATGAAGGTTTGCGAAGTATTACTGTCCTCTTGGACCTGAGCGCTGCCTTTGATACCGTTGACCACCCTACCTTACTCGAGCGACTGGAGGGCATAGGGGTTTCTGGCTGTGGCCTGCATTGCCTCAGCTTCGAGCTCTCGGACCAGAAGCAGTTCGTGAGCCTCGGCGGATGTAACTCAGAGACCCATCCTGTTTTGTCTGGACTTCCTCTGGGTTCATTTCTCGGCCCACTCCTCTTCAGCATCTGAACACAACCACTTGGCCGTATCCTGCACACCATCAAATATCAGCCACCATTTCTATGCCAACGATATATAAATCTAAATCCAATTCACCTCGGCAGCAGCGTGTATTTGGACGGTGGGAGGAAAACGGAATACTCGGCGGCGATAAACGACATTGTGTAATGGTTCGTGCGCTGGAATCACAACCGAGAGCTCACCTGTTTGACGCCATCCTCTGTACAGCACAGTTCTGTACCTTGCCAGCTTCTGTCCACGCAGCAGTAGAGGTCGGTACACGACAGTTGTGTCGATTGGCTGGTCGAGTGTGGCGGGTTAAAGTGTGGGTACTCCAATATTTTCCAAGATGTTTGACCAGCGTGGAACAGTGAGCAAAAATATCCTTCAAATGCCTCCCTGTGAAGTGCTGTCTCTCTGTTTTGGACACACATTTTATGAGAATCACTCTCAAGAGCTGATCTTTCGGGATAGCCATGTCGAGCATTCCTGATCTCTCCTCGATAACATTTCGCCTTCTACGTTGGACGCCTCATGAGGCGAATGACTGAGTCGTGAAAACCGACATCAATACAATTTTTTTTTCCCGTTTTGACAGCAGTGGCGTCGGCAAGTAATTGCAGGGCTGCGCCTTTACCATTACATGTATCTATAAACATGACATTGCTTCGCGGAAAGGTTGTGCTGATGCTCACAGCGTTCAGGCGAAGGTTGTACCAACTTAATGTATTCTGATAGTGAATTATGTACATATATTAGGCACACGAAATGTAATACAGCATCAATTTTTTTGCAACGTGCTACTTGCACAAGGAGCATACAGTGAGTGCAGTACACACAACCCATGCATACAATATACACAACGCATGTGTACCATACACACAGCTGGCATATTCATTGTGCTTTTACAAGCACACAATACAGAAAGTCTGCTTTACGTATTTTAAAGCAACTGTGCAACGGTGAGTGGCTGATGAGTCTCATTATTGCAGAGATAAATTGGTGAAGGATGACTAAACTTCACATCCTCACAAGAGTACAGTATTAAATAAAAATGTGCCTCATTATACTCATACGTGTGTATAGGCATGTAATTTTCTCTGGATTGACATACTTTCCTTCTCTCCACTCGTACTTTAATGCAAAAGAATTACAACCCACAGCATACATTTGTCTTTCAAAAAGACATAGTTAATCTCTTCTTAATAATCAGCACGGGGGAAAGATTGTGCCCCATAGCACCATAATATCTCAATTATTAAAAAAAAACACTACTTCAAAATGACCCCAACTTAAGGCTGTGTCTTTAAAAAGCTTTTTATACTATGAATGTTGGGATATTTAGATTTAGATGCCAGTCGAAATTCACGTTTGTTATTTTCAAGATTACGCCCCCTGCTTTTATGTATTTGCCCGTTAAACAGAATCACTGTGAGTTCAAAGACAATCCCTCAATATTTACCGGTTGCTCGATGCAAATGAGAAATGCCTTTCAGGTGGTAAACAGAGGCCGAGTATCCTGGAAACGGTGGAGAAACACAGATGATTGGGAAGATTGTGAGCAACCTGTAAATATCAAGATTTGAATGCGATTCACAGCCGCTGCTCTTTTCACCAAAAGTAAGAAATTGAGAGGCGGGTATGATCCACGGAAAGAAACCTTTCCAAAAACGCACATTGAGTGACACCTTATAATATCGATCTCATAAAGAAGCTATGTATATAGCGCACAAAGCAGATTTATAAACCCAACTTGTTTGTCAAACACTGGCAATGAGACAACACGTGAAATGTTAATTTCTAGCCTCTCGAGAGCAAATTCATTCGGCGGGTAAAATTCTCACAATCTGGAATTCCATGGATATTTTTTTTTCCGCAGCGAAATACAGTGAACGGCAGCTCTACGAAGAGAGACCATAGATACTTCCCCCCCCCCTCCCCTTTTTCAGCTCACGACGAAACAGAGCAAAATAAATAAAGAAACAAGAAAAGATGGAGTGCTAGTGCCTTGATTTCTTGGCGATGCTTTTTAAGCCAAAGGCCACTTCTAATTAAACCGGAGCAGCGGAGCGCACACAACACATTGGCTCCTCGTTCACTGGGCAGCGGGTGTGATAGTGTGCCACTGGAATAATAGCTTTTAATTGAAACAGTTTGTAAGTGCAGACACTTTACCGCAAGCGCATCCCCCCCCCCAGCCCTCCCACCCACACTCCGTAGCCCCCACATCCCTTCCACATCTACGCGAGCAAGTTTCCCATTTACAGGACAAATAAAACACCCGCAGACGTCCGCTCGCGCGAACATCAGAGCGAGAGGATACGAGACGCGTCCATAAAATACAGCGGTTGTGCGGTTAAAATTCAAAACAGAACACATCACGGTGTATCGAACTACAATATACACGACATCAGAAGGGAAGAAGGGCGTTTGTATTATTCTCTTTCAGCCGACACCGTGTTATTTTGCCGACCACGTGGCTCAGCGGTAGACTCGCATTTGGGAAAAGTGCGACAGCAAGTCATGGCTGGGAGTTCGTAAAAGCGGTAATCATTATAAAATTGATACCAATTTTGTGGAGAAGCCTTCAGATCGATGAATATATGTTTATTACGGCCAAAAAAAAATCACCAGCGAAAGCATGCAAGCTCTGGATGTGGGATTTCTGTGATACGACAAAGATTGAGAATAGAGATTGCCCTGTGGAAAGTCTCATCCCCATCATAGGAACGTGGAATTGATACCACTATAAAACTTCTCAGACAAGCACCGCCTCAACGCTCAGGCTCATTCGGTCAGGACATCTCTGACTCGCTTGAGCGTGATTTTAGTGAGGTTAAAAATAATACCTCTTCAAAACAAAATCTCAAATTGCAAACCTTGCCTTCCCAGCATTATCTGGTGTCCGTCAAGGGAACCAGGTTGCTGCGATTCACTTGCATTTTTCATTTACGTTTACATGCCTTTGCCTAAGCCTGCAGCCAGTTCATTACACTAGCGGACAACGTGGGTCTCCACTGAATGCTGGCTCGAGTGGATGCAGCATTTTTTGACCAAAATACATTTTCACTCTTCAGCCGGTTCACTAAACAAATACCCCTGAAACGTGCAATCACCGGGGCCTGAGTGTCATGAATAATCAATACTTTATCGGAGTATCTCCGTACAGCTACGCAGCGTGACCTTATTTAATGGCAGGGAGGAGGGGGGGGGGATTAAACACACTCNGTGTGTTTTACCGTCGACCTACCTGTAAGATGAGGAACGGCTGTGATGACCTTCGCCTGATGGTAATTTTTATGTTAGAAGAGGGGTCCTGACCCTTCAGGGGGGGGTCTCTAATCAATCAGTTATTATTCATCTCATCATCTCATTATCTGAAACCGCTTAATCCTATATAGGGTCACGGTGAAGCCGGAGCCTATATCCCGGAACCATAGGGCGTAAGGCAGGAATACACCCGACGACGGGACGCCGGTCCATCGCCGGGCATTGCGGGACAATTTTAGTCTGCGAGCCAATCAACCTATCTCAGTTATTATTCGTTTCAGCTAAACGAACCGTTGAGCTATGCAGCTCTTTCTTAACAGTTGTCCAGCGGGGTAGGGGAAAGCAAGTTAGAACATCTCAGGCCACCTTGGGGAATTTAGTCGGGACAATTAACTTAGGCAGCGTGTCTTGTTTGGACCCGGAGAAAACCCACACCGACACAGGAAGAACACTGACACACCGCACAGAGAGACACCGAGGCCGGGAATCGAACCCGGGTTCTCTTGCTGTGAGGCGGCAGCGCTACTCGCTGCGCTACCGCACGGCCGTGCCACCGTGGGGGCGGCAACCTCCTCCAGGACTCCCAGAAGACCAGTGGTCTCCAACCAGTCGATCATGATTGACAGGTCGATTTCGGAGGCTTGAACAGTCGCTCTTAATATTTAAATATATATATAGATACAGAGAGTGAAACGAGCTGCACGGTGGTTGTATTTAAACCTGGTGCGGCCGTGGGTCGCAAATACAAGCTGTTGGAGATAGCGTGCAGCACTCGCAAACACTCAGAGATAGCACGCGGCGCTCACAGATAGCGTGCAGCACTCGTCAACACTCACAGATAGCGTGCAGCACTCGCAAACAGTGTCGAGCACTCACAGATAGCGCGAGGCGCTCACAAATAGTGTGCGGCAAGCGCAGAGAGTGTGCAGCAAGCGCAGAGAGTGTGCAGCAAGCGCAGAGAGTGTGCAGCAAGCGCAGAGCGTGTGCAGCAAGCACAGAGCGTGTGCAGCAAACACTGAGTGTGCGGCAAGCACAGAGAGTGTGCAGCAAGTACAGAGAGTGTGCAGCAGGCGCAGAGCGTGTGCAGCAAACACTGAGTGTGCGGCAAGCACAGAGAGTGTGCAGCAAGCACAGAGAGTGTGCAGCAAGCGCAGAGAGTGTGCAGCAAGCACAGAGCGTGTGCAGCAAACACTGAGTGTGCGGCAAGCGCAGA
>JAZEWT010000010.1:18203006-18219575 GCA_036362905.1 Mordacia mordax
CGGGATAGGCTCCGGCTCACCGTGACCCTATATAGGATTAAGCGGTTTCAGATAATGAGATGAGATGAGACTAAATTGTCCTCAGTGCCCGGTGATGGACTGGCGTCCCATCGTTGGTATATCCCTGCCTTGCGCCCTGTACAGGAATAAGCGGTGTCTGACAATGAGATGAGATGAGATCCCTGTAAGTGACACGTGGTCCCTCCCACACCACAGCGCCACGCATGCGCAGGTGCTGCGCTCCACAATGACGCACAGACATATATAGAAAATTAAATATTCCATGGTGCTCCAAGGCAATACATTATGGGATTCTGAATCTAAGCACATAACTCTATGGCTGCTTGAGTGGGCCTCCAAAATGAATAGTCTATGGTACGTTCTTCTATATTGGCTAGAGACCTGCATGTGCATTCCTCATATTGTCTCCATATTGGCAGAGCCCTCTGCGTGAGTCAATACGGGGAGCGGTGGTGTAGAGACCGGTGACCCGATTCCCACTCACAGTCAACGCCGGCGGCGATTGTCTGAACCGGTCCTGGGCTTCTCCATCAAAATAAATATTCGGTGAGGAAGACGAACGCCTCACGTGCGTGGTGCCAATTATCCATTCCCGGCATTAATAGGTGCTCACAAACAGCACTTGCCCTGACAGGATGTGAAGTCTATAGTGAGGATACTTTGTTTCTTTACACATAAACGTACAGGCAGAAGCTCCCGGCTCTTCCGCTGTGCAGAGATGCACAGAACTGTTGCTCTCATTTGTCCATTCAAACATTCACAACACCATGGCGCAGTGCTGCCTCATAGCAAGAGAGTTTCGGGGTTCGATTCCCGGCTCGGGTGCCTTTCTGTGTGGAGTTTGCGTGTTCTCTCCGTATCGACGTGGGCATTCGCCCGGTACTCCGTTTTCCTCCCACAGTAAAAAAAAACCCCATGCTGATTAGGTAAAATGGTCTGCTCACTAAATTGTCCCCGGTGCATTGTGATGAACCGGCGTCCCATCGCGGGTATAGCCAAATATATCTACTAACCTGCATACCCGTCCTCCTGGACAACTGTTAAAAAGAGATACATAGCTCAACAGTTCTTTCCAGCTTAAATATAAAAACAACTTGACTGAGCACTCCTCCAGTGTGTGTGTGTGTGGGGGCTCCTTTGCAGAGCTGCTGCTGCATTTGGCTGCTTAATCGATTGCGCAGGATCGGGTGACAGTGTTGTGCTTCTGTATTATGCCGATACAAAACATGGGTGGTCCCTTGAGCCAATACTCGAATTCGAGTTTTGTCTTTCAAGGTCAATCAAGAAGGACAGCCTTTTCAGTTCGAGTGACCTCGTTTTGTCCCTTCGCCGCCCCCTCTGTTTGCAACCCACACAATTGTCTTTTCTCCCGTGCGGAGATTTTCACGTGCGTAGATTATTTTTGGAGGCAGGACGATCCTGAAGCACCATTAAATATAAATACTGGCTATTGGTAATGTTGATGTATGTTTACGCCGTGTGTAATAGTTGGCCTTGTCAGTTGTGTTTTTTTTCTCCTCCTTTTCACGAGGATTCTGCGCAAAAGAGAATTATAGATTTCATTATGGTTTTGACTATTAAGTTATGCTTTCTATAAACATACACGTTGTTCACAATATATTAGTCTCAATGTGAGCGATGTGCATTGCCATTCGAGCACCCCTGCCACCGCGCCAGGATTAGCTTCATCTCAACTACGCAATTGGGAGGACTACGATAATAATTCGAAGATATATTTTGCTAAAAAAATCATATGTTTTGAACGCGCGCATAAACCATTACAGGAGTTCATATGAACTCGAATAATAACGTTTCACGAGAACAACAGCAATAAGAAAAATAATACATTCGCTTAACTGAGTGCTCCATGCACCGGTTTCTCATTACCGACTCATAAATTGGTGAAGGGATTCACTGGGTAATTGCTTGTCAAATTATTCCGCTCGTGATATCGCAGTCTTGGGCACGCACACAGGCTTGTTACGCGCAGACGCATAAAGCAGAAAGAATTTAATTTGGAAAATGTCAAGTTTCATAATGAAAAATCAGCCTGGACATTAATTAGCCCACCCAAAAAAGAATTCATCTAAAAAAATGATGCATTATGATAATGATGAGTGACTTGCATGAAATATTTTGGATTTCTTTGAATTGACCTGGCAATCATTCTAATCTGTGTGCGTGCTTTTCAATGCAATGATTTTTCAATAACCTGTTTCGAGAGTGATAGTGTATTCCTATACATGAGTGTGAGTTGGGTGCAATTCATATTTATTTATTTGCGTTATTTATTTTTTACGTGACATCTTTATCCCCCGAATATATATATAACATTTCACCACTCTCCATAATTCTGACAAACGTCAATATATGTGTTAGCGGTCTCTGCATAAATTGAAAAAGAATATGCAAACACCGTACTGTATCGAAATAAGATGCTGCCTGGCAAGCAATTGTGGTTCACCCAACTGTTATGCTTTTCACGCTCGAATGATGTAGCCACTACGTTTATTAATTTTGCATTATATTGTGACACACTAAAAAGGTGTTTGGAACAATAAAAATTTAATCAAATAGTGAAACACGACTTTTTAAATGTAACGTTGAGATTACGCAGTGAATCACGACGATAATGTAATTGGATGATGCCACATGGGTTTGCAATAAACGTAGCCATTAAAAATGTGGTAGATTTGCTCTACAAATTGTATCCATTTGTACATCTCTCTTATTTAAGTAGTATTGTTCTGAAAAGTTGATACATGTGTGTGTGTATACATTTTCACGTGATGCTTATTAAGGCTACTCAGCGGATATATATATTCCACTTTTCCACACGCAGAGTGCTCAGCTACGAACCCGGCGACCTTTGCTCGAATCCCACTCACGTCCAACATCAGCGACGAATATCTGAACGGGTCCCGGGTCTCCGCTAGGTCGACTCAGTCCGAAATGGTTACCCAGGGAGACGCGTAAAAAACATCATTACGAGGGAGAGAAAAAAAAATGCTGCACGATGCTGTCGTGTCGGCCTTAATAGATGCTCGCTAATGGCACTCTCCCTACGAGCCTGTGTAGGTTACACGGGGGATCTTTGTCTTTGTTTTACATACGCTAATGTTGATATTTATGATTCGTCAACGCCCATAAATGATCGTCGTTGCCTTTAGCACTAGATAAAGTTTATGTAGCTTGGTACACCAGCAATTTGGTCAACAGTAATAAAGTTACCAGCTTACTGAGTCAAAACTAATTAATGTGCTGGTTGTATGGAATGTTAGCCTCAGAGGGCTTCGATTTGCATGATTTAAATGAGCTAAAATGAATACCAGCCGTAATCTAAGTGTGGGAGGTGTGTGCATGTCATCTGGGTGTTTATGCACCGATGTGAAAGTTCAGACAGACGAAGGAGACAGACACAGTTAATCCAAAGATAATTACCTTATTCAAATACCAACTATCTTTAGCGGCCTTGCCAAACAGCTGCCTTACATCCCCGGGAAAAGTTCACAATATGGATCCGTAATCCTTAAAAAAAAATATATAGCCGCGGCAAACAAACAAACAGAGAGCATCCTCCCAGAGGATGATTAAAATGGAACACAAACAGTGTAATGGAAGGCAGGAAAAAAACACTACAATGTCAGACAAAAAGGTCGGAAGAGCGGCTCAGCAAAAAATGATGACGCACGGTAATCGAAAGTTTATCCCCATGGTGCCAACAGAGTCTTGGTTAACGCACACCAAGGGCTATGGACAAAAGCTTTGGTCGATTATTTATTTTTTCCTCTCTCTCTCTCTCTCTTTTTCGCTAACACAGCCCTTCGCTACGACTTGATCTTTTGGCTTCCGGCCCTGCTGGGAACGCTCCCCCTGCCCGCCCACGTGGCTGGACGGTTGACACATCAGCAGCCGACAGACTGCCACCCCGTAGGGTGTCAACCGCCGGCGCCGTTTTCAGCCACTTTCATATTCTTTATTTCTGGTAGCCATCGGTTACGGCACCCTGAGCAGCACACGTGCTCACACTCACGCACACGTGGATTTAAAAATAAAAATATATATATAACGTGTCGCGGGCGGCACGGTGGCCCAGTGGGTAGCGCTGCCGCCTCCTCACAGCAAGAAGGTCCCCGGTTCGAATCTCGGCTCGGGTGCCTTTCTGTGTGGAGTTTGCGAGTTCTCTCCCCGTGTCCGCGTGGGTTTTCGCCGGGCACTCCGTTTTCCTCCCACAGTCCAAAAAAAATGTTGCCACATAGGTTAATTGGCTCGCAGACTAAATTACCCGCAGTGCCCGGTGATGGACTGGCGTCCCATCGTGCGTATGTCCCTGCCTTGCGCCCTGTGTCTGCCGGGATAGGCTCCGGCTCACCGCGACCCTGTACAGGACTAAGCGGTTTCTGACAATGAGACGAGGTGACGTGTCGCTGCGTCTCTTGCGTGTCAGAGATCTGCCGAGGAGCGACGATCGTGAACGTTTCATTTTTTCCTTTTAGTAACCCTGCCATCGTTCCGCCGCCGCCGCCGCCGCCCCCCGGTCCTTCGAGCGGAGACGTTGCGCCGCACACTGAAAGACAGCCTCTGTCAAGATTCGTCTCCGATGTTTCTAATAAGCTCGAGAGTCGTCACGCGTCACAACGATGATGACAACGCCGTAGCTCTCCGCGAATTTCCGAGCTGTCGGAGATGTCCTCGCCGCGTGCTCAGTTTGTATTCAAGCTGCGAGGAACTGCTGAGCCACGCAGCGCTGTTGAACAGTTGTCCGGCCGGGAGGGGTAAACAGATATAGGGCA
The DNA here is from genome assembly GCA_036362905.1 of Mordacia mordax. Taxonomy (NCBI): domain Eukaryota; kingdom Metazoa; phylum Chordata; class Hyperoartia; order Petromyzontiformes; family Petromyzontidae; genus Mordacia; species Mordacia mordax. The sequence continues at coordinate 18,207,821 of JAZEWT010000010.1, forward strand.
CAAGGTAGGGTTATACCCCGGATGGAATGCCGGTCCATCCCAGGGGAGCAATTTACCGAGTCGGCCAATTGACAAGAGCACGGGCAGCGAGACTTCGGATGGTTACGATTGCCGAAGGTCAAAATAATTGCAAAGATGATGGCTCGCAAGTGTTGAATGTCTTCTGATATTAGGAAGAATTCTCCAAGCAAGATTTAAATATATGCCACTTCCTATTACTGTCATGCCAGTTTTATCTTTAAACAACTGTTAATGAAAGATAATGTATTGGAGACTTTCCATATCACGCCTCGCTAAAGTACAAGTAGCGAATTAACAGTGGAAGGCAGAAGCACCCTTTAACACAGTTCAGCACATAATTAGAATCAACGCAGGAATTCAGCTTCAACACAAGTTCTCAAGACAGCCAACATTGTATCTCCCGCAGTGCGTAATCAACCTATAAGCTCAGAGAGAGAGAGACGCACAATGGCAAGCATTGCACTCTTAATGTAAACTAATTATCTCACGAAGTTTGAATATGTTACATTTATAACCACGGCGCTTAAACTGCAATGTTTAAGGGGCTTTGTTTTCATTCGGATACAACATTTTCAAAACATTTAGCGCTCACGGTAAATGTCACATCACACGGGCTTGCAAGAGCAAGAAATCAATCGCAACTCAGGGTAATTAATTATAGAAGCGTTTGTTAAAAAAATCCTTCAATGTGGGAGTGTTATAGGATAATGGTAAAGTTAAACTCTGCGAGAGGATTTCGATCGATTATGAACTTTTAAGCAAAGCAGATTGTGCAGGAAAGTAGAGGCTACAGAGTTATCAGCCACTTATTAGCATTGACAACACTGTTCTTCACTCGAGCTGAGATTGGGATCAATCTCTCAACATAAATCTGCTGCGACGGCCGATATTAGATGCCACAGACAGCTGTCATTCCACATCCCGCTGCCTACAACTCAGCGGTCGTTCCCATTGCGTCTCCGCGTCTGATTGGTGTCCGTTAATCCGAGTCATCATCATCATCATTACCGTCGTTATCGTCAAGACAAGGTGACATTGCGCAGCCGCCACGGATATGCGTGGAACCGCTGGCTTCGCCTAACACATTCTATCGCGATACGAGAGCCTGGGAAAGTAACGATAAAGGCGCAGCCCCACAGTTACCTGCTCATGCGGCTGCTGGCATCCTGGCAGTGGCGAGCGTCAGAATTGCTCTCAGATGCCTGATCATGCCAACATCGTGGGAGGCGGAACGGCGGGACGCTCGACACGGCTATCCCCGAAAGAGCGGTTTTTGGAAGCAATCATATGCATCGGGCCGTGCACACGTATATCAGTACACCGACGATAAACCGTCGCGTCCGTTTATGCTCCTGGCTGGACAGTGGCAGGGGTGCTCAGAGAGAAAAAAATTACACTTTCCTGATCGTTTCAACCGTCTCGCTGGACGATCGAATAGAGCCACCAACGTCCACGTGGTGTGTCCAGTGCGCTAACCAGGACACTGCGGCATGGTTAGCGCACTGGACCCACAATGTCCCTGGTCGAGGCAGTGGTGGGACATTCCTAATTACTGTCACAGGGTGAGCATCCACATAACAACCGCTATTGAATTCCCTCCCAATTGGTTCAGATTTTATTGACCCGGGAGGGATCACGGGGCTGTCAGCCCACTTGCGGTGCACGGGTGACACGTGTCCGTAATCCGGCGCATTGGAAGCGACGATTGCAGGGAATGTCACAGATTTGCGCCATTCTCAAATGCCCCTGGGGCAGCGCGGCGGCCAGGAGATGGCAGTACAGCAAGACGATTGTATTCATCTGTTTTGTGACGCTTTGAGTATTGTACAAAAACATTTTAATGTCAAAATCATATTCACCTGCCAAAACATTGGCTAAGAAATGTTAAAATGTTGACAGGTAGCTGAATACAAAATAAATCTTGAATGGCTTGTTGGTATTCATAGCAAAAGAGAACAAGGTGCACCTGATTCACACCAGTGGCTGTCAAATGGTCTCTTTGATAACCAAAAACAAAGCTCTCGGTTGTTCAAAATCCTCATCAGTAAGTCCAGTGTTCTTACCATCACCCGACGGCAGCATGCCTCCAGAGACCAAACAGAGAACAAGGCAGTCGTTGGCAGTTCTGTGTATATAATGCGCTCGCACCAGCGTGTGTATCGTGCGAGCCTGTGTGCGTGGGGAGCGGTGGTGGAGCGGTTACGAATCCACCGACCAGAGTTTAATAATAACAATTGGACTTCAAGAACGCTTTTCACCCGAGGGTCACAAAGGCGCTGCACAGAGCTGTGGAGAGAACGGCATGCAAGCAACAACGACGACAAATGAACGGCAAATCAACAACAATTAAAAAAAAATTTCGTTCCAACTTTGAGCTGTTGATGTAACAACAACAACACCAGAACAGTTCCATTAAAATTCAAATAATGGCTATAATTTAGAGAAGGACATGAACTAAGCGATAAAAATAATTGTTAAACAAACGAAGGAAGGAATAAGCGTTCCTGAGCAGGTGCATGTCGGCAGCGAGCCATCATCCCAGCACGACAACAGTGAGCCGCATCAAAAGTCCCAGCCAGAAGACTTGAAAACATTGTGAAACAAGTGAGTCTGGAGACGAGATTTGAAGATTGCCAGGGACCCATCTGAGCTAATCTTCAATGGAAGAGCGTTCCAAAGCATGATGTTACTGGCAAATTTATTAATGAGTCATTTCAGTTGTGGGGGGAAAAAATGAGAACCCAGAGGAAACCCATGCGGAACACGAGGAGACACAAACCCTGAAAAGAAAGGCGCCCGCGGTGGGAGTCGAAGCACCTCGGAGTAGAGCCTTCTTTCTGTGAGGCGTAGGCGTTGTCACCGCGCCACCGCTGTGGTCGCGCTAAGTCACACCTTGAGGTTCATCACGGGGCAGAATCTGCTCAATCAGTTTAAATCCTGCTCAGGGCCGACACCAGGGAAGATTTTAGGAACCAGTGCTGGTCCCCTCCCCTCGGCCGACTCAGTCTCATATGAACAACTGGTGCGGTGTATAAACATCGTCACCAGGGAGACAAAGACGACCGAGCGTAGTGTTGGCCACCCACATCGTCAGCACTTCACCGTAGTTTGTTAACGCTATATGGAGATCTTTATCTTTGTCTGCCACGGATATTGCATGAAGAATACGTTATTTTAGTATCAGTAACTGCTTAATCCTGTACAGGGTCGTGGGTGGCTGGATCCTATCTCGGAATACACAGGGCGCAAGGTCAGGGGCTATAACCAGGATCTGACGCCAGTACATCGCAGGGCACATTTTTGGGGTAATCTACTCAGCAGGCCAATTAACCTAGGCAGCAGCGTGTATTTGGACGGCGGGAGCAAACTGGAATACCGGACGTAAACCCACGTGGACACAGGAAGATAAATGCGGAAGCTCCTCGGAGAGGCACCCGAGCCGGGAACCGAACCCGAGTCTTCTCACTGCGCCACCGCGACGCCCGGAATACACCAATGACTTTCAAAAGGCACCGGCGTGATATATGTGCCAAAGCTTTACGTGTGGGCTATTTCTTTCGCTCCGTGTTCGGATGGTATTTGTTTAAAAGAAGGCGGAATAGGTTATTGTCACAATATTGACATTAATTCACATTGACCGGTCGCTTCTCAACAGAATTTCCACCGGAGATCTCCGGCCATCTGACTGTAGACATACTTATGATGCTTGTGGTTTCCAACGCAGCGAGAGAGACTGATGGTCTGACCTCTGTAGCCCACAGGACTGTCGTCTCCAACACCGAGGGCTAATCCGGTGACACGGGACATTGCTTCGACATAGATTTGGGGTTTATCAGGAACCAATTATTATTTTGAAAAAAGGAAAGGGCGATATTCACCGCTGAATCTTTGGGTCGCTGATCTGAGCATCTCTGCGGCTCTTGTGGAAAACAAACCCTCATGCAGGAATGATATACGTGTTCAATGCACCAAGGTTGCAGGAACACGTAATAACTATTTATTATAATCATTGTAATGCCAAAAATGCACCCAGGCAAGCGTCACTGAGACTTGAGTAGGTCCTCCATTGAGATGTTTGGACAACAGCCATTGACGAGTGCTTGGCTGTATGTGGGTGTAAACCAGAGAGACTGGAGAAAACCCACCAATAAACACTCAACTCTTCCAGGTCGTCTTGTTGATCCACAACAACGTCACCCTGGCTAGCTCTGGTATTCGCCTATACGCGTGCAAACCAGGCCCAACTCTTTTTTTTATTATAATAATAATAGATGGCACTTCTGGAGCGCTTTTCACCCGAGGGTCACAAAGCGCTGCAGAGAGCTGTGGAGAGAACGGCATGTCAAGAACAACATCAGAGTAGGTCAATTAAAAGTGAAACGATGGCTTTATCCTCGACAATACCGATTATGGGCGCAGTGAACAATTCGTGTCGATTTTGATCACCGAAAGACATGGAAGCACGAAAAGCGAATAGCACTGCAAAATTCAGAGCGAGTAGCAATTGAAACATTTGCAAGGAATGAGAGGGCCTGGCGTGACGTATTCGGAGCGCAGCGCCTGTGCGAGAGAGATCCGCGGCTAATGAGCTACGAACGCACGAAAGTCATTGCGTGCGTGTGCGGGCTCCCACAAGTCCACCTTTGTTGTGCCGTTACGTACACTGCAGTCGCGGCGATTAGGATTCATTTGAACCGGTTCCCGTCCTCAACAGAGGAAAAAAGGGCAAATTAGCGATAGAGCCAATTTGACTCCCATCAAGGAACCATAGCAACCTCTGCCGTCTGCACGGAACAACGGAGCTCGAGGTCTGCGCTTCCGTTATTACATTCTTACCACAAAACACGAAACGATGTTGCTCCGATATTTTGAGCGTCGTTACTTTGTTAAAATTCCGCGTTTAATGGTGTAAAATGGTCAATTTTCCAGCAAGCAGATTCTTTTTGTATTCGTTTCACAAAACAATTGTGGTGGCCCAATATTGAGGGCACGCTATTTGCATCCACAGAAATGTTGGCCATTTATTTTATGACATACTTAATGTGCTGACAGTACGGTAATTAATATACATAATAACATCGGCACTAAGGCTCCCTCTGAACAATAAGGCCCTCAGAATGCCAATGACTCGTGGGAAACGCTGGCTGAAGCTTAACGTAAGCAAATTATACCATAAAATGGTAAATAGTTGGTGGTCTTACCTTAAAGGCTGGAATTTGCATATATAATAACACTGCTTTGTTTGTATTAATCCTTTGCGCATACAGTGCACTGTATTTCAGCAGAAATTATTCATCATGACCTCATGTAATTTTCAGACCCTGTCCAAAATAAACAGAAATTTCATCAGTTTTTTTTTTGTATCCTTGACAGAAGGTTGGGCTATGCTCAGAAAATTAAATTACTCATTGGCTGTGTACAGTAGACATATACGGCCATTGCGATGTGTGTTATTCTTTCATGTTTCCTTAGATCCAGGAGAAGAATTGAGCAGGAATTCAAGAGAACGCCAGTCGCAGAGTGAAAATCCCAGAGGGAACCTGTTAGGCTTACGTGGTATTAAATTTGGATGGTTATTTTACATCTCAGACGTCACACATATGCCGGAATTGCATTTCATGAACTCGAATTTTTTTCCGGAGGATGACCCCAAGATCCCCGCTCAGATCCGGCTCCATTCCCACGGCGAGTTTTGTTTTCCAATTCAAGCCGTGCTGACATCATTGGAAACTGAAACACGCGGAAAGAGTCAATGCGATTTTGCATATACTGCTCTATTCAGTCAGGTGGAATGATGTAACGAGGAAGTCTAAATATTCAATTACAAGCCTTTCATTGCATCAGCTTGAAAGAACGTGAATTTCATGACACGTTTCACAATTTTTTAGATTGGACACATTTGTGGTTGTCATTCACAACGGATAATTTAGACGCTGACAAATTAAGAGAGTAATTACATTTTTCATTGTTTTGTCTTTTCACCACATTTCACGACAGATGTGCTAAAAGCGTCGCGATATTAGACGGAGGAATAATTCGGAACTCTTCACCGACAACTGCAAATCTTCTATTTAGAGAGCGGCCCACTGAATCTTATATCACAGAACTACTCCTGAGATCGCTTCAAGTGTCCTCTGGTAACGGATATCTAAAGCATCAGACGTTGTTCGTGACTTTCGAGACGCCGATCTGTCTTGGCAGTCATGCAAATAATATGCATTTTGTGTGTTTTTAATACTCATATTAGATGCTTTGTTCGAAGAGATGGTCATTACTTTGTTTATAAGATCGTTATACAACCATCCGGATTTAACGGACGTTTGGACACCGTTATACTCCTTTTCAATCCCTCATCTCATGATCTGAAACCGCTTAATCCTATATAGGGTCACGGTGAGCCGGAGCCTATCCCGGAAACACAGGGCGTAAGGCAGGAATACACCCGACGACGGGACGCCAGTCCATCGCCGGGCATTGCGGGACAATTTTAGTCTGCGAGCCAATCAACCTATCCAGGAGCATGCTTTTGGACTGTGAGAGGAAACCGGAGTGCCCGGCGAAAACCCACGCGGACACGGGGAGAGCATGCAAACTCCACACAGAAAGGCACCCGAGCCGAGAGATTCGAACCCGGGACCTTCTTGCTGTGAGGCGTCAGCGCTAACCACTGGGCCACCGCGCCGCCCTCGAAAAGTTACTGTCTCTTTTGTGGCATGACAGTCAAACAAATATTTGTAATTCTTAGTGCTGGAATTTGGCCATATTGAGGAGAGAACTGGTGTGAATGTGATCTTTTCCTTCAGCACACAAGATTAGCAATGTATTATTTAACACAGTCCTACCGCACAGCTCAAGAATAAAAATTAATCAATTAATCTAATGATGTAGGTTTTCACGGCTCTATGCATGATGATTGCTTTGACAGCCGTGTCGATCTCTCCCTCTCCCTCCATCGCGACGTTTCGCCTCACACGTCAGAGGCATCCTCAGGCGCTTTTCTGAGGACGCGGCTGTCCCGAGAGAGCAGCTTTTCGAAGCAATCAATCAATGAATCAATCAACCATTGTTCCAAGAGCGGCGCGATGACGCCTCACAGCAAGAAGGTCCCGGGTTCGAATCTCTCGGCTCGGGTGCCTTTTTGTGTGGAGTTTGCATGCTCTCCCCGTGTCCGCGTGGGGTTTCGCCGGGTACTCCGGTTTCCTCCCACAGTCCAAAAGCATGCTCCTGGATAGGTTGATTGGCTCGCAGACTAAAATTGTCCCGCAATGCCCGGCGATGGACTGGCGTCCCGTCGTCGGGTGTATTCCTGCCTTACGCCCTGTGTTTCCGGGATAGGCTCCGGCTCACCGTGACCCTATATTGGATTAAGCGGTTTCAGATAATGAGATGAGATGAGATTACCCATGAGACCGGAAAATCACTGCTATCTATTTAATCCAAAGCATCAAGTTTACTCTTTTTTTTAATCTGGTGAGAACTCAGGAAACGGGTAAAGCATCTTTGCAAGAGTGATCTGGGTCACCAATATGACGAATGCAGCATGAACAAATTAAGAGTGTGGCAAAGAAGCAAGCAGAAATCAGACCATACACAATTGTGTCATGTGAGCACCTGAAAACACTGCACACAGAGACAAATTATTGCCAAGTAATAAACTACAGCAGCAACAAAACATCAAATTAAGTTACACCTGCACGAAACGGATCGTAGGTAGACATTTAAGCAGGCAACTATGTTATGAATTGCATTACAGCACAACGTAATGATGTAGGTTTTCACGGCTCGATGCATGATGATTGCTTCGAAAAGCTGCTCTCTCGGGACAGCCGCGTCGATGGCTCTCTCTCCTCTCCTCGCGACGTTTCGCCTCACACGTTGGAGGCATCTTCAGGCGAAGTGTTCGTGTGCGGCTTCTATTGTCTCCTTATATGTGTGGGCGTGATGCGTGTGTTCTTTGTTGTGTGAGTCTGCCTCTGAGCGCTGCCTTTGATACCGTTGACCACCCAATCTTACTTGAGCGACTGAAAGGTACAGGGGTCTCTAGCTGTGCCATACATTGGCTGAGCTCTTACCTCTCCGACCAGAAGCAGTTTGTCAGCCTCGGAGGACAAAATTCAGAGTTCCTTCCCGTTTTGTCTGGAGTTCAGCATCTACCTACAACCTCTTGGCCATATCCTGCGCAGTCTCAATCTCAGCTACCATTGCTATGCCGATGACATCCAAATCTATATCCACCCAAAGTCATCCATCAATCCGTCTGGTCTTTGCATATCATCCTCAATGTCAACTGTGAAGGCCAAGTTCAATTCAAATTTTTTAAAACTAAATGGTGACAAAACATAAATTTTGCTTGTCGCAACCCCGCACCAATTGTCCAAGGCTGAACCGATCCAATTGATGCTTGACGACCAGACCATTTAAGTTGCTAAGGAGTCTAGGTGTGACTCTTGATTTCTCACTCACTTTCGAGACACACATCAACAAGGTAACGAAGGGAGCTATCCATGATCACATTTCCCCAGTACTGATGTCTCACCACTGGTTACTTTTAAATACAGCACTAAATTCTAGATCCTCCTTCTCAGCTACAAGGCTCTCATTGGCGCTGCTCCGATATACATTCGTGACTTACTTCAGGCACCCTCCTCAACACGACAACTTCGATCCTCCAATACGGGCTTGCTGCATGCGCCCAGATCGCACCTCCATTCGATGGGTGACAGAGTCTTCTCGTGCGCCGCTCCCAGACTCTGCAATGCCTTTCCTTTGGAGATTCGATCAGCCGAGTCCTTGGGCATCTTAAAATATCGTCTTAAGACTCACTTGTCCGTGAGGCTTTCAAGTCCTCCGGCAAGAACTCTGACTCTTATGTCTAACACTTTGCCTCCTATCTCTAACACTGAGGCTCCCATCTCTACACTATGACTCTTATCCATTCTTCCTGCTGTTCAGGGATGCGCATATGTCTAGGTTGATTGATGTGGCTCAGTGCTGTCGTGCCGGGATGATGACAGTCCTTCTGAACTCTGCCTGCTCGGGAACATTTATTCCATCCATGCTTGTAGCAGTATTATTATTGTTTTTAATCACTTATTTTTTTTTCCTTCTAGAGTTTGTTGGTGCTTTTCATCTTTCGGTTGGGCTGTCCTGGTGTTGTTGGCGTGCCGTTCTCTCCACATCTCGGATTTGTATAAAAAAAAAACTCCAAGAAAACGTTGTTGCTGATTTGCCGTTCTTGTCTCGTTGTTGATGTGCTGTTCTCGGCGGCTGTGTAGCGCTTTGTGGCCCTCGGGTGATGAGCGCTATAGAAGTGCTATTATTATTATTATACCATTAATGTGGGCGGCGCGGTGGCCCAGTGGTTAGCGCTGACGCCTCACAGCAAGAAGGTCCCGGGTTCGAATCTCTCGGCTCGGGTGCCTTTCTGTGTGGACTTTGCATGCTCTCCCCGTGTCCGCGTGGGTTTTCGCCGGGTACTTCGGTTTCCTCCCACAGTCCAAAAGCATGCTCCTGGATAGGTTGATTGGCTCGCAGACTAAAATTGTCCCGCAATGCCCGGCGATGGACTGGCGTCCCGTCGTCTGGTGTATTCCTGCCTTACGCCCTGTGTTTCCGGGCAAGGCTCCGGCTCACCGTGACCCTATATAGGATTAAGCGGTTTCAGATAATGAGATGAGATTAATGTTGCCTTAAACCATTTCCCAATATATGTGTTATATTCACTGATAATTTTGCATTTTAAGATTGTAGTCGAGATCATGTTTTGTTTATTATTCTGCAGCGCTGTGTATATATATAAAAAAAACCCCAACACAAATGTTGTAATGATTGTAGGTCTTCACGGCTCGATGCGTGATGATTGCTTTGTAAAGCTGCTCTCTCAGGACAGCCGCGTCGATCGCTTCCTCTCCTCGCGACGTTTCGCCTCGCACGTTGGAGGCATCCTCAGGCGCAGTGTGTGTGTGTAGTTCCTGTTGCTCCTTTATAAATGTGGGTACTGTGTATGTGTCGACACATGTTGTTGTTGCTGATTTTCCATTCTGGTGCCGTTGTTGCTGACGTGCCGTTCTCTCCGCAGCTCCGTGAAGCGCTTTGTAACCCTCGGGTGAAAAGCGCTCGATAAATGCCAATTACTATCATTGAATGGAGGATTGTTAGATCGACGTGTCCACTGTATGTTTTATTGTGCTTTACTCTTGCGCAATCTCGACCGAGACCGGAGCATTTCGCAATAACCTCTGACTTGCGCCTGTGGCGCTGGAGGAACCTTTTTGGTTTTGTTGGTGTCCTTTTGTCGTCGCTGTTGTGTTTAGCACAGGACCAAAGGCCAGATCGACTTCAAAAGGCCAGCAACAAAGGGCACAATCAAAGAAATTATTCAACATGAGAATATTGATGCCTGATAATGCCTCTAACGTGAGCGCTGAAAACGTTGTGAAGGAGAGAAGAGAGCTCATCGTGACGAGATCAGTTCTTGATAGCAATTGTCATGGATAACGCTGTGAAAGTTTACATAATTGTGTCAATGAAAATGACAAAAAAAATCTAAAGTGAATTGATTAAATTAGCCAAGCGGTTTCATTGAAACATATGTAAAGTAGATTTCTGGCAAGTTTCTAGTTATGTTTAAAGCAACGTTAAACTTGTTTTTCAAGGCCAAGCAAGCTAGCTTTGCGGATCCTAGCACTAATCTAGGGCGGCGCGGTGGCCCAGTGGTTAGCGCTGACGCCTCACAGCAAGAAGGTCCCGGGTTCGAGTCTCTCGGCTCCGGTGCCTTTCTGTGTGGAGTTTGCATGCTCTCCCCGTGTCCGCGTGGGTTTTCGCCGGGTACTCCGGTTTCCTCCCACAGTCCAAAAGCATGCTCCTGGATAGGTTGATTGGCTCGCAGACTAAAATTGTCCCGCAATGCCTGGCGATGGACCGGCGTCCCGTCGTCGGGTGTATTCCTGCCTTACGCCCTGTGTTTCCGGGATAGGCTCCGGCTTCACCGTGACCCTATATAGGATTAAGCGGTTTCAGATAATGAGATGAGAGATGAGAGCACTAATCTAAGAGGCAAGGAGGACATGTTTGGCAAGGAACAGGAGCCCAACCTCAGATTTCCCTGGATAGGGATCTCTCCCTCCCACTTTCCCCACTCCATCAATAAGAGGTAAAAATAAAAGACAATTTTTTTTGTTTACGTGGGCACGGTAATTCAGTGCCCCTTTCTGCGAAATCCTGCGCCACATTCGCAGGCCTTACGGTAAGCACAGCCAGCGACCCTCACAGCGTTCAGCGCCGCGGCGAAGAAAAAAAATGATCGCGGCGAATACTGCCAACGCAATGCCCTTTTCACAAAATGCATCACATTTAAGTGGACTTGACATTAAACAACGTTAAGCACACACGGCTCCAGACCTAGCAGTAACATTAAGCAGGGCGGTTGCGGAGAACCGACGTGATCATATATGAGAGATTTTTTTTTTTACATTTTATTTTTTGTGCCAGGTAAAATGAACGTATAAACAGCTGGGTGACTTGCATATTCGCAAGATTTTCAAGAACATTAAACTCGAAATGCTGTGTTACTTTGTCGCGGTGTTTTCTGGTCCAGAAGCTGGTGTGTTGTTGCTATTTAATTCATCACCAGCAGGTTTTCACATACGAAGTCTCGGTTTGTTTGGGCGGCGCGGTGGCCCAGTGGTTAACGCTGTCGCCTCACAGCAAGAAGGTCCCGGGTTCGAATCTCTCG
>JAZEWT010000010.1:18229147-18247734 GCA_036362905.1 Mordacia mordax
CAATTTAGCCTGCGAGCCAATTAACCTATGTAGCAGCATGCTTTTTGGACTGTGGGAGGAAACCGGAGTGACCGGCGAAAACCCACGCGGACACGGGGAGAACATGCACACTCCACACAGAAAGGCACCCGAGCCGAGAGATTCGAACCCGGGACGTTCTTGCTGTGAGGCGACAGCGCTAACCACTGGGCCACCGCGACGCCCGTCTCGGGAAAATGTTTACTTGAAAAAGAGCTCAGTTCCGAAATGGTAGTTTGTTTGAATGTAATTTAAGTCGGTGTAAGCTTGCATTACATTGTCGAGTACAATCAAATTTGACTAAATGTGATGTTATTAGGATCGCATTAACGTTCAGTGAAAAGGTTAATGACCTTGCTTTTTAGCCGGGACGAGTTCTGGCGGAGTGACGGCGATGAATTCGGAAGCGTAGCCATTGGCTGGTCTATACGCTCTGTGAGTTTCAATTCTAGAAAGGTTAATCTGGGCATGAAGCTCCGGCCAGGGATAATAAGAGCAAGAGCAGTGGTCCCCAAGAGCATATTAAACTACCTTCCATCCTTCATGGTGTCAGGGTGCTTACAGGAAAAGCATTTCGCACACTAGAGGTCAAGTGCAAAGGCAGGGTGAATATATATACTTTTTTTTTGTCTAGTTTCCCTCCCCGGAAGAAAGCAAAAAAAAACCCGAGCAGAAGACTGCAGAACGCTCCAGCAGCGGCAGAGATAAACCAAAAAGTGCGAGATAGCGGTTTAGAAAAATGAGGCGCGAAAGGAAACGAGAGTGTAAAAATGTGCTCAAGATTTACGGTGGGTGATGCGACGATATAATTTGCTACTACGCTTTTTTTTTAATAATCCGAACGATGCACGACCACTGCAATATTGAAAAGAAGTAAACATTCGTTCCGCTCTAGGACAGAGTGCCTACTTTTCGATGCATCATTGTAGGCGTTTTTGGCTGAAAACAACTCTACCTAGGAAGACGTAATGTGAGTGGTTTCCACGTGGGCTCGCTATTCTCCAGACATAATGTCTCTCGTGTGCTTTTGAAGCTACATGTATTGAAGACATGGTCGTTCAAGATAACAGCTTTAGGGAAGGGATTAATTCAGACACGACATAAATTCCACATAGACACCGTGAAAATCACTGCCCCAGCGGTCTGAGATTAGCCGACAGTAAAGCGAGGGATAACACAAAAAAAAACGGGCATGTTTGGAAAAATACGATTGTCTAGCAAGCTACCAAGCGGGTTGTCCAAGTTTGAACCTGCATTTGTAGCGTACCTTGAGTGGAAGGTCAATTTTAAATCTAATCGCGTCACTGTCGCAACATAGAATGTGCCATTCTCATAGCTCTATCTTTCACACACGTTTACAGCTCCCGGTAGTTATGCAAGAGCAAGCAGTTTTGTCGTGTGATTTTACCCAATCGCCTAATTTGCGAGCGACTGTCTAATTTTTGGGGCTTTGGAGCATGAACACGGCACAGGTAGCCCATTATCTCTCGTCTACGAACATGACAGGAACTTTAGTCTTCATTCTGGAAGCACAGGGCCTGTAGTTTTTGGTATTTATCGAGGCGGTAACATCACGTGAGGAAATTTTTAAAAAACCGCTCATTAATTAATATGCCGATATGATCATATAAAAAACACGTGGTATCTGGCAAATGTTGGCGACAGCTGGCGGCATAGCTGCCTTCCCATCGCCCGCGCACCCGTACGCTTTTCTCAGGAGACCGCATCCACGTCTTGTCCATGATTACGCGTGAAGTTTACGCGGCACGAAACAAAATGCATCGTTTTGACTCTTAACCTCAAACGATGACCCCCTGCAACAGGTGATGCGCGTATCACCGCTTACCAAATCGTCCCCCATGGCTTTGCGGTGTCCGCGACCGACTAGAGCTCAACTGCGTTGAGTCTTGACAGCGAAAACGAAGCGACGGCTCTGTTGCCTCCCCCAGCCGTTGTCCGTTTCGTGACATTTCTCATCTCTCATCTCTCATTATCTGAAACCGCTTGATCCCATATAGGGTCACGGTGAGCCGGAGCCTATCCCGGAAACACAGGGCGTAAGGCAGGAATACACCCGACGACGGGACGCCAGTCCATCGCCGGGCATTGCGGGACAATTTTAGTCTGCGAGCCAATCAACCTATCCAGGAGCATGCTTTTGGACTGTGGGAGGAAACCGGAGTACCCGGCGAAAACCCACGCGGACACGGGGAGAGCATGCAAACTCCACACAGAAAGGCACCCGAGCCGAGAGATTCGAACCCGGGACCTTCTTGCTGTGAGGCGACAGCGCTAACCACTGGGCCACCGCGCCGCCCTTCGTGACATTTCGTGTCACGATTTCGTGACCAGTTCTTACCACCACCACCACGAACACGAAACAAAAAAAAACCTGGTGCTGCCAACTGGAAAAGGGGGAAGAAGTTTATCTTCTTCTCTCATCTATTTTGAGACTGATTGCACGCTTACCTGCACCGAGTTTGATTGCTGATAAGCGAATGTTGCCTTGCAAATACGTTTCACAGCAAAACCACCGATGATTTCACTGTGATCGTATACGTTTTGTTTGCAAAGGGAATTGAGGAGACCGGTGCCTCGTTCATTTTTCTAAACGGATGTTACCAGCGTTGCACGGCGATAACATGCTTTAAAAAAAATAATGGTGCAGACTTAAATTAAGCAACTGTGTAAACACACTCCGGAGTGCCGTGTGACCGTGCCCTCGTGTGCCATTTCAAAAGCGTGGCGCGCCAGGTGTTGCCTGGATCAGCACAAACTCTGCCCGCTTTCATGAGACGCCGCGCTTTCAACATGGGCCAAAAAGCATGACCACAGAAGCTCCGCGGTCGACACCGCCCGCTTGAACTTGGTGGCGACAATTAGCGAATCCAGCGTCACATCACAGTCGGGTACCACTCGAGAAGGAGAGAGGGGGAGAGAAAAAAGAGCGTGGCGGTGGCTCAGACTGCATATCTAATGGATTAAATGAAACGCAAATTGCTTTTTAATATCTACAATAGGTCGACCGCATAAGGTCAAGACGGTACATTTGGACGTCTCTCTCCTCTCGCTCACCCTGGGAGGTTCTCTGCACTACGGGAGGTCCGTGACTGAAGCTCGCTCCATACCCGCGCGTCACCGAATCGTCGCTCTTCGTATTAAAATTTCACAACCAACACCGGGGTCCTTGTGGTTCCGCGCCCCCGTACCCGTGCATCGTCCGTGACCAGGGCTGGAACTATCGCGGCGCGTTATGAATTGTATAATTATTGTTATTATTAACTCGAGGAGGCTTTCCCCCCATCGGTCATCGATCGCAATGTCTCAAATGGCGCACAGTCGCCGAGTGCAGATTGACGACACACCCTGGCACCAAACGAAACGTAGCGCGTGAGCTATGGGTGACAAAATCAACTTGTAGCGGTGCGTGTTAACATCGGCGCGTCACAGAAAGAAGCTCCTGCTGGAGGCGGCTCTATTTCTGCCTCGGACATCTTATTTAGTTGGAGCTTGTCTGCTCTCCCCGTGCTGTGCATGGATTTTCTCCGGGCTCTCTAGTTTCCTCCAGAAAACTAGAAAACCCTAATTAATTAATTGGCCCTTATCCTCGCAATATATATGACGCAGTGTCTAGCAAATGACAGCTGCTAACTCTGTGGCTGCCTTCGCGCCTCCGAGCCATTGTCTCTGCGAATGAAAACCTTAGAAATGGAATGAATTTATGCCACGCGTTCATGCCACGCGTTTTTCTCATCTCATCTCATTATCTGAAACCGCTCAATCCTATATAGGGTCACGGTGAGCCGGAGCCTATCCCGGAAACACAGGGCGTAAGGCAGGAATACACCCGACGACGGGACGCCAGTCCATTAGTCTGCGAGCCAATCAACCTATCCAGGAGCATGCTTTTGGACTGTGGGAGGAAACCGGAGTGCCCGGCGAAAACCCACGCGCACACGGGGAGAGCATGCAAACTCCACACAGAAAGGCACCCGAGCCGAGAGATTCGAACCCGGGACCTTCTTGCTGTGAGGCGTCAACGCTAACCACTGGGCCACCGCGCCGCCCGCCACGCGTTTTTATTTGCGTCATTTCTAATTATTATTGTGGAGAATATAATCAACATAACGCGTGTGTTGAACGAGCATCCATATGTGACGCATGAGGTCCTTGCCTATAGACATCTGGACCTTGACCAGCACTTGTTCATGCGAGCCTGGCCTGCTGATGAGAAACCACAGTCTGCAACCGCTCCAAAACGTTTCTTGCGCTGAACCATTGCTCATGATTACAAGCACTTCCCATAGGCCGTGTGGCTGTGGTATTGTATAAAGACAAACTTAAAAAAAAAACAATTTGTGAAAGCACAGAAATGTAATAGTAGGTGAAATGTCTGCGTATTTTTTGTAATATTGCACCGCTGTTGTCGACAGCGATATTTTCCGAGCCGGCAAAGGAAATCGTTGCTCCATCAACCAACGTTTTTGTTCGCGCATAGAAAAAACATAACGAACAGTAGTACGTTTAGGATACGTATGAGTATCGAGTGGATTTAGAAAAAAAATCCAGTGTTAAATGTAGCCACGGCTGTATGTGCTAATTAAGACTGCGAAACAGCGCAACGGATATGCATACGGGTGCCTGAAAAAAACACAGTAAATATAGCACTCAGCCAGCGACACAGGTATGAGTCTTGCGGAGTCACAATCACTTTGCAAACCCAGTTATCATTAAGCGTCGCGCCGCTGGCTGTGCAGTCAGGGTGTTTGGAATTTGTGATAATTTAGAAAATTCATTGCGCTCCAAATCTCTGGAGTGATTGTGAGACGCGAGCTGCGTGGAGGTGATAATGAGACGTGTATAAGGCAGCGCTGCATCATGCAAGACAATTAAACAGCTACGTTAAAATGAGGGCGCCACGACAGGTGTGTATGGACGCGCGCTGAGGAGCGTTGCCACCTCTAATGCCCCCAAAAAAACGGGACACATTGGGAGGTAAACAGAACGCGTGACAGAGGGAGAGAGAGAGTGAGAACCATACGTGTAACTGGCAAAAGCACAAACTTTGAATGAGTTGAACCGTGGAAATTTACAGATTTCCCAGGACAGCTGCCTCAGAAAAAGGAAGATGACCCTAGGCACAAAACAGTACAGGTGGCCACCCTACATGAAGAAGGGCCATCTTTATGTGTGTGGCAAAACGTGCATCAGACACCGAGATGAGCATTTCATTGAAATCGGCCTGGGTTTAAAAATATACATTTCCTAAATTTACTTTAAAAAATAACGAAGCGAACAAGATGGCAGACAGAAAGACTCGGAGAGCTTTCAAACACGTTTTCAAAGATAACCAGTTTTGAGTTATTTGTAAAGAAAATCACAATCAAAACACACTCCATCAAAGGCATGCAATGCCTCTGATTCACGAACCTGCAATTTGCTCATTCTGTCACAGCGAAAGCTTAAAGTGACGAAACACGATGTTTGTTTGAATGTGGACGTTAATTTTTAATCACATACGATGAAAATGTCGCTGTTTTGGCACAACAGTTAATGGCTCCGGTGTCATCACGCTCAGTGCGCTTTTTTTTTTTACAATAAAGTTTAGCCCTGATGAGTGATTTTCCGCGATTACCCATTTAGCGGAAGGTATAATTACTTTTGCCGCAGTTAAACCTCTCCTGTTCAAGAGCATCACTTATTTGAATGCTCGCCAATGACATTAACGCAACAGTGCTCGATTATAAATATTCCGACAATATATCGCGTCGCATTGCGGCCCAGATAATGGGCTGCACGCTGGTCATGTTTTACAATTCATCAAATGGCCGCCCCCCAGCCCCCAAAACCGACTTTAATCCTGACTATTATTTTTTCGCTTCCCACGTGTGACTGTCTCGACAGTGGCAGTGTGTATGACGCTAAGTGCCAGATGGTAGCTCACTTAACCTTTCCAGTGGGCAGCAGTGATCCCAGAGTATGTGTATCGAGTCGGACTATCACTCAACATCCTTCATATCGCATCGATTCAAAGACAGAAGTTTATCCATGATTGATGAGATGCGAAACTATGACAAACGGATAGCCAGACACCCATTTGCCCGTGGTCGTATCTGCTGCTATCTAATGACAGACAAATCTGCAGTAACTTTTCAAAATCGTTGCGTAGAGGTTATCGCAGAGCAGATGATGTTGTGGTATAATGGTTTCGCGCACTGGATTTGCAAGCCAGAGGTCCTCCTTTCCTTCCCACCCTCCAGAGTGGCAGCTGAAACAACGGTGAGCGGTTTTTATTCTCCCCTTGCTCTGCGAAGGACAGAGGAAGAACGCGACTATCCTGAATGAGCAGCGCTTAACCGTAAATCTCATCTCATCTCATTGTCTGAAACCGCTTAGTCCTATACAGGGTCACGGTGAGCCGGAGCCTATCCCGGCAGACACAGGGCGCAAGGCAAGGATATACCGACGATGGGACGCCAGTCCATCGCCGGGCACTGCGGGGCAATTTAGTCTGCGAGCCAATTAACCTATGCAGCAGCATGCTTTTGGACTGTGGGAGGAAACCGGAGAAAACCCACGCGGACACGGGGAGAGCATGCAAATTCCACATAGAAAGGCACCCGAGCCGAGAGATTCGAACCCGGGACCTTCTTGCTGTGAGGCGACAGCGCTAACCACTGGGCCACCGTGCCGCCCTAACCGCAAATCCTTGCGTTTTCCCATGCACCCAGTAGCGTAAATGGACGCAATAAAGCGCGTTTTGCGCGGTGGGGTAAAGTGTGGGTACAGCCTTCTCTTCCAACGTGCCGGGTCAATGTGGAATAAGAGACCAAATACCCTCTTCTACAGTTCGCTCTCATGGAGACTCCTGCCAGCAGCGGCGTGAGCAAGCAATTGCAGGGCTGCACTTTTACCTCTACCTATTGCCAAACAACGAGAGCGTCGAGCTTCGGGCGGCATGAATGATGGCACAGTGGTGACATCTGTGCCTCGCACAGAAGCTCCGGGCCGAGGCGGTTCGAGTTCCACCTCGGGTGCCTTTCTCGAGGGGGATGGGGGGGGCGTTGTGTGGTCTCCCCCCTGTTCTACGTGGGTTTCCCCCCGGGTTCTCCCAAACGTTGGCGCTGGCTGACCGTGCAATTGCCTTCTCCCTACCTCTGCATTTTCCCCACACCTCTGTATCCGTGTGCTGTCTATGACCAGGCGTGGAATTTGCGCGGCGCGTTACGTATTCCATCATTATTGCAGACAAGAGCAACAAACTTTCCCCAGCTCATATCAGAAAAATTGCAATCTGCAGTGTGACATCTGAGCATTGACAGCAGGTTTGAACGGAGCAGGATAATGCGACCCTTCGAAGCACAATATCGTGCCTTGCACCTCGATTCTGCAATAATAATTGCACATCTCGAGCGTTTTTCACCCGAGGGTCACAAAAGGACAGAGCTGTGGAGAGAACGGATGAATTTCCCATGGCTGTTCACGACTCACAGACGTTGAACGTTTTAAAGACACGCTAGAGACATTTTTTGAAACTTGCGTTTGGAAATTGTTTATCGCTCTTGCTGACTATTTATAGTTCACATTAGCACGTGTGTCTCATCTCATCTCATTGTCAGAAACCGCTTAGTCCTGGACACGGTCGCGATGAGCCGGAGCCTATCCCGGCAGACACAGGGCGCAAGACAGGGATACACCCACGATGGGACGCCAGTGCATCACAGACACTGCGGGCAATTTAGTCTGCAAGCCAATTAACCTATGCAGCAACATGTTTTTTGGACTGTGGAAGGAAACCGGAGTGCCTGGCGAAAACCCATGCGGACACGGGGAGAACATGCAAACTCCACACAGAAAGGCACCCGAGCCGAGATTCGAACCTGGGACCTTCTTGCTGTGAGGCGACAGCGTTACCCACTCAGCCACCGTGCCGCCCCTAGTACGTGTGTGTTGATGTATTATTATGATGTTGACTATTTTTTCATATTTTGGTTGCTTTGTAAGTCGCCGCATGTTTGACAAAAGGCGTTCATTTTACATTGCGTAAATTATTATACTTTAAACCGATAAAAGCCGTATCCGAAAATTATACACTGTGCCCAACGGCTTGTAAGTGTTCAGAAGCGACTCTCCATTACGTTTTCATCAAAATGTTTTCATAACAGTTGTTATTAGGCACTCATGGGCCCTGCTGTTACTGTCGTGTGCCTAATTGGTCTGGTGGGTGTGTCATGCCCTCGAGAGCAGCATTTCGAGCTGAGTACCAATCTCATGTCTCCTAAATGATACGTTGCAGAGGTGCGTTCGCATTATCAGTAAATGTTCTGTCACAGTGCAGAAAGCTTCATCTGCCGTCCCATCCAATTTATTCGCGGCAGAAACGGTATCACCGACCAATTTTTTTTTTTTGCAAAGGCAGGCGAACAGGTGTCGGCAAATATATACGGTTTTACGAATGAATGTATTGTGACAGTTTTAATGTTATTTAAATGCGTTTACTTACGCCATTGAATTTCAAGGAAGATTTAACGCCGCTGCATATAATCTCAATATGAATACAAAAAACCTCCGATCGTGGTAATGACTGCACACTGTTGCTGTGCATTGATGTTATTTTGCCTGTAAACATATATATGTCAATGAAGCTCCCTACGAGAGTCCTTGCCGAGCTTTTTTCTAAGAGGCTCTGTGGACACACTTTGTTTGAAGCTGCAGAGGCCCAAAAGCCACTTCAGCCCACTCTCGTCACGTGTCCATCAACATCCCCATATTACTGCGCTATAAGAACACCTGTTTCCAACCTCGGCATGCGTCCATGTGTTGCACACTGCCATTACGCCGTCCTGCGCGTGTAAATAATCCAGATTAATTTGAAATATAGCGTCGCCGCCTCTCGCGAGGCATATCAATAACGTAACACAAGCGTAACTGTCCCACAAAAGTCTGCTGCGCGTATTAATACACCACGGCGCAAGCAAGAGAAGGTGATGTAGTTATTAAGAAAATGTACGGGTACATGACCCATGAATGATGAATGAGTCATCAAGGAGTTAAGTGATGAAGGCATGTCCATGAAGGTGCTATGATAAATAATAATTAATGGACAGCCTGAAAAAAATCCATTGCTTTGACATGAGCCCACACATCACACTGTATTGTTTTTTGAATGCCAGATATATCGAGGCTGCGAGCCTGGTCACAATAGTGCGTAATTGTGGCTGCACCCAAAGGAATGGATGTGGATCATAAATCAAAACGACAAGTGAAGCTTCCAGAGCACTGGGAGGAAATATAAATCCACGTGCGCTGTTTAACAACGCATCGCGCACGTAGGAAAAACTGAAAATTCGTTTCAATGGGAACCGGTGCATACGCACGGTCATTACAAGCGCTTTTGTTTCACGAGCCTTCGCGGGTGTAATACCAATCCACTTGCATAACTTAATGCGGTGTCCATCTGTGCGAGTGAACCGTAGATCGGAGGCAGGATGAAATCAGAGCCAGTCCTGTGAAACGAATCGGGGGGGCGGGGGGGGGAGCGGGGGGTTGAAGGCGAGTGTGTGTGGTGTTTGCAGATTGCCCGTGATTCTGGGGACAAGCGCGGTTTTGCAAAGGGTGATTGCGCGAGGGGTGAAGTGGCTTACAATACACCTGGCTGTGTACCTCGCGCTGGATGTTCATTGTCAGGGGCACGGTGGCACTCATCTGTAATCCACACGCGTGCGTGCGTACACGGAATGCCCTCCCGCCGAGCGGTGAGGCGCTTGCACGAAGGCGGCGTGACTGGAAGATTTCGAATATGTCTGCACAATTTGGGTGTAATCTGCTCATGCAGATGAGTTTTCCGCCGATACACTGTTGGTTTCTTTTTGGCTTTCAAGCAGGAAAAAAAACAAATCTAATGGAAAAACCTACCAAGCAAGACTTTCTTCGAGTAAGAGGTTTTTCACCCAGCGACACTCTTATATGTAAACAAAAATATTATCTTACTGTCTGTAAACTATATCTTTTTTTGATGAGCGCACCAATAATGGAAAAAGCCATTGAAATAATTTTGCTCAAAAACTGCTCTTCAAAGATAGGCTTGTCACGCTTTCCTTCTCTTGGCTCTCGCAAAAGAGCAGCTCTTGAGAACAATTCTCACACATCGAACCATGAGAACATACATCAATATAGTAATTTCAAGTGTGAGCTTGCGCAAAAATCAGTGTTTGTCCAGGCATTCTAATAAAACTAAAAAGCAATGGCAATGACGAACAATGTGGATGTCTTCACCCCGCCTCTCTGCTGTTTACTCCTGTCTCATCTCATTATCTCATCTCATCTCATTATCTGAAACCGCTTAATCCTATATAGGGTCACGGTGAGCCGGAGCCTATCCCGGAAACACAGGGCGTAAGGCAGGAATACACCCGACGACGGGACGCCAGTCCATCGCCGGGCATTGCGGGACAATTTTAGTCTGCGAGCCAATCAACCTATCCAGGAGCATGCTTTTGGACTGTGGGAGGAAACCGGAGTACCCGGCGAAAACCCACGCGGACACGGGGAGAGCATGCAAACTCCACACAGAAAGGCACCCGAGCCGAGATTCGAACCCGGGAACTTCTTGCTGTGAGGCGACAGCGCTACCCACTGGGCAACCGCGCCGCCCAATTATTATAATTACAACTCTAAATCGTATTAAGAATGTTAAATGAAGGTGCATTAAAATAACTTTTCCCAGCACTGTGAAATTGTATTTGTGGATATGGTTTTGTTGTTACATCGCGTTCGTCGCGGTGCACAAGTAAAAATATAACTCGACCAGTGGTTTATATATCTCCGATTACTATTTATTTTCTCTGCACTAAAGTTCTTGACAAATGTGTTGAATATGTGTAGTCAGATATGAGTTGATTACTCTAGATAGAGTGAACGTTAAGCCATCCAATTATCTCTGGGTGGATTAGCCGACTTGTGGATTAACAATGATTACGTAGGAGAAAATCAATCCAATTATTTACCCGCATATGCTGGTGCTGATATTAGCCGCTCCACATAAGTCCAGGGTCCTTGAGTTAGTGGTCGCACAATTGCAAACATTTCCGCAAGTATAAAATATATTTTAAGCAGCAATGAAAAGCAGATGACATATTTTACCACTTCGCCAGCAATCTATGTCGGTAATTAATAAATAATATATTCTTAAATCAGCATTTAGAAAAAAATATATAAATGTTTCATGATCCATTTTGTTTCTATTATCTAGGCCACCCATCATCCCCATTACCCTGGATAATTGCGAGTTGAATATAATTATCTTAATTTGTTTATTATATATCTTTTTTTCTACGTGTGTATAAAGGCTTGGTGATGGCTTTGGCAGTACATCCGTGCTGGATGACTGCTCCCCCAGAGACACGGTTTATGTAAAGGTCATACAAGGAGGGATTGTTTCAGAGAGTTTTGTCAACACATTAACATCCCGTGCCTCCCTCGGGCCCCTATTGACGCTGTGAAGCAGGGCGCTGACCCCCTGGACAACACCGGTGACAGGGCACGAGGGCGGCCAGCTCCGTGGCATTCTTACATTCAGCCGCTCCTGCTCGAGGTACAACAACGCCATATGAACAGTTCCCAGCAGAGAAACAGCCACTGTGGGCGTCTGTAAACCGAGCAGCAACGGGGCTTTTTTTTAAATCGCGGCAATCGCGTGATATGAGACAGTATTTTTTTTACCCGCTTTAACTTAACTTGCATTGGGGGGATGTGTGTAATGGTTAGAATATTTGACCACAAAATTAAAGCATTTCCGATAAAGCTGGAGAGCTGACATTTTGTACGCAGGCATAACTCAGATGACAATGCAATCTCGTGAAAAAAAGTTTGAAGACCGGTGACAAGCCAAATTGAACTGGGTTAAATAGGGATTGCAAATATCGTTAATTTTAATTTAAATAAGTTAAGTACATTGAATACGATATGAAGTGAACACGGAGTGCAATTAAGACAAAGTTTTCTACATTTTTTAGTCAGCCATTTATTGCTTAATGTATAATTAAAGTTGATGAGAAATACACTTTAAGTAAACGTTTGACAAGAGATCAGTTTAACTTGTAATCAGGAAGAGCTCACAAACGCTCCATATCTTTGAGCACTTCTTGGTTGAAAACGTTTATGTTTGTGAGTTTAGCGAAATCTAATTCCTCAAAAGAAGTCCTTCCAACGACCTGACACGCAAACAATAAGTCGCTAAGACTAAAAAAAGTTGGAAATAAAATAGGATATAAGACTACAATAATCTTTTCCTTTAATGAAAACCTTTAAACCATACTGATAATAAGTGATAACTGATAGTTGTTCCTTTTCCAAAACACTAGACAAATAGGTATTTACGACTAAAATGATTAAAATGTGAATCTCACTCTATTATCAGTTAATTGTAAGTCACATATTGTCAGTGTTTGGTCACCCGCCTTAAGTCTGTATCCCTAGACAGATTGAGTTTGTGTTAAACAAATGTATTTTCTACTTTTGAGTGCGGTAAAAGCGGGTTAATTAAAAAAATGATTTTTATCCTATTTTATTCTCCATTCGACACAAACGCCGATTATACTGCTGATAGTAACTTCAAGTACACAATGCCGTTGTCTACCGTAAGCTCAGTACTTATTCGGTGGCCGGTAGATTTCAGATTCCTTTGGTACAGTTGAGGGCGTGCGGTGGCGCAGAGAGTAGCGCTGCTGCCTCACAGCAAGAAGGTCCCGGGTTCGAATCTCTCGGCTCGGGTGCCTTTCTGTGTGAAGTTTGCGAGTTCTCTCTCCGTGTCCGTGTGGGTTATTTCCGGATACTCCGGTTTCCTCCCACCGCCTGCTTAGTTTAATTGGCCTGCCAAGTAAATTATCCCCAGTGCCACGCGATGTGCTAAGCATCACATCTTGCGTATTACCCCGCCTTGCGCCCTCAATCTGCCAGGATAGGCTCCGATCCACCACCCTGTACAGGATTCAGCGGATATTGATAATGATGAGTACCTAACTCTGTCGCTTGTTTGCAATCAACCCTATAACCCACGAGGAACTGTTTGTAATTACAACACCAATAACTTCCAAAGCATGGCTCTGCCAATGCCTCTAAGCATGGGTGTCTATGAAAGTAAGACACGAAGGATGCTAAAAAAGCGATGCATTTTAAAATTGTAATTTACAAAAAGCGCAATTCACAGATTATCATAACGCTTGACCATCATAATCATTCAGTCGTTTTTCCCAATTCCCATCGGCGTACCCATTACCGTGGATCATACTTTTTATTTTTTTTCCATCTTTTGCATCCTCTCTCGTTAAATCCGTCTTCTTAAGGTCATCTTCCCCTGTCCACGTTTTGATCAGCCTCCTACCTCTACCAGCCGTTCCTCCTTCCACTTTAAATTTCATGCAACTTTTGATCCAATTGTCATCTTTCCTCTCAGCGTGACCTACTCATCTCAATCTTCTCTTTCTTAACACATCCGTGCTAATGTGTGTTTACACACACACACTTTGGCCTTGAGATGCATCACGCAGTTTTAAATACTGTAAGCCAGTATTTACGCAAGTATGATGATGGTTAATGACGCCTAATGAGAGTGTGACGTTCTGTATTATGCCTGTTGTGTTGTGCGTGCAGTTTTACCAAAAGCCTTCGTTCTCTATCCAACAAAACAAGTCACAAGAGTCTTCCTTCCTCAGCGTTTGTATATAAATAAGCACGTGGGTTAAACTAACTAGGTTGCTTTGAGATGCACTGCTTAGTGAGGCCAGTACTCCTCCCGCATTTAAAACAACCTCCCCATAGAAAGAAAAACGCATTAACTCCCTTGGTAATCTTGTTCCTTGGTAATCATCGTATTTCTTCCATTTTGAAAACTTTTGACTGCGTTGTACCGATGTAGATTTTTGATTACGTTTTCTCTCTTCTTACAATTTGGGCAAAGTCCTTTGCAATGTCACGAATTCAGGTTTGAATTCGTTGCACATCTTTGACGAATCCAATTCTTGCATATTTTGCATTTTACGGTAGCGATTTTAACATTCCTTGCGCACGCCGCGCACGGCCACTTGAGTTTGTTCCCACTTCCTCTCCGCATCTTGCACTGAACATCACTTTTGTTTTCCCCATTTCAACTCTCATCGCGTTCTTCGCTGCACAATCTCTTCCAGCCAACTCATGTATTCTCCTCGGCTCTTTTTTGCTACGTGCCATCACAACAAACAGCAGTTGCCATGGCAAACCTTCCAGAGTGTTCTTTGACAGCCTGCATAACTATAATGAAAAGTAACAGGCTCAGAACTGACCCTTGATGTCATCCCCACTTTACTTCTGAAGCTGCACTCAAACCTCTGTCAACTCTCACCGCAGTTCTTGCATTCTCATATGTCGCCATACCGGTCTTAACCGACCATTAGTTTACTCCTGCCTTTCAGAGTGCGCATCTAACTATATCTCTCGGAAGCTGAGCAAAAGACCTCGAGTCTACAAAAAACATGTACAGCTTCTTTTTCTTTGCATTGTTGTTGCTTGCGATTGTCTTACGATAAAAATTGCATCCACCGTCCCTTTCCTAGGCATGAAACTAGTTGCATCTCATCTCTATTTACCATTTCCCTGACGCACTTCTCTGAAACTCTCCAGAACTCTCGTGCTACGCTCCAAAACTTTTATTCTTCTTTACGGTCCATAATTGAGTGGGTCTCCTTTGCCTTTGAAAATGTGCAATGGTACACTTCTCTGAAAGGCATCTGGTATTTGGAATTCTTTTACTATTTTTCTATACAATTCTGTCACCCAGTTTACATCTTGCCTTCCAGACACTTTAGGTATTTTTGCAACCACCAGCTCGGTCCTGCCAATTTGCAAATTTTAATCTTTCCATTTACCTATTCTACTTCTAATTTCGTGATTAGTTTCAAAGGACCTTCTTCTTCCATCTTGTCACTCTAAGCTTCACCATAATCCTCGTTTTTCTCATTCAACAGTTTGTACAAAATAACCCTTCCAAGTCTTCTTCAAAATGTTTTTACTAACGGCTACCTCACCAGTATCATTATTTAAATGGTTGACTCCAATGGCATCCTTATTCTTCTTCACCATTTGCTTAGTGTAGCCACTGGCTACTGATATGCTGAGTTGTACATAAGCATGGTCGCACATATATTAAAGTGCTGACATATCGGCATGCACATGCCCCCGCGTACAGTGAGCTACGCCCATCCTTGCGGACACGCCTCAGTGTACTGGAGACCCGGAGAGGTATAGACGTCTTGTCCGTTTGCTCCTCAGGGCAGAACACATTATGATACACGAGAGAGGCCATCCTTGGAGTTTGTCTGGTAATGAGGCGTTTTGTGCTGTCCGCAGGGCTGCGTAGGAGGCTCCGTGTGTCGGTGCATGGTTGTTGTTCGTGAAAGTACGTGACTGTGTGTGGATGTGCATTTTGCGCAGGCTATAGCTTGGTAATACTGGTTCGGGAAGTCGGGAGTTCGATAGTCGATGTGAAACGGGTTATTTTGGAGTTAAACGTTTCGAGCGAAATGTCGTTATTTAGGAGGGAGAGGAATCCTTTTTTTGGATTTTGGCGAGTGGCACATGGCTGTCCACGCTGGCCATCTTAGGTGCATTGAATGTGGGCAATGCATTTGTTAAAGTCACAATGGCGGGTCATGCCATTGTATTGATGTAGATTTTCACGGCTTGATGCATGAAGATTGCGTCCAAAAACGCCCGAGGATGCCTTCAACGTGGGAGGCGAAATGTTGCGAAGGAGAGAGGAGGAGAGATGGAAGTGGTTATCCCTGAAAGAATAGCTCTTGGAAGCATCATCAAATCAAGACATTGCCAGACCACACACTGATCTAAAAACAGCGGAAGCCATGTTGCAGGCCAAGTGGACTGTACTGCACCATCCACCATACAGTGCAAGTGGACTGTACTGCACCATCCACCATACAGTGCAAGTGGACTGTACTGCACCATCCACCTTACAGTGCAAGTGGACTGTACTGCACCATCCACCATACAATGCAAGTGGACTGTACTGCACCATCCACCATACAGTGCAAGTGGACTGTACTGCACCATCCACCATACAGTGCAAGTGGACTGTACTGCACCATCCACCCCAAGGTGAATGAAGTGTAGTGCCAAGCCTCGCGTCGTGCCAGGCTGGGTGCATCCCGACGCCCATGCGTGGAAGAGGGCAAATCAATGGGTTACAATGTCCCGATTGGGCAGTGCTGATTGGCGGGGGTCGTGGTTGGTTAAGGGTGGTTAACCGTGAAAAGGTCGGGCGAGGTGAAGCGAGGTGATGTGAGGTGATGCGAGGTGAGGAGAGACGTACAAAGGTGGTGATGTCCCCCCCCCTCCCCGCCCCCCAGATTGTAAACAACAGAGGGCGAGTGACAGTCCGTATGGGAAGTTGATGGCGGAGCGACGGTCATGCAGTACGAGGTGAATCGTTGGCACGCGAGAGCGCGGGGTGCAGTGTAATGAGTCGCGTTGTGTTACTGTTATGTTACTGCCGTGTTACTAAAGAGCTGCAACGAGAGAAGCCTCCTGCCCTCTCGCTGGAGTGGCTGCTGGGTGTGTGGTGGTGAAGAGAATGGCGTCGCCACTGTGTCGCGCGCGCCGCTGGAACCACGATGGAACGCTAGCGGGCGGGCCGGCGGCGAGGGAGCCGGCCCGTTGGTGTGCCCTCAGAGAAGCAAATATAACAATGACCAGCGGAAGGATGCCCTCTTTCAGATCCTGAGGTCGTTAAGTTCGTACAGACACACGCAGCATGCCCCTCACAAATGGCAACGAAATTCCTGCTATTACGCGTTCTTAACTCTGTTCTGAGAATATCAATGGCGTAAACATTTCTACTTAGGCGTGTTTTTATTTTACAATAATTACCCAATTTGGTAGGGTTTAATAATGTAAATTTTCATAATAATTTAAAGTATAGAAAATAAATTCTTCGTGCCGAGTTACCTTTGTAATGGATGTAATTTTGCTAGGTATTAAACGAGGTTTTTTTTTTGTTCACCCTTGAGAATGTTTGCCAAGCTCATTTTATTTATTGAGAATGGGTTTTTTTTCTCTCCAGAATTGGTTTTACTGGAATTTGTAGTATAGTCTATTAAATGTCGAGTGGATGGAACAGCACAGCTTGGTTGCTGAGCAACAAGCTCTCCAACAGCAGTGCTTTTTCAAAGAATTCAATTTGGGAGACAAAATTGATTAATTTAATTTATAAAAACCAAAGCAGCAGAGATGCAATCAAAGAAGGGCACTTAAATGTAGTCTCGGCTTTTTTTTGTTAATCCAAGTACACCATTTGTGAATAATGTTGCCTGTAAAAGTTGTAATTATCGTACATTTACTAATCAGCTACACATAATAAAACACAACAATGATGTGTAATAGAAAAACACTACCTCACAGAATTGCTTACCCATTTTCATCTTCAATCAAAGGCAATCGTGCATGCTGGTACAGGATTTGTATTTGACATCTGCAACAAGAACAAAAGTACTTCGGTTGAAAGTATCTGCCACTTGCTACTGCCACCCGATAATCAGGGGTTTCCATGCGGGCACCGACCGTGATCATTGCCAACTGATTCTTCTTTTTTAAAAACATTTCGTGCCCAATGAAGGTGTTTCATGCTCAGGCACGTGTCCAAGCGTCTGCTCATATAATCGTAAAAACATGTACTTGGTGCAATTCGAATGCTAGTGAGTCTGCCAGGAAAGAAAGTACTGGAATCCACTAACACACGGAGGGAAACGAAGGCCAAGAAAGAGCTTTTGCTGAAACTTACCTGTTTTGGCCGAGACGTGCTTTGACATTTGAACAACCCAGTGGGGGGCCCTTTGGTACCGAACAAAAAGCTAAACAACTGGCTTGTAATTAACATACATAGACCGAAGATTCAGGCCCACGTTGCCACTTCCGTAGACCCAAGGCATTTATTCTCGGTGTCCGTGCTAACGTAGAGCCAGATTCGTACATGTGGCACTCCCAGCGGGTCTAAGAGAGTGAAAATTCACAGTATGAACCACTTTGTGCAAAGAGACCGACGTCCAATATGTTGACACGATAAAGTTGACCGAGTGCGCTTGACGCCGTGGTGTAATGGTCTGCAAGCTGAACTCCGACATCATCTCCCCGGCTACGAGTAGAACAATGTGACAAGTTTTTGAAGTCCGCCTTCGTTCACACAGCAATATTAACGGATAACGTCAATGTCAGTCACTTTATATGGTCGCACAAGGTAGAAGAGTGTGAGTATTGCACATCCGTTTATCTCTTCTCCACGAGTCTCAGTTTTGTATGGCGCTTTGTGAAAGGTGCTTTTAAAATGATAACTATTACAATCTGGCCAGCAGTAATCCGAGAGGATGGGGCTTCATATAGCCCCCCCCCCCCCTCGAGAGGAGATCCTTCTGCCAACAGTGGCAGGATCGAGCAATTGCAGGGCTGCACCTGTGCCTTTGGCCTTGAATGAATTGACACGTGGTGCTTCAAGCAAAGACGGTGCATCGCGCGTGCGCTCGAATACT
>JAZEWT010000010.1:18248186-18260312 GCA_036362905.1 Mordacia mordax
AGGGTGCGTAAAGCATCCGCAAAACGTGCGCGAAATGTCTGATGACAATTCAACGTTTCACCCGACAGTCACTTTGTGTATCACTCACCCTGACACTGCCTTTTTATTGCGTGTCTCAAAGGCTGTAAAAGGAATAGTGCCACGTTATACGGTACAACATTATTCAACGCCAAGTATGCTGCACAAAAGTCTCTGAGCAGCGGTAAAAAAAAAATGAGGAAAAACTTCAACCGCTATTGTGGGGTTACGTGTTGCTGCCTTGACGAATGGTGCCATCACAAAACTCATTGTAGCCGTAAAGGTCCACACAATGGGCAAGGCATAATTAATTAAGTATTAATGAAATAATTACGGGCGTCACAGGATTGAACAGATACTGATACTAAACCGAATACTACTTTATACAAAGAAGTGGCAGGTGTGTAAAATGATAATTGTGGCTTCATTAGACACCCTTTTGACAGTGTGTTGACATGCAGGACCTCCCCCCAATAACCCAGAAAGCCCTCGTGTCTGAGCTAATGGCTCCACTAATTTGGCAGGCGCTGATCATAGCTAATGAGTCCACTATTTTAAAGCGGTGACACGACTTGCCAGCAAATGTCTTGATTGATGGCCGAGACACGGCCCGTTAATTATGCTGACAGTGTCCTATTCCCGTTCGAAAATCGGGACAATGGCTTGACAATCGTTGCGAAATCCCGACATCACCCGGAGACATTTCTCACACCCCACTTGCACGCTTGTGAGCGACTTTCAAAAGACCACCACTGAACAGGGAGCGCTCTACCAAAAAGCGAGAGGCGTCATTTGAGTTGAAACGTAATGCAGGCGGCGCAGATGCGCATTATAATTATACAGATTTCGACCGGGTGCCTTGAACACGCTCGTGGAAAGAAAGTGCATTGCACGTTTGCCGCGGCCCAGTGGGTGGCGTTGTCGCCTCACAGCAAGAAGGTTCCGGGTTCGAATCTCGGCTCGGGTGCTTTTCTGTGTGGAGTTTGCATATTCTCTCCCCGCGTCCGTGTGGGTTTTCGCCGGGCACTCCGGTTTCCTCCCACAGTCCAAAAAACGTGCTGCTGCATAGGTTAATTGGCTTGCAGACTAAATTGCCCGCAGTGCCCGGTGATGGACTGGCGTTCCATAGTGGGTATATCCCTGCCTTGCGCCCTGTGTCTGCCGGGATAGACTCCGGCCCACCGCGACCCTGTACAGGACTAAGCGGTTTCCGACAATGAGATGAGATGATCTACTCTGCTGTTGTTGTTGACATGCCGTTCTCTCCACAGCTCCGTGCTGCGCTTTTACGAACCTCGGGTGAAAAGCGTCTCTGGAAATGCAAATATTATTTATTATTATTTACAAATAAGTTTTCCACTGCTGCTGCTGCAGGTTACGCGGTGGCTGTGTTGTTATCTCTGGTTGCCTGCCAGGAATGAGGGACATTGCATTGCTTTATTATATGGAATCGCATCATACATTGCTATGGACTGCCAAGGTATGAGACGTGCCCTGGGCGCAACGCGCATGAAATGAGCTCATTTATAACTCCCGTAACATAATAAACGCTGCATTTTAAAATTATTATTTTCTATTTAAAATCCTCAGAAATTCCGTGTTTTCTTTTAGTTTACGCAAAAGGATAGCGTTGTAAGCATCTTCGTGCGACTAATCCTTCCACACTTTTGAGGAATTACAAACATTGCTTGTAGTGGAATGGCTAATGAAGCTTGGCATGGCCGATTACGATTTCAAAAATCGTGGTGGTGATGGTGATCGTAAAATTTGAATTATGGTAAATGATTCCATTACAAATGGGCCGGCATCCTTCGTTTCATTCACAATGTTGTAAAAACATCACTGTCCATAAAACACATTTAATCTGATGATGAAAATTCTTTCAATACCGTATTTATATGTCGGATCATTTTTTACAGGATTCATTTGTTGCGATCGATGCGGCTTATAAACAAAGGCCGTAATAACTCTGAGATGTTGCACTCAAGCTGGTTTAATTAGGCAGCAACGTACGCACCTCTATGGTGAAGTGTTTACAGCTGAGCTCGAGCATCGATTTTCAAGTCGATCTATTTTTGCACTGTTCATTTCGTATGTGAGGATATATGTCTCTCCTTAGGCTTTACGGAATCGGAACCAATGCCATCGTACATAATTTTTTTTTACGTAAAAGCCACAACGGCGCATTAATATTCCCAAAAAAATGTCAAAATGGTCTGCCGTCATTATACTTTAAGCAAGAATGTGGAAATGAATAAAACAAACTAAACAAAGGCGATTGGAAAAAAAAGTTGGATAATAAAACATGAATAATTATGCCGTAGTAGATTAATATCTAGATCTCTCCCAGGCTGCTGATATAACGGGACCCTTCCTACCTCTTTATATACGAGCAGATATTATACATTTACTGTGCATCAATCTGCAAGGACTTATCAGTACAACACAGCTGATTTTAGTTGCTTTTCCAACGGCACGGTTGCGTATTCATTATCATCATCATCATCATGACAGGGTCGTAGGGGACCAGAGCCTATCCCGGCATCCAGAGGGCTCAAGGTGTTGCTATACTAAAGACGTGACGCGAGTACATCGAAAAGCACTTTTTTTTTAAGCACAATTTACTCAAGCGGGCCAATTAACCCGGGCAGCGACGTGTCTTTGGACGGTGGGCGGAAACCGGAGCACCCGGCGAAAACCCACGTGGACACGTGGGAGGCGAACCCGGGGGGCCCCTTCTTGCTGCGAGGCAGCAGCGCTGCTCACTGCGCAGCCACCTCGTCGCCCGGTTACGCGTTCGTTCGAGGCGGAAAAGCCATTGATCAAGGCAATTATTCACGATGCCTCTGTGAACGGATTGCCGCGTCGGCAGGACAGACAGCAAACGTGTGCGGGATTATCTATCGCGTGGAGCGCACGTGTGGCCATTACTTTGAGAAGAAGTGGCCCAGACATAAGAGCTGGAAGAAAAAAAAATTAATTAGTTTGCCACATCGGCCAAAAGCGTTTAGAGTCGATCTCCTGGAGATAAAACATTTGACAAGAGAACATTTTAAAAAGTGCATTGAATTAGAATCAATTTGAGAGTTAAGGTTTAAAAACCCTTAATGCTTAGTCATTTTGCCGTCTCTTGAAAATCGTGGATTGATACTGATGTGGGTCACTGCTAGATGCGTGATGATTGCCGCAGATGCCAACAACGTGTGGGGTGAAACGTCGTGAAGGAGAGTGGAGGAGCGCTCAATACGGCTATCCGGAAAGAACAGCTTTCATAAGAAACCATCGGTGTTTGGATAATATTATTATCATCTGAATGTGACATTAGTTGCAATCAGTAAATATAGGTCTTCGTAACTGTTTTGCCTTGGCCTATTTGATTGACTATGCTATTGGTGTCATGCCGTGAAACAAAGAATCACTTTTAGAACCATCATAGTGAAGTATAGTCTTTTGTGCTGGAGAATGTCTCAAGGAAGCAGATGCCCCACAACTACTCGCAAGATGCTTTCAAATCCGCTATGAACAACACGCTAGCCCATAGCACGCTCACTTTCACGCGACTGCACAGTAATGTTCATCATGTGACATTCAAAGAACTGATGATTGCTTCGAAAAGCTGCTCTCTCGGGACAGCCGAGTCGATCGCTCTCCCTCTCTGCACCGCGCCTCACATGTTACAGGCATCCTCAGGCGCAGTGTGCGTGTGTCGTGTGTGATTACTATTTATATGTAAGTACTATGTATGTGTTGAGTCACCTCCACAGAGTTGCTGCATTCCAAGATCAATGGACGACTGTCGGGGTCCTCTTGAAAGGGTTCCATTGTCTTGCTCACACCCCGGAATTACATTAATCCCATCCTGTTCCACCTGTGACTAATATCCTAGTTTGCATCTCATGAGAGAATGCTAAGTACCCAAATACTTGGTGATTCCCCTCGAATGTCCGCATTTCAGAGCTCTATATCTATGCACTGCTGACTTCAATGACTGGCCTCCAGGTTTAGCTGAGCTTTATTTTCATTTCTTGTTTACTGTT
This sequence comes from Mordacia mordax, assembly GCA_036362905.1. Classification (NCBI taxonomy): domain Eukaryota; kingdom Metazoa; phylum Chordata; class Hyperoartia; order Petromyzontiformes; family Petromyzontidae; genus Mordacia; species Mordacia mordax. The sequence goes on from JAZEWT010000010.1 coordinate 18,252,242, forward strand.
CACAGTCTGTTTGCCAGATGTACACTTCCTCACAATTGCTGCAAGGAATGCAATATAAGCCTTCTGTCTGTAACGGAAGTCAGTTTTTAGGTGATTTGAGTACATCTTGTATCTTCTGGTGGGTTGTGAAGACTGTTTTTATTTTATATTTTTCTAGATCTTTGCTAATTTTGTCTGTGGTGCCTTTCACATATGACAGAAAAGCACGGGTTTAGGTATCTTCCTCCTCATTTTCTTGCAATCATCATGACTCGAGCCGTGAAAACCCACATCATTACATTCAAAGAACTGTCTTTAATTTTCATAAGTAGCATCTTAGCCAAACTAATCACATAAACGAATTTAACATGGTGGGTTTTTTGAGTGCTATAATTGGTGTCTCAGCTGACCAACTCATTATACCCCGTAGTCTGGTTTCAGCAAAGGCCTGGATTCAAACTCATATTTTAAGTGGTCGCAGTTCAATAATTTGACCTGAGCCATATGGCCACCTTCCAAAGCAATTGCTTTGTTAATTGCTCCTAGCACTGCTCATCAATTCTTATTTTGTAACACATGGCAATACTGTAAGCTCCATGACAAATCACTTGACACAGAACAGGTATTTGATGATGACAGTCACGATGCTGTTGATGATTTTACCAACAATAAAGATGATGGCAGTTCTCATTCAAGCTGTCACGTTGTAGCCAAGGAGCCACACGTTCGATAGAGAAGAACACTGCAAAATAAACAATTCCCAGCGTTCATCAACACTGGGGGCTGTTTGGCAGTTTCCATAACCAACCTTGCCAGTGTCCAATGGGCACAGCAAACGCAAAGTCGATGAACCTTGACACCCAATCTGGTGGGAACCATGGCTATTTTGAAAACTCTATTTCCTGTCCTTCCTCTTATAACCCCCACAACATTAACGCCTATCTATTATACCTTCACTACTATTGTTTGTCACTGGTCATTTGGTGTTCGGGGCCTTTGGGAATGAGCTCAGCATGCGTGTTAACAACTGAAGGAGTAATGGGGCAGAACTTACATAAGTTTATCGAATACAATCAAAACTGTAGCACAAAGTTTTGTCGCCATAAGGAAAACTGGCCAAATAAACGAAAAAAGTTCTCCAGAACTGGTCGAGAATTTCTCTCGAGAGTCTGCGTGTGTTCCTTGACAGGGCTATCCAAAAAGAGCAGCTCTGGACAACCATCATCATACATTGAGCTGTGAAAACCTACATTGGTACAAAACTGGTTGTTAGAAATGATTTTAACAGGAATTGCCTGGGGCGGCGCGGTGGCGCAGTGGTTAGCGCTGACGCCTCACAGCACGAAGGTCCCGGGTTCGAGTCTCTCGGCTCGGGTGCCTTTCTGTGTGGAGTTTGCATGCTCTCCCCATGTCCGCGTGGGTTTTCGCCGGGTACTCCGGTTTCCTCCCACAGTCCAAAAGCATGCTCCTGGATAGGTTGATTGGCTCGCAGACTAAAATTGTCCCGCAATGCCTGGCGATGGACCGGCGTCCCGTCGTCGGGTGTATTCCTGCCTTACGCCCTGTGTTTCCGGGATAGGCTCCGGCTTCACCGTGACCCTATATAGGATTAAGCGGTTTCAGATAATGAGATGAGATGAGATGAGGAATTGCCTGTTTGGCCGAATCTGGTCACATGATTACGTCATATCTCGAGATGATAATAATTATAATATTTCCACTTGTATAGCGCTTTTCATCCGATGGTCACAAAGCTCTGCACAGAGCTGTTTAGAGAATGGCATGCCAACAACAACAACAACAAACGACGTTTGAACGGCAAATCGACAACAAGAACATGTTTTTGTTTTTTTGTTGCAAATCGAAGCTGTGGAGAGAACGGCATGTCAGCAATAACAACAACAGCAGAACAATTTAATTGACAATCGAAAAAATGTAATGATGTAGGTTTTCACGGCTCGATGCATGATGATTGCTTCGAAAAGCTGCTCTCTCGGGACAGCCGCGTCGATGGCTCTCTCTCCTCTCCTCGCGACGTTTCGCAGCACATGTTAGAGGCATCCTCAGGCATAGTGTGCGTGCGTAGTTTCTATTGTCCCTTTATATGTGTGGGCGTGATGCATGTGTCCTTTGTTGTGTGTACGTGTGTTTTGTACATTTATTTATTTGCCTTTTTTTTTTAACAATACGAGTTTCAAAATTCCGATCTACTGTCACGAGTGAATGGTAAACTCCTGTCATCTCGAGCGTTTCTAAATCCCAACAATTTCACCTCACACCAGCAAAGTGTCCCATTAACATTCACATCGAGAATGTGAACTCACAGCTGCCACTCTTTGCATTACCGATGGAAGGACTTGTCCCCTGCAAGCAAATTGATCCAACGATTAGTTTTGATTAACAGAGACCAACGTCATCTGCTGAGGTCCTGATAAGGGCGGATGTGACGCTTGCCGACAAACATAAATAAGTCTCGGCCTGCCCACTGAAGTGAATCTCTGCGTTCTAAATTATGGAGATGTTTACAAATTACTATCGTAAGTAGATGGGAGCAACAACGAAAATAATTCGCAATAAAATGCCCAGGTTAACGCGTTTAATTGCAACGAATTAATCAGCCTCTCCCGCGACACTCGTGCGTTTTCGTTTGTGTTGGAAAATGTACGCCTCTGCAAATCACACGAGAGAGACGATGACACGCGCGTTGCTTGTTAGCGGTGCCCTTCAGAACTTGCCTGTCAATTAGTACCACTTCCCAGAGATGTGACCCTTGTTCCCCCAAAAACCGCCGGTGTAGCCCAGCAGGGCTTGGGCAGTCATTGGAAGACTGACACGGCGTGGGCCCTTTTCACCGGTCAAATCTGCAAGCTGCTGTGAGAGGGGGGGGGGCGGCGGAAAGGTCACCAAATCGCTTGATTAAAAATAATTCTGTCCTTCTGCAAGTTACATTTTTTTTTCATTATGGCATCAGAATAATTGCATTCATAGAGCGCTTTTCACCCGAGGGTCACAAAGCGCTGCACAGAGCTGCGGAGAGAACGGCGTGTTAACAACAAAGACGTGGGAATGGATAATCAGCAAGAGCAACGGTTTTTTTTTTACAAATGCGAGCTATAAAGAAAACGGCACGTCAACAACAACATCAGGACAGTTCAATTGAAAGTCAAATAGCAGCAAAAAATTATTGGACATAAAGTAAGTGGAAAAAAAGTTAATGTTCAACAAACAAGGAAGGAGTAAATGTTCCCGAGCAGGCGCAGGTCGGCAGAAAGCCATCATCCTGGCATGACAACTTTGAGCTGCTTCAATAGTCCAATCCAGAGGGCTTGAAAGCCTGACAGAACAAGTGAGTCTTGAGGCGAGATCTGAAGATGTGCAGAGACTCAGGTGACCGAATCAGCAATGGAAGGGCATTCCAGAGTCGAGGAGCATCGCGAGAGAAGGCTCTGCCACCCATCGAATGGAGGTGCGCTCTGGGCACATGCAGCGAGCCAATATTGGAGGATCTAAGTTGTCGTGTTGAGGAGGGTGTCTGAAGTAGATCACGGATGTATGTTGGCGCAGCGCCAGAGAGAGCCTTGTAGGTGAGAAGGAGGATTTTAAATTCAATCCTGCATCTAACCGGTAACCAGTGGAGAGACATCAGTACTGGGGATATGTGATTATGGATGGGTGTGCGAGTGAGGACTCTAGCAGCCGCATTCTGCACACGTTGGAGACGATTGATCAGGTAGGCAGGGGTGCCAGGGAGCAGCGCGTTGCAGTAATCGATTCGTGAGGAGATGAAGATGTGTATTAGCATGGGAGATTGATTGATTGAAGTTTAATGCCCATGTATTCACATATTGCATACTGTGTATTTGCACATCAAGTAATAGCCATGATGTGAAAGTTAAGATACGCTATAGCTACATAACAATGAAGCTGTTAGTTTTTGCACAGTACAGATCTAGGTTTGTAATTGTTGGAATAAGAAGCTAAGCTGGTTATATTCAGTACATGTGTTTATGGATTTACATCACATGGTATGGATAGGTTTATGGTTTGATGTTGCCTAGTATTGATAAGCACATGGCTTTACAATACACAATACACATGGGTATATCGGTTTGCATTCCATAATACAAATGTGTATAAAGGGTCATATTAAATAGTACAGATAAATATACAAGTATATAGCGCATAGTAGAAATTGGTAAATGAGTTATTTATATGGCAGGTTTCACTTGATCTGCGGAGATCGCCAATCTTAAGCTAGCGGTAGTAATAATAATATCATATTTTAATATAAACTTTACATTTGCAGAGCATCAAATTGCATTTTATTATTTTGTAGATTCCAACCCCAACAATTGTCCCACTCAAGGTCTAAATAAAACAATGAGAAAAAAATGTGCGATCATACTGGACCACTTTCACGAGTACTTTCGCGAGTACTTCCGAAGAGATGTCACAATAAAATCTGACGAGAGGTGGCGGCGGTTTGGATCAGGCCTTCTTCCAGCAGCGAAATTACCACGTTTAACGATTCAATAATGACGGCTTCGAAAAGCTGCCCTCTCGGGACAGCCGCGTCGATCGCTCCCTCTCTCCACCTCGCGACGTTTCGCCTCACACGGTGAGGATGCCTCTAACGGTGAGGATGCCTCTAACGTGTGAGGGCGAAACGTCGCGAGGTGGAGAGAGGGAGCGATCGACGCGGCTGTCCCGAGAGAGCAGCTTTTCGAAGCAATCATCATGCATCGAGCCGTGAAAAACCTACATCATTACAACGATTTAGATAAACAATCATTCCCGCGGGCGTCGCGGTGGCCCAGTGGTTAGCGCTGACGCCTCACAGCAAGAAGGTCCCGGGTTCGAATCTCTCGGCTCGGGTGCCTTTCTGTGTGGAGTTTGCATGCTCTCCCCGTGTCCGCGTGGGTTTTCGCCGGGTACTCCGGTTTCCTCCCACAGTCCAAAAGCATGCTCCTGGATAGGTTGATTGGCTCGCAGACTAAAATTGTCCCGCAATGCCCGGCGATGGACTGGCGTCCCGTCGTCGGGTGTATTCCTGCCTTACGCCCTGTGTTTCCGGGATAGGCTCCGGCTCACCGTGACCCTACATAGGATTAAGCGGTTTCAGATAATGAGATGAGATGAGAGATCATTCCCGCACGCGTTGGCTCATGTACTGATGTAAGTCAAAAGCCTGACCATGCCGCCAACGCAGGAGGAGTAAACGTCGACAGAGGAGGTACGCTCGCCATGGCTATCCCAAGACAGCAGCAGTTAAGAGCATTTTCCATTTAATGCCTCATTTATGCTTCAAACCGCTTCAACCGCCGGTTTTTTTTGTTTTCTCCGTGAAATTCAGAATGCAAACATGAGTAGAGGGAAACGCTGTGTATGATGCAGTTGGTACGAGAGCGATGAAATCGTACACACGAAAGACAAAAAAAACTTACTTAAGCTGCTGCAAGCACACACACGGAGGACCAGATGGAAATTAGGGAGTTTGTAGATGTAAGCAGGTTCTACTCTCTATGAAATGAAGCAAATCACATTTACACGATGTTGCTTTCATATGCGAGGCAGATACGATGGGACATCTGTTCCAGTGCTCTAGAAAAAAAAACAACAGCCCTGGAATAACTGTTTGGTAATTATAATAGTAGTTGCATTTCTCGAGCGCTTTTTACCCGAGGGTCACCAAGTGTTGCACAGAGCTGAGAAGAGGAAGGCAATTCCGACGCGTCGTTGAAATCATTCGTCCATCAGCCTCCCCGATCGAAATATTTATCCCCTTCGCTCGGAGCGATTTCTGAATTTGGATTTCCAACAACAGCGCAACGGTATTACGGATGGTCACAAGCACGATGGCACAATGTTGATGGCGCACCTTGAGAGCCCCCTGCAGCTTGCAGGTCACACCGTAAAGAGATCGAGTTTTGTTTGACAATCTACGTTTGTTGAATGACGGTCACGAACAATACCGTTGAGCTGGTTTTCGCTGGGGCGGCGCGGTGGCCCAGTGGTTAGCGCTGACGCCTCACAGCAAGAAGGTCCCGGGTTCGAATCTCTCGGCTCGGGTGCCTTTCTGTGTGGAGTTTGCATGCTCTCCCCGTGTCCGCGTGGGTTTTCGCCGGGTACTCCGGTTTCCTCCCACAGTCCAAAAGCATGCTCCTGGATAGGTTGATTGGCTCGCAGACTAAAATTGTCCCGCAATGCCCGGCGATGGACCGGCGTCCCTTCGTCGGGTGTATTCCTGCCTTACGCCCTGTGTTTCCGGGATAGGCTCCGGCTCACCGTGACCCTATATAGGATTAAGCGGTTTCAGAGAATGAGATGAGATGAGAGATGGTTTTCGCTGTTGGGCTGCACGGTTCTCCGATGCGTTTCAGGTGGTGCCGCATATCATTGGGCATGAGATCTGCCATTTGGACGCTTCGTGTCGGGAGCCTCTTCAGGAGCTCAATTGAGCTGCTCGCTCTCTCTATTAAACAGCATTGGCAACTGCTGCTGCTGCCGCTGTTGTTGCCTGGTTATTGATACGGATTGGCTCAGTTCATCGATGTTCCTGAAGGAGTTCGCCAGCGCGTGCAGCAAGACAGCGGACATCACGACGACAACCGGGTACAGCTGACAAACACGTGGGATAGCTGTTCAGGTACGCTGTCCTTAAGACAATGCGCTCACCCAAAATCGCTCCTTAAGCGTGGTCGAAAAGGACGCGCGCTTACGGCTTCTCTTTAAACTTTCATGGCTTATTGATAAATCGCAGCGAGAACTTTAAAGTACTCTACAATAATCTTTGGAAAGATAATTTCCAAAGGCTCTTAAATGTAAAAGTATTTAAATCAAATGATTCTGTAGCATGACGTAAATTACATTACCACTTAAAAGTTTTGGTGTCTTGAAAGCTTGAAAATGTTAATTGCAATTTAATTAATAACTCCATCTTCAATTGAGATGGCTAATAGCAATGCTCTAGATATAAAATATAGAATAATGTTATTATAGACACATAAAACCAAAGATTACATTTTTTTTTTACACATTTGTTGTATGAAGTAATTGGTAAAAGCATATTTCCACACAGCCTTAATAGCATTCTTACATTCTGTAGGTGGTGCACAGATCATAATTTTAAAGATTCAAGTAATACATCTGAAAAGTAAGTTTTACTCTGACATAATTACTACATGCACACTAAAAGTTTGTACAAGAATGTCACCTACAAGTGCAGAATCTGCCAGAGAGTTGGCATTTGACTGGCAATGTGTTTCAAGAGCATTTCGTAGAAATTTCAAACATCTACTGTTTGACACATAACATGCCACACTTGTCTATTTAGAACACCGGGATAAGAGGCATCAGATTAGATTCATTTGGAGCAAAGTAAAATGTACGGTAAAGAGGAGATACTTGTGAAATCGCTAATCACGATCATTATTATTATCATCAGCCATGGTAAATCCACTGCTGGATGAAGGCCTCCCCAAGCCGTAGCCACATCCCATGATTCTGTAATGTTAACAATCCGCTCAGGACCTGTATACGGATGGATGTCATTACTCCATCTCATTGGTGGATGTCCATTCTCTCGGTTTCTTTAAAAGGCATTCATTGCTCGAACATTATTCATAAAAATTGCATAACTCACGTGTAAGCACAAGCATTGCTCTTGTGTTTTTTTTTATATTATTTCTGGCCTAAAATTATGCACTTATGTTAACAAAACAAAAATAACTTATAGCCATTTGCCAATCAACTTGTCGACGAATTATTTTCCATGCCCTAACAATTGTTGAATTTGTTTAACCATACTTCACCGCATTGGTCAGGGTGGATTGGGAATGCGGGTGGCCCAGGATGAGATCAGGTGACACTCGTCACTGATGTCAATCAATCTCAGGGTTTTGGGTTCACGGCATGGTACCATAACCACTGCACCTGCTCTATGCAACATTACTCTTAAAGAGAGCAATGTCAATTTGGTACAAAGGATATTCGAAATTACGCGCGGCGCGGTGGCGCAGTGATTAGCGCTGACGCCTCACAGCAAGAAGGTCCCGGGTTCGAGTCTCTCGGCTCGGGTGCCTTTCTGTGTGGA
>JAZEWT010000010.1:18286610-18297281 GCA_036362905.1 Mordacia mordax
GGGGGGGGGGGGGGGGGGAGCAGGATCCGTAACCGTAGGGAGTGCAGTGTAACGGGAGAACACGTAAGGTACATGAATGCAGCCTCCCGTAAGGGTGCGTTCCCGTTTATACAGAAACCCCATGCGATCATAAATGTCGCATAGTACCGGCTGCTGCTGCTCCGACCCTCTCCTCTCTCTCTCTCCCCGGCAGGAGACCAACAAGGGGTGAGGAACTCATCATCGAAAAGCCCCTGGGGACAAATGTAACAAGTGTTGTTAAAGTGCACTCACCCTGTGCCGAGGTTGGAGGCCGCTACAAAGCGTAGCTACTTTTTATTGGGCCACTAAAAGTTCTTGTGGCCGATGCAGTTCGCTCACTTTGGGGCTTCCCGTTGCGTTGAACCTCGGCAAGATGTGTGGCTTCGAGGTTGGAATCGACCCAAGGTCACGGGAAGGCGTTGACCTTTACGTCTCCACCCCTCTGCACAGATGCACTGCTATCAAACTCATAACAAACGCATCTCTCTGCTGTGAAGATGGCTCAATTGCCCGAAACGTCACTCATTATTTGAGGGCTGTATTGTGTTCTTATTTGTGCTTGTTCATCACTGCCAATGCAGAGAAAATCGTTAAACCAGAGGTGGCTAAGTTGCTCACAGAGTGAGCTTGTCCTGCTGTTACAATTAAGCCTTTTTCTGAAATGTCGTGAGCCAATGTCTCAGGCATCTCTACAACAATCCCATACAAGAAAATACGGCATTAGATATGATTCTGCATTTAATTTGCGGAAATAAATTACTCTCAGTGGTGTAGCATTGGGCAAAGTGTTGCCCCCAACTGTATGGACCAGATGGTCACTTAAACGGATTTCATAAGCAGCTCTGTGATAGCCAATTCTGTAGGCCATTCTGTAGCACAACATGCTGCACAACTCGGCGAGAGATCGGAATAAATAGCTTCATCACACAACAAGGCACGATTATGATACATGGAGGAAAACTACATTTGAAATTCTGACAAATCATCCCTTGAAAGTAATCAGAGAATATTAGAGGCACATTTTTTGGCCCCTGGCAGAGGGATGTGAAAATTCCAAACTGTCTCAGGGCCACCAATGCGGTGCTTAAAATTGCAAGACTTATCATTGGAATAGGGAGAGACACTATAACTTAACGTGAATGTTTAAGCAATCTCCGATTGTTTATTGAGGAAGGTCTCCCTTGGTGGCCAGCATATTTTAGAAGAGCGTCCCTGCATTCAAATATTGGGCCATGAATACATCTTGGGCTCATTTGGGGAAGAATCTGGCGAACAGAAAAAAGAACCCACCCCTCCACACGTAAATCACCACCATATCGTGGTTTAGGAGATTTGATATTACAGTGACCCTCAATGTTATGTCACCTGCAGTCTAGCTCTCCTGGTAGGGCCTCCGTTGGTGGCGAGTCTGGAGACTAGCGCTCCAGCTAAAATAACGATCCAAGGACCCTCCGGCTCCAAGGAGGTTCGCATCAGAAATTGGCATCTGGCCAAAATATTCTTCTCTAACGCCCCACACTTTGGATAGCAACTGGCCAACTCGGATGGCGGCCGTTTAAAACCGGCAACAACAAACATGTGATTGGGTGGCACGCAGCAGTGCAATGCCCCAGCCACAATGCATCGTGGCTAAAATCATGGCAGTCAGTGTATGGTCAAATATTAAACGGAAAAACGCTCAACCGTGTTGTTGCTGTAGCAAGGACCATGTCACTGCAGATGAGTCACACTTCACAGAAGCTTTTAGAGCCGCCAGGAATGGACACTTTACTAGGATTTTTTCTCGAGTGAGGACATTAAAGATCCCATCGTGATCATTGTGAAGAACAGCAATGTTAATCCTGTAGTTGCTGTTCAAATCCCTCTTTAGGTCAATAACATTTCAAGCCAAATTTACACTACATGGATAATCCGTAAAATATACTCATTTCCTGTGGGAGTTGGATATCTTTCCGTGGTAAATAAGATGCATAAATTGCGTTGAATAATGTGTGCTTAATTGTGATTTACATTTATATATTATTTCAAAAGCTTTCAAAAAAATTGCCAGAATAATTCATTTGAATTTATTTAGCATTCATTATCTTAGATGTCTCGGATGCGTTAAGGGGGGACTTGATGAATAGATGTTTACATCTTTATAATTAAAACGGCAAGCAGCTCAGACGTAAATGATACAAAGCAATGTGTTTATATTCGACTATCAGAACAGACATATCTTATAAATGCTCTATTGGGACCATAAGGTCATACATCAGCATCATGTGCCATGATTTATCCACTGCTCAATCAAGACCTCCCAAAGCTCGAAGTCCAATATTCTCAGGATGCAACGATTTATCGAACTCATCATCACGAAGTAGTTCCATTGCTCCATCTCTGTGGTGGATGGTCACCCCTTAGATTGATTCGCTCATTTGGTTGGTCTCCGTTGTTAGTCTCGACTATCGATAACTATCCCTTCACGAACAGTCGTATGCAGGTGTTAAGATCTTAACACCTATCGATAACTATCCCTTCACGAACAGTCGTGATGTTTTAAAGCTTGCATAGGTTTTCTCATCCGCAATCCTCTTTCTGTCTAAATTGGCATGGGCCAGGGAGATTAAAGATGCTCGCCCGACTGTATTTATCTTGGCTTTTATGGCTAGATATGAGCATTGCTCTCAAGACCTCCTCTTTCAAGATAGCCATGCCTCCAACGTGAGAGGCGAAACATTGCTGAGGAGAGAGAGGGAGCGCTCGATACAACTGTTCTTGAAAGAACATCTTTGGAACGCAATTCCATACATCGTGCCATGAAAACCAACGTCAGAACAATCCTTTACCTGACCCATTACTGCAATTACCAGGTGGAAGTTAGAATAGAACTCCGCTTTAAAAGTCTGGAACGCTAACGGTCATGCCACAATAGTAACCACGGGCAAAAGTTTTGATTTATATATTCACTCTCCACTGGCTACCGATTAAATATATGATTGATTTCAAGATCCTCCTTCTCCTCGACAAGGCTTTTCACTGGCGCTGCTACGACAAACATCCATGATCTACTTCAGTCACCCTTCTCAACACGACAAGTTTGATTGCACAGATCCATAATGTCCACAAACACTTTGTACAATGTTTATAATGGTTATTTTAATATAGTATTTCTTTATATTTTTAGCATAGTACTTTCATTTAAAACGTATATTATTTTCCTCCAATCATGCGTCTCTGTCTGTTTATGTGTTCGCCTTGCACCATATGGCTCAAGGCGGCCGTCATTTCGTCTCTGTTGTGTACTGTACTCAATTTGGCTGTGATGACAATAAAGCTCGACTTGACTTGACTCCAATATGGACTTGAGGCATTGCGCCCAGATCGCACATTCATTCAATGGGGGCCAGGGCCTGCTCCCAGACTCTGGAATGCTCTTCCATTGGAGATTCGGTCAGCTGAATCTCTGGGCATATTCAAATCTCGTCTCAAGACTCATTTGTCCCGTAAGGCTTTCATGTCCTCTTGCTAGGACTGTTAATGAGGCTCACTGCTGCCGTGCTAGGATGATGGCTCGCTGTTGACCTGCACACGCTCGGGAACACTTCTTATTCCTTCCTTCATTTGTTTAACGCAGTGGTTAGCGCTGACGCCTCACAGCAAGAAGGTCCCGGGTTCGAGTCTCTCGGCTCCGGTGCCTTTCTGTGTGGAGTTTGCATGCTCTCGCCGTGTCCGCGTGGGTTTTCGCCGGGTACTCCGGTTTCCTCCCACAGTCCAAAAGCATGCTCCTGGATAGGTTGATTGGCTCGCAGACTAAAATTGTCCCGTAATGCCCGGCGATGGACCGGCGTCCCGTCGTCGGGTGTATTCCTGCCTTACGCCCTGTGTTTCCAGGATAAGCTCCGGCTCACCGTGACCCTATATAGGATTAAGCGGTTTCAGATAATGAGATTTTTTTATAGACTTCTCTAAGTTGCAACCATTATGTGACTGTCAATTAAACTGTTCTGATGTTGTTGTTGCCATGGCGTTCTCTCCACAGCTCAGTGCAGCGCTTTGTGACCCACGGGTGAGCTGCACTCTGGAAGTGCAATTATTATTGCTATTACAAATACAAGCGGTGCGTCGCTGCACAGGTAGCAAACGACACAAAGGATGATTACACCCACGTTTTTATTCAAACGTTAGGGCTAGCTTAATAAATCGCAAAATGCCCTACTCCGGTTTACAGACCCCAGGACCTTCTACATTGGCAAGCAAGGTGACGAAACAACAACAAATCTGAGACTGGCAAGCTTGTTTTGGCAATGAGGGGTGTTTGGTGGATGCGGCAGAGGAAAATGCCAAGATCTGGGCTCTGGAATATGTTCACTGCCTCTCATACAATCAGTCACTTTGCTTAAAGGTTTGCAGTGAATTCCAGTGGTGATCCTGTGTCATATAGCCCAACGCGCCGCAAAATATTTACATGTATGTTTAAAAAAAATTAATATAATTACCAGTGCCTGCCTAATCCTGTAGAGGTTGTGATAAAGCTACGGAATATCCTGGCAAAGGATGCAAGGCAGAGCTATATCCTGGATGGGATGCCAATCCATTACAGGCCACTGAGGGGCAATATGGTCAGCAGGCTAATAAAACCGAGGTGGCAGTCGTGTTTTTTTGGCCATGGGAAGAAGAAACTGGAGTTCCCAGTAAAAAGCCATACAAACATGAAAAAAACGTGCAAACTCCAGAGCAATGCATCCTAGGCCAGGAATTGAAGCCAGACACTTTTTTTTCCTGTCAAGCGGCAGTTCTTCTCACTGCGACAAAGCGAAATAATTTGTAGATAAATAGCAATAGTCATACAACAATACTGCCTTTTGTAAATGCACTGCTAGAGAAAGGCCTCGTGATGCTGTGTTAAGGGGGTCGCTTGACCATGGCAATCGTACTCGAGCTATCGAGTTCATGGCGCAGTGTTGCTAACAGCTGTGCCACCACTCCACAAATCGCTTGCTCTCCGGACTCAAAGTTCAGCAGAATTCATGGATGCTGATTTTAATTTGCGAACACTGTAAGGCTTGATGCAAAGTGGCAGCAGGTGATGGAAAGTAGATACCAATAATGCTGGTAAGCACCCTCTCATGCGTTAAGCTAACCTCAATCAAGTTATGCATAATTTCGGTTGTCTTGTTAGCTATCAATCAACCGCAGCATGCATGCAAGAGGTCCTTAACCTTCAGCGGAAGCCTAATGTGCTGTTAGGACACTTTACCTTTTCTTTAATGATTATATTGGGCACTAGATGCGGTGGTTGCGTTTTTATTTATTTATAAATCATAGGTGAACTTACCGCGAGTGTCTATCTTGGCTCTAATTCAACGCACGAAATGAATCCGCACGAATACCGGCGAAGCTGCCGCTTTCGCCGGCTCTATTCTCTGTGCGAGTGACTCCGGCAACACCACGGTGTAGTCCAGGATTCTCTGAAGCATTTCTGCGAAACCCTACGAGCGACCCCACCATTGGGAACCGGACCGTAGGACCCGGGGTGCAGCTCAACAACCCACGTTGTGTGGCCTCTTGACAGCCCAGCCAAGTACTTGCAGCTTTTTCCTTTTATTTATTACATTTCCAGGTCGCTGCCCATAATTTTTTCCACTCTGAGAGAAATATGACGAATGGCAGGCCACTATATTGGGCATGAGGGAATATCTTCTTGTGCAATGCGAGCCACCTCTTTCAGATAATAAGCCGAATCAACTGTCAAATAAACACCTACCCGCCCACCCCCTCCGTGCCGCCATATCCCGACGCGCTTCTGCCGTGTTTGTTCGGAGGCAAAAACGGAAAATTGAGTTTTTGGGGACTCGTTTCTTTTGAGTAAACACAATTTGTGCCCTGTCAGCCCAGATGTATGGCTCCTTCTCAGCAAACGTGGTTCGGCTGTACGAGCTTATTACAGCATCATCTCGGCGGCAACCAACTCGAGATAGAGAAATATACAGTCGGAAGGGGGATTATTGTTTATTCGGTACACACGCGGGTATGTGTGCGAGCCCGCGCGCACATACGCACGCGTGTACCGTAGCTGTGTCCTTGATTTTTACAAAGGGAACACGTAGCAGTTTATAACAGCGATTAGGTCACATTAATTGCCATCAAAGCACAATAATTGCCCAACTAGCAAATTATTTGATGTCGATTGGCTGACATTATTGTTATTCAGTTACCTATTGACAATTGTTAGGAGCATTACCGCAGCCTAATTGATCTGAATTAGATTATTTCTCAGTCAGGCCCGGAAACTTTCAAAAAAATGCGGATATGGACTAGGATTAATGTGGTCGCGACAGGAGCAGACGGCGGCTTACACTTGGAAAATACCTCTTAAGCGACAATTATTTATTTAATACCGTCATGTCAGTTTCGCTGACTGTAGATGGGAAGGTCTGGTCTACTTTTGGTAACTCACTGATTTGGTCTTTTAAACCTAGCTGCGTAATCTCCATCCATTACGCTCCTCGTATTATGTTTTCCTCATCCCCTCTATGCTTTTCTTCACTCACATTAAAACCAGGCCCTGATGCTGATCCTGTTTTCCTCCGTTGACAGTTGAAAATATGGTCGCGAATTTAATTTTAAAAGCAAATCATTAACGTTCCAATGAGTTGGGGCGCTCACTGAAGTTTGCCTCCAAGGACGATGAATTTCCCTGCACTTCAGCTGGGCCCAGAGCTGTGCTCCATGAGACCCGGCTTTCCCATCAGCAAACTCTGCGCTGAAATGAAGATCGCTAACAGCGCAGCACACAACTTGTCGCCTCATAGGGTATCCTTGTACATAACATTAACGAGCGAAGCGAGGCAGGAGATGCCAACCCGAGGAAAATGTATCCGCTCCGTGCAGTAGCACATCATCCCGTGTGAATGCATTACCGCAGCGGCCAGCGTATTCAGCATTAATTAGTACGACAACCGTTTACAAGCAAAAGACTGGGGTTGTAGGAATTGGCTTGCCCGGGATTTATAATGGTACAATACTCCCACCCCACTGTCTCGTTATGCACAGCCAGCACGTTTTAATGTTCACATTGCCCTCCGTTATTTTGTTCGTAAGGCGGACACAAGGCATGGGGTGAGTCTGCCGCGCTACTAACCTGGCTCAGGTTCGTGTCGGGCTACAGTTGCTCTACTTCGCAAACCACAACGACGAACATAGTCACATAAGCACACACTTTGGAGAATCTCCCCCCCCCTCCCCCAGTTCTGCGCTCGAATCCTCTAAGTTTTCTGGTTTCGTCCAACAACAAAACGCCCCAATAATTAATTGGCCGATAACTCGCAGTGTCTGGCGGATTAATGCTGGCTAATCGCATGGCTTGAATCCCATCCCACCGCCCCCCCCCCTCCCTTTGCAGGTCACTCCGTGCCTCGAAGTCGTTCTCTCTTCGAATGAATAACTTTTAAAGCGAATGAATGTCCCATGCGTTATGAATTGAATCACATTGTTTTTGAACGTAACATAAAAGACAAGTGCTGTATGTGTGTGTGAAACGCTCTTTGAACAGTTTCAGTGCGAAACGGCTTGGCAGAGTCCGCAAATGTTGGCTCAGCCCCGTTTTCGATAGTAAACATTTGCTTTCAAAAATGCCCCATAAACTTAAAAACACTGCCGCTTTAATTTGGACAGGATCTTCTTTTGCGAGTCAAAATTAAGATTCCCCCAAGACGCTCCTATAATCGGAGCTGATGGCCTCGTTGCTATCGAGCCATCTTAACAGCCAGTTGGAATTAACTACTTGCTCGTATCAGACACAATCACAAAAGGTGATATCGCCAATGATCATCTCTACCACCACAGTTAAAAAGCTTTTTCCCAAGACACATTTTTTCGATTAGTTCAATTCAGTCAGTTTTATGTAAGTTAAATGGAAGCATTGAGCTCTTTACCTCTTTTTTACAGTTGTCCATCCGTGGAGGGATTTACACAAGTTACAACATCTAAGTGCACCGGGGACATTTTAGTCAGGACAATTAACCTAGGATGCACGGCTTTGGAATATAGGATGTGGGAGGAAACCGGAATACCCATCAAAAAACCCACGTGGTCACGTGCAGAGAACAGTCAAACGTCACACAGAAAGGCGCCCGAGCAGCGAATCAAAACCTGAGTAAGGGTGCCAAATAATTAAAATCTATATTGCATGGCACACAGTTGGTCCCATGAGGGCTCCTGCATACCGGGGCGATGCGGATCAGAGTGGGACTTCCATGACCGCGTACAGTGGGTCCCTGCGAGTCGAACCGCACTCAGCCCAAGTTAGTTTGAGCCCAACAACAACAACAACAAAAAAGCACTTTCATGGCCATTCTTACAAAAACGTCATGATGAATTATTGAGGGCGTACGACCCCCTGGGGAATTGTTAAAAATATTATTTTTAACGAATCCGCTTGGCAAGAGCAGCGTTTTCACCGGAGACAAAAAGTGGTGATGACTCAGCATTTTTGTTTCAACGTTGTCATGTTTTTACGTGAATTCGTGACAGGCATTGCTCCTGGGCCAACATGTTTGGGATCCTGCATTGTGACTGCAAGCACTTCTCCAGGACAGCTAGCCAGCTACATTTGTGCCTTTGCTTATCGAGTTGCTTCGTATACTTATCAATATTATGTGATGTAAAACACGTCAGACAATCGATTCATTTCTAAAAATCGTAACCGATAGGCGATTCAAATGCTAGAGCAGTATCGCGTGCTCAATTTGGGAAGAGACAGCAAATGCGTGCTTCACCAGCGGGTAGCGTTGTCGCCTCACAGCAAGAAGGCCCCGGGTTCGAATCTCGGCTCGGGTGCCTTTCTGTGTGGAGTTTGCATGTTCTCGCTGTGTCCACGTGGGTTTTCGCCGGGCACTCCGATTTCCTCCCAGAGTCCAAAAAACATGCTGCTGCATGGTTAGTTGGCTCGCAGACTAAATTGTCCTCAGTGCCCGGTGATGGACTGGCGTCCCATCGTGTGTATATCTTGCGCCCTGTGTCTGCCGGGATAGGTTCCGGCTCACCGCGACCCTGTACAGGAGTCAGCGGTTTCTGACAATGAGATGAGATGAGAATACATGTTCCTGAGCAGGCACAGGACGGCAGCGAGCCATCATCCCAGCACAACAACATTGAGTCGCATCAACAGTCCTAGCCAGAGGACTTGAAAACCTTACGAAACAAGTGAGTCTTGAGACGACATTTGAAGATGTCCACGGGGACTCAGCTGATCGAATCGCCAATGGAAGGGCATTCCAGAGTCTGAGAGCAGCGCGCGAGAAGCCTGTCACCCATCGAATGGAGGTGCGATCTGGGCACACGCAGCAAGCCCGTACTGGAGGATCGAAGATTAATGTGATCTCAGCCGCGTGGAAACTCGAGTTCATGGAGTTTCACGTTGTTATTCCGTTGTCAAGCATAGAGATTATTCAACAGCGCTCAGAAAACGTGTCCATGTATGCGGAAATTTGCATGCACACACCAGTTGCGTCTGAAAGAGTTTACTGTGTCTTTAAGTATACGTTAACACAGGTGGTTTTTTTTCCGTCACAGTTGTAATACTATAGCTGGCGTCGTATGGACACACATACCTCGTTACTGACAGACACGTGTGTGACATTCTGTATGGTGTTGTACTAGTTTTATGCAGTTTTACCGCTCATCAATTCCTTATTAAAACAACGCACACAGCGAGAAAGCTCATCCTGGCTCTGCGTTAGCGCGTGGCCAATGTAAGTCGTTATCTCTCTGTACAGCCAGGCGACAAGACTGCATGGCGAGGACAGAGGAAATTGTCCGGTTAAACACATTCAATTAACACCGCTGCATGCTAAAGGGTGTGGAAAATATACCAAGTGGTGCTGTGTGAAGTAAAAATCCACTCGGCTTGACATGATCGTGACATGACGGGAACGTGGCGAGTGGCTACGGCTTGAGGGAGGCCTTCATCCAGCAGCGGACAGACAATGGCTGCTGCCGACGCAGATGATCGCAGATGATAAGGCTAACAACTTGAAATGCATCCCTTTCATTCGTATTTTTTTGTGGGCGTTTCGACGATGGTATATGCTTGAGAGAGAAAATAATCAGCTGCAAAAATTGCCAGCAACATCGTAACTTAGAATGCTCTGCGCTTGCAATTACGGGCCAGAGTTGTAAACAATACGGTCGTGTAGAAAAGAGAGTAGTAGTAATAATAATAGCAAAAAGGACACATTGTTGAAGATAACAATAACATGTTTTGTGCGCATGACCCAAATAAATAAATATTCACCAAAAAACCACCTGCGATGTCCAAAGCTAAATTTTACAGGCTGTGAAATTACTTCATTACTCTGGAGTCTATCTGTCTAATACGCTGCAGCTAGTCTCAATAACACATTCACCGACCCGGGATAATTAAAAACCGTATATTTGAGGATCATGGGAATTTAAGCAAACCAATCAACCCTTGAGCCATGAAATTAGAAATTGTACTTTATAATTTTATCTCTGCCAGTGGGAGAGAAAATTATTTTCACTTTGTGGTATTACCTACCCCACCCTCCTTTTTTTTTTAGGGTGACACCTTATGGCACATATTGCATCAGTTGTTCCTCAGTGCTCTGGTACAGCACCCATGGTAATTAATGTTGGATTAAAATTTAA
>JAZEWT010000010.1:18316470-18328172 GCA_036362905.1 Mordacia mordax
TGCAAACTCCACACAGAAAGGCACCCGAGCCGAGAGATTCGAACCCGGGACCTTCTTGCTGTGAGGCGTCAGCGCTAGCCACTGGGCCACCGCGCCGCCCCCCTGTGGACATCTCAGGTGGCCAAATCGACTCCGCGTGGGCTGTGCTGCGAGTTAACCAGGAACTACTCGCCGAGCCTCCAACGTGCTCATTACAAGCGACACCCCGACGGCCTTCTGGCCAGAGCCTGGCTCGATACACACATTCATTTGACTGTCACGGCCCTACCTCCATTTCCACAATAGCCCGCTCTTAAAAGTCCATTAAAAACACCACGGAGCCAGAATCGATATTACTGCAGGATGCTACCACTGGGTAGCCCATTACTAATATGGGTCCTTGACCCCAAAAAAAAACCCCAGCAAAGGAAGGCTTTTTTCGAACTTTTATACCAAAGCATGCACTCTAAATTGTAGCTCTGCCTCATTCGCTTCCTTCCATTTCGGGACTGGATGACAAAAACGGACTTGAAACTTTGAAATAAAACACTTGCAATTGAAGTCCATCATTGAGAAACCGCATTCATTGTCAGTTGCTCTGCCGCGCAAACACTCACCGGACCGTCGAGAGAGGAGAAATCCATGCTTGCAACAAAGAATCCAAACGTTCTTGATAAAAGCTGACATTCCAGCTGATTCGTAGAGTTGTCGACTTATCAGCAAAGCGTAGACGTGGACCTCTGTGTTTGTGGCTCACTCGCCAAACTCAGAGCACGAGCGTCGTTTACACTGTAATGTTGGACTTGCAGCAATGCGCGTGATGGGGAAATCGCTCCTCTAAGTCTATCAGTACCGCACCCAAGAAAAGTCTGCCCGGCCAAAGATAATGTAACGACTGGGGCACCTCCGTTACACGGCTGTGCCATGACCATGAGATTGGGAACCATCTGCAAGGCGTCATCCGCATGTGACGTCATCCAGGTGTGCGCTGCACGGAAGCCGCGGCGGCGCCTGCTGATATCACCCAGCGGTGGAGGAATGAATGGCTCAGGCTGGGCAAGGATCCAGAGATACGAGGGGGGTTTGAATGGGAGAATGATGAATCGGCTGTCATGAGGTCGCCTGCTGTTGATGATAATAAAGGGGACATACTTCACCTCTGCGTGTCGGCGAGTCATATCACGAATGCTTTGGTTTGGACCTGCCGGAAATTATTATTGTTTGAATAGAGACTTTGATAAAATTATATGTAGTTTTAAAATTATACTTTTGAATTTTACTTCTGCGGTGGCACTGTGGCGCAGTGAGTAGCGCTGTCGTCTCAAAGCAAGAAGGTCCAAAGATCGACTCCCTGCTCGGGTGCATTCTGTGTGGAGTTTGCGTGTTCTTCCCGTTCTCGCGAGGGTTTTCTCCTAGTACTCCGATTTCCTCCCACCGTCCAAAGACACGCTGCTGCCTAAGTGGCTTGACCTGCTGAGTAAATTGCCCCAAAATGTGTGCCCGACGATGATCTGGCATCACATCCTGGGTATTCCCCCGTCTTGCGCCCTCTGTTGGTCGGGATAGGCTCTGGCCTCCCACGCCCCCTGTAGAGGCTTAAGTGGGTATTGACAATGAATGAATGAACATTTGAATTCTCCATGGATGATCCTGCGCGGCACGGTAGCCCAGTGTGTAGCGCTGTCGCCTCACAGCAAGAAGGTCCCGGGTTCGATTCTCGGCTCGGGTGCCTTTCTGTGTGGAGTTTGCATGTTCTCTCCCCGTGTCCGCGTGGGTTTTCGCCGGGCACTCCGGTTTCCTCCCACAGTTCAAAAAACATGCTGCTTCGTAGGTTAATTAGCTCGCAGATTAAATTGCCCGCAGTGCCCGGTGATGGGCTGGCATCCCATCGTGGGTATATCCCTGCCTTGCGCCCTGTATTTGCCAGGATAGGTTCCGGCTTACCGCGACCCTGTACAGGACTAAGCGGTTACTGACAATGAGATGAGATGGGTGATCCTAAATGTCCACTTGTATAATCCCCTGTCTTTCTTGAGTTGCTATTGCAAGAGCTACACGGTAAAGAACGTCATTTGAATTAATCATTGCTGCTAAAAGCTGCTCTTACGGAAGAGCCGTGTCGAGTGCTCGTGCTCTCTCCTTCGCGATATTTGTTGTGACTGACACAGTCACAGCACGCCAGAGGATGCCTCCAACTGGGGAGGCGAAAGGTCGCGAAGGAGATAAGAGGAGCGCTCGATATGGCTGTCCTGATAAGAGCAGCTTTTTGAAGCAATTATCATGCGTCGAGCCGTACCATCGAACTTCGGGACGTTATCTGAATTTCGACAGACAAAAATCGCGCCACCTACTGGACTAGAACCGAGGGCATCATTCAGCCTGCAAGGCCGTCATCATCACGACCAGACATGGTCAATCCGCTGCTGGACAATCGCCTCCAGAAGCCGCGCCCACCTCCCATGATCCTGCAGGGTAACAATTCAACTGCACACGAACGGATGTCTCGCCTCCATCTCTTCTCTAAAGGCGATTTTAGAAGAGTGAGAAAAAAAGAAGGACGCGTCAGCGGTTGGTGAGAGTGATTTTTAAGATGGGAAGCAGCACGCGAATGTTGAGATGCACAGCGCATCCTCTTGTGGGGATTTGCCTCCGAACCGGTTCGCAGAATTGCCGAAAAGATTCTCGAGAAATGCAACTCTCGCGGTTGGCGATGACCTGTACAGGTTGTCCAGACGTCTTGTGACCTCCATTTAATCTACCCTTAACATTTGTTTCCTTTCATTTATTACTCACTGTCCTTCATTGACTCATGGTCATTATTTCATTCAATTGATCTACTCTAATGTTGTTGTTGACATGCCGTTCTCTCCACAGCTCTGTGCAGCGCTTTATATGACCCTCGGGTGAAAGGCGCTTTAGAAATGCCAATGTTGTTGTTATTTATCGTTGAAATACCCTTATTTATTTGACATGGCTGAAAGCGTTGCTTAACTGATATAAATTTGCCACGGCTTGATGGATGATAATTGCTTTCCATAGGTGTTCTTGTTTTCGGAATAGCCATGTCGAG
Organism: Mordacia mordax; assembly: GCA_036362905.1. Classification (NCBI taxonomy): domain Eukaryota; kingdom Metazoa; phylum Chordata; class Hyperoartia; order Petromyzontiformes; family Petromyzontidae; genus Mordacia; species Mordacia mordax. The sequence goes on from JAZEWT010000010.1 coordinate 18,319,520, forward strand.
TGTTCCTTCTCTCTCCATCGCGACGTTTCGTCTTCCATATTGGAGTCATCATCAGGCGTTTCATAAACGGCTGATGATGATTCATGAAGAACACTCAATACAGGTGTCCCCATAGAACAGCTGGGGAGAGCAAAAATTATACATTTAGTCGTAACAAACAGGCATCAATGTACTGATGTCGGCGTGATGATTGCTTCCAAAACCTGCTCTTTCAGGATAGCTGCGTCGAGCGCTTCTCCTCTCACCTTCATTATCATCAGGCATTGGAAGACACCTCCAACGTTAGAGGCGAAACGCTGTGAAGGAGAGAGGAGGAGCGCTCGAAACGGCTCTCCCGAAAGAGCGGCTTTTGGAAGCAATCACCAGCCCTGCATCGGTCGCTTGTGAGATTAATCAAAAGAAAACTCCGCAGTGCGATGTCGGCAAACGGGATACGACATGGCCAGGCATCCGAGCCACATTGAGAGAAAAGACATCGCCATCAGTGTCTGCTCATGTAGCTTGCTTGTGAGCAAAACATCTGCTCTGTATGACAGACAGCAGCTCGCCCCGGTTCGTCCGCTTGTCCTTCATTCCATGTTCTGATCCAATCTTAGCTCCCGTGACACTGCGCTCTGCTCCGTCGTCAAACGCTCTGCCTGCCGATGTGTGCGCGCCCACGTAAAGATCTCATCATCTCATCTCATTATCTGAAACCGCTGAATCCTATATAGGGTCACGGTGAAGCCGGAGCCTATCCCGGAAACACAGGGCGTAAGGCAGGAATACACCCGACGACGGGACGCCGGTCCATCGCCGGGCATTGCGGGACAATTTTTAGTCTCCGAGCCAATCAACCTATCCAGGAGCATGCTTTTGGACTGTGGGAGGAAACCGGAGTACCCGGCGAAAACCCACGCGGACACGGGGAGAGCATGCAAACTCCACACAGAAAGGCACGGAGCCGAGAGACTCGAACCCGGGACCTTCTTGCTGTGAGGCGTCAGCGCTAACCACTGCGCCACCGCGCCGCCCCGCGCAAACATCCCCCCGCGATATTGTTTACATCACTCGGTGGCTGAAACCGAAGTTTGTCCGGGAGTCGAAACGTTCGTCGCTTCTTGCGGGAGCTTTGCGGTTCGGAAACCGTCGGCCGCCCTGGTTAATGTGTGAGTTTAATGTTGTGTCGTAAACACCTCCATCGTCCAGCGTTGCTCAGTTAACACCCATCTGTGTTATTGTGATTAAACTTCAATTAGGAATGGGCTTAACTTCCACTTGGCATTTGCAGGTCACATCTTTGATACTGACATCCAGCCTTCTGACACCACTATATATGTGCCGTGCTTTGTGACCCTCGGGTGAAAAGCGCTCCAGAAGTGCAATTATTATTATTAATACTGGCTGCCGTCTGCTTTGTGAGTGGATACTAAGGAACCTGTGCTGCTATTCAAGAAAAAAATATGCAATACGTACCAGCATCATTTGGAGGGTATACGTGCACCATGTTTGTTAAATTACTCAAAAATTACTAAAATGAGAAACAAAAAACGCCGATATTACATCACCCGCTTGCTGGAAAACTAATCCCCACTTGCAGCCTGGTGCTGTGTATGCTTCGCAACCGAGCCACAGGGATAGATACCAAAGCGGATTCCCTTGACCACACTGCAGAATTGGTAAATTTGGCTTGAGATGTGATGCACCGTCTTTTTATGTGCTGACATTTTTAAGCACCCTATAAATACATATCATTAAATCTCCGTTGTTTGCCGCAGTGAGAAGCGCATTTAAATAATTTATTGGCTGGCATCTTTTGAAACTGACAGGTGTCGGGCATACGGCCTCTGCAGTTGGTATACACGCCAGACGATGTTTCCACTGTGTGCATCGAAAAGTCACGAAGGAATGAGCAAGAACACTCGACACGGCCATCCCGAAAGAACAGATATTGAGAGCGATGACCATGTGGTATAAACATTACAATACAACTACACAGAATCCCCACGCAGCAAAGCCTCACGGTGTCTCAGGACTTATTCAGAGACTGAGCGATATGATTGACTCATTTCCACGAGTGGGCGGCACGGTGGCCCAGTGAGTAGCGCTGTCGCCTCACAGCAAGAAGGTCCCAGATTCGAATTTCGGCTCGGGTGCCTTTCTGTGTGGAGTTTGCATGTTCTCTCCCCGTGTCCGCGTGGGTTTTCGCCGGGCACTCCGTTTTCCTCCCACAGTCCAAAAAAACATGCTGCTACATAGGTTAATTGTCTTTCAGACTAAATTGCCCCCAGTGCCCGGTGATGGACTGGCGTCCCGTCATGGGTATATCCCTGCCTTGGGCTCTGTGTCTGCTAGGATAGGCTCCGGCTTACCGCGACCCTGTGCAGAAATAAGCAGTTTCTGACAATGAGATGAGATGAGATTTCCACGAGTGAGATGAATCGTGGTATCAGATATCTTCGGCGCAGGGAGGGTGATTTAGACGATGATGACAGTTGCTCTGCAGTGCTTGGGCAATTCCATTAATGAGTGTTTAGTACTCATTACTATGATTATCATTATTATCATTACTCACTATATCCGTAATCACCGTGCTGTGACCACATGGAGACACCAACAATGCACAGACCATTAGTGAACAAGCACTTTGGAGGTACGGCCGCCACTTGTTGCTCGCTCGCACATTCCAATTCAAATTTTCCATGACTACAGCGCGTAATTGTTACCTTTTGTGGAAATGGATATTGAGGGCCATTCGAGTGAATATGGACGCGCAGGGCAATTTAATGCGAATTCGGTGCACACATAGATTACGCCTCCTTGTATACTTCAGCCAAAGCCAGCTTGGAGAGATAATTAGGGTACCTTTGTGTCTCGGGTAGTGAGATGACCTTTTTTTTTACCCGCTTTTACTTAACTTGCATTGGGGGGATGTGTGTGATGGTTAGACTCTTTTAGCGCAAAATTAAAGCATTTCCGATAAAACTGGAGAGTTGACATTTTCCACGCAGGCATAACTCGGATGACAATGCAATCTCGCGTAAATAATTTGAAGATCGGTGACAATCCGATCCTGAGCCCACCATACAAACAATCCTTTCGAATGACTATTTATAACGGTTATTGGAAATTTACAATTAAAGTGGGTTAAAACTAGGTCAATAATCAACGTACCTTATCACGCTGCTTTGTTAACATCTCATCTCTTCTCATTATCTGAAACCGCTTAATCATATATAGGGTCACGGTGAGCCGGAGCCTATCCCGGAAACACAGGGCGTAAGGCAGGAATACACCCGACGACGGGACGCCAGTCCATCGCCGGGCTTTGTTAAAATTTGAATGCAAATTATCCATCCATCCATCTTCTTCCGCTTATCCGGGGCCGGGTCGCGGGGGCAGCAGTCTAAGCAGCGATGCCCAAACTTCCTTCACCCCAGACACTCCCTCCAGCAAATTAGTTAATTTCAATTTTAATTAGTTAAGTGCATTGAATACGATATAAAGTGAACGCAAAGTGCAATTAAGACAAAGTTTTCTACCTTTTTAGTCTCAGCCATTTATTGCTTGATGTGTACTTAAAGTTGATGAGAAGTTCACTTTAAGTAAACTTTTGACAAGAGATCAGTTTAACTTGTAATCAGGAAGAGCTCACAAACGCTACATATCTTTGAGCGCTTCTTGGTTGAAAACGTTTATGTTTGTGAGTTTAGCGAAATCTTATTCCTCAAGAAGAAGTCCTTCCAACGACCTGACACGCAAACAATAAATGGCTAAGACTTAAAAAAGTTGGAAATAAAATAGGATATAAGACTACAATAATCTTTTCCTTTAATGAAAACCTTTAAACCATACTGATATAAAGTGAAAACTGAGAGTTGTTCCTTTTACAAAACATTAGAAAAACACGTATTTATGACTAAAATAATTGCAATGTAAATCTCACTGTATTATCAGTCAATCGTAAGTCACATTGTCAGTGTCTAGCCACCCGCTTTTAGTCCGTATCCCGAGATGGATTGATGTTATGTTCAAAAAATTGTATTTTCTACTTTTGGGTGCGGTAAAAGCGGGTCATTTAAATTCTCATTTTTTGTTTATCCCATTTCATTGCTGCGTTCAAGTGGGCAACAATTTCCAACGGTCCGTTTTGACTCTTTCATTCGGTCCAAATGTGCGAACACACAATGACAACGTCTGGTAACATCGGACGTGTGAACCGGCACATTCATATCGGCTCCCGTTCCAATAACGCGATGCATTGTTTGTCCTTCGCAGCGGAGAAATTGCAGTTTACACCAGTTGCTGGACGAATAGGTTTCAGACCAGGATTCTAAATTACCATTTAGACAACTGTCCTTTTGTCAATGAACTGCTGAATGAGAGCCTCTTCGTGTCGTCTCGGGTGTTGGGGTTGTTTGATAATATTACCAGGAGTGGGTGAGAAATAACGGGATAGAAATGGGTTGATTTTTGTATACTGTTAATGTTTGTCATTTCCGCAGCACATTGTTTTTGTGAACGTTTGTTGGTTTAGTGGAAGTTTAGGATGACTGTTATTAGTTTTCGGACTCTCACAGTGCTTCGATCATCTGTGCTACTTAAAGTTTGTACATAGTAGCACATAATGGATATTAATAAAAAAAATCAATTAAGTGTACTGGGCGGTGCGGTGGCGTAGCAGTGAGTAGCGCTGCTGCCTCACAGCAAGAAGGGCCCCCGGTTCCGTTTCACTGCTCGGGTACCTGTCTCTGTGGAGTTTGCATGTTCTCTCTCCCCGTGTCCGCGTTGGTTTACACCGGGTGCTCCGGTTTCCTCCCACCGTCCAAAGGCACGCTGCTTTCTGGATTAATTGGCCCGCTGAGCAAATTGTCTGATTGAAAGTGCCTTGCGATGTACTGGTGTCACACCCTGGCCGTAGCCCCGCCTTGCACCCTGTGTTTGTTGGCATAGGTTCTGCCTCCCTGCAAACCTGTACAGGATTAAGGAGTTCTGCTACTGACTGACTAAATTAAGAATTAAAAAAAAAATAATGAAAAGTATTTTAATACTGTACTGATGTAAGATTGTCACGGCTCAATGCATGATAATTGCTTTGCAAAGCTGCTTTTTTTTATCGGCATAGCCATATTTGTCCTTCCACGTTTGAGTTATCGCCAGAGAGAACATCTCCACTACACTTCAACGATGTTTTGGTCGAAATGATGACTATAATAGACAAGAGCCAAATACTCTCAATCTCACCATCTTCCACCTCTGCATATTACTATTACGTCGTAGGCTTCTATAAATTGTTACGCAAACTTGATATTATTATTATTTTTTGGCGCTGTTAAATCATCGCCGAAACGTTCAAATGAGTCATTGTACAAATCCAAACAGCTGGGTAGCGAGTAAGACACAGACGATGCAAAATTTGGCAGAGTTAGACTCAGATCTCCGCCAATCCACGCCACATTTTCCCCTCACCCAATAAATACGACTGCAAATTTGACAGCATATGACAAAGGCAGCATCCACATGGTCCCCTTGCTGGAATTGCCACTCATTAATTTCTCGTAAGTTCGCTCTGGGGGTGATAATTTGCCGAGGAATGGGGGGGTGGTTGGGTGGGAGGGAGGGCTCGTGAAGCCATCATTAGACTGATTGCTCTGTTTCGCCGATTTTTGCCCTTGATTCGTGAACACTGATGAGGGTCGCGTCTCCCACGTGCCGACGACGCTGTCTGCTCATCAGCAACAGCGGCCCTCATTTGTAATTCATCATCCCCTCGGTGTGACGAATCGAGAATGGAAAAGGGAGCTGTTTTATAAATCCGTTGGGGGTGTTTACTACTTCAAAAGCATGACAATAAACATCGCATTTAAACAACAACAACAAAAACTGAACTGTTACATTTATCACGATTGTGATTTTAAAAGCTGGGTTTTTTTTTAGTCCACGCAAAATGATTTTTCGAAGTTAATCCCGAAAGCCTCTAAGATTCAAGTCTGATTCTTGTGTTGAACATCACTGCTGTTCCACTGATTTTCTGACACATTTTCATTTTAATTCCTTGTCTTGGATCACTTATGCAAAGTAGGGTCAAGGGGGGTCTTTTATTTGTTCCTAATGATTCCTCGTTTGGTCCGTGTGGCTAATTCATTATCAGAATACTTGAAGGTTTTTTTTTTAGGACAGTAGCCATATTACGCGGAATGAGCTCATTACAGTCAGATCTCAGAGTCAAGGCCGCGATGCTAATAAAAAATGTCACATTTACATAGCAGCGCCTTTCAACCAAACGTCTCAAGGCACTGCAGGAATGAAAGGTGTGGGGGAAGGCAGTTGAGAGGTCAGTCGGCGCCAACCCGCTAGACACCCGCATCCCAGATCCTCATGTCTACAGCCACTAATGAGCCTGGATAGTGCATGGATGGGTAACCGACGTGCAAATTTTAAAGACAGGCGTTTGTTAGGCACTGTGAGTAACGGTGGTGCAACAAAATCCATTGCTATTTTGAACTCCCTCATCCAGCAGTGGATTCATGCATTGGCTGTACAAGCAGATGGGTAAACTATGGCTCCTGACGAAAACCAGGGTATGCAAAGGCGAATCATGAGTCATTCATCAACCTGCTTGATGACCTGTACTACATTTTAATGTTGCCTTGCTGCCTTACAGGAGAGTTTATCACTCCCAAAATCCAACTGTGCGCTCTCTAATTGGAGCGATCTACTGCTAATTGCAAGGCGAGTAATCGGCCCGAAGCACCATTCAGATACCTGATGATTCCAACAACGTGGCAGGTGACACGTTGCTAAGGAAGGGGGAGTAACGTTCGATTCCGCTATCAAGATCTTAAGAGCAAATCTCATTTTTCTGATTTTAGAAATTAGCGCAAACACAGTATGGTGGTGGGTTTTTAACAAATTATATATACATTTCGTCTCGCTAACGCTCAAACAACTTTAACGAAAGCGAAAAAAAGGGAAATATACATTGTCAAATGACGATGTTCGTTGGGAGTGTAGCGGCGATTAATTTGTTTCTTTCTTTAAAAAGTAGGGGCAGGAATATCACTGGCGCGCAAACACGTGGCTGGTACAACGCACACGCCGTGTCAGCGTACTTGCAGGAAGGTTCACCGCTCAGCTCCAATCCCATAAATAATTAACGTACAATTCCTTGTTTACGTTATTATGTCGTAAAATTCCTACATAATGCATGGGTTTTAATTTAGTCGTATTGAAGCCACGTCGCGATAATTACAAGCCGACGGGCTAGAGTGTCTCACAATGCAGGGAACATTGGGATTGTATAATGTATCGGTTTAAAAGTTGGTAAGTTCGTCATGTTCGGCTTGCTACGTAAAAAAAATGTACGCGCACTGCTACATGTAACACTATTCCACGTCGGCTAATAGCAAATGCTTCACAACAATGCTTCGTCATTTAAATATTCATAATTCCTCTGGTTCTCTGGTTATATATATATATTTCAATGCAGTTGTCTTTGCATGCCTCTTTTCAGTACAATATTGTGCCAGTCTGGATTAAATGTGTCGCACTGTCACATTAATAGCCAGCTATATCCTGTGCGACCAGTTTCTTCATTCAACTGATCATCAAATGGCGGTGGGACCCCTAGTCAGCTAATTATCCACATCTCAAAGAAGCAGGCAGGAGTAGTTAAAGGGAAGCTTCTGCGCTGAACAGAGTGCTTGGCTTTCGCTGGAGGATAAACCCACGAAGGGTTAAGGCCCGGGCCGAAAGGTTGACAATGGACCATCATTAGTCATTCTGTGTTGTGGGTTATGCCAGCGAGCAGAACTGAAGTAAAGCGCAGCTGTTTGGACGCTGTCAGATCTGAGATACCCTAACTAGCAACGGTGTTGCCAATTTAGCAAAAAATTATATGTGGAGTTTACATATATAAAAAATATATATTTTTAGATATAAATATTAGATTTTTTTTTAATTACGTATTTCACATACGCTTATCGTGTTCTTTTTCGATGTTCGTGTATTTTTTTCGTTACGGTGAAATGCAAAATAACGTGAGCGTAAGTGGCTGCAATTATGTTGTACATGTTAATGCAAAAAATACGAACGAAACGATATAAGTAAGATGTAAATTTCAGGCAGTAATTCACAGCGGGAATATTTTCAATGCAATGTTGCTTCCTTCCAAAAGCCGTTCTTTTGGGATAGCTGTGTCGAACGCTCCTCCTCCCTCCCCCGCGACGTTTCGCCAGCAACACCTGATGATGATGATGATGATTTAGAGGAGGCGCGATCGACACGGTTATTACAAAAAGAAGCAGCTTTTGGAAGCAATCATTATGTATCCAACCGTGAAAACCTACATCAGTACAATGCTGCTTCCAGCCAAGAGCAGTCATGTATTATATAATGTTTGTTTATTCATGATATATTTTTGCAGTATTATTATCACTATTAATCTCCATAAAATGCTGCCGACTGTCTGAATAAATGTGCGCAAGCTGAAGTGTGCGTATGATCCAATTAATACTTCGGTTTAGATGACTCAGATGCGGCAAGAGCCATGCACATTTAGTTTATGCAGCAGTAAGCTGAATCCAATGTGGCCAGTTTTATACCAACGCAGGAAATGATTATTGTTCCAAGGTTCTTATTATTTTAAATAACGGCTAAATATGCGGTTAATTTT
>JAZEWT010000010.1:18390043-18400373 GCA_036362905.1 Mordacia mordax
TCCTGCCTTACGCCCTATGTTTCCGGGATAGGCTCCGGCTTCACCGTGACCCTATATAGGATTAAGCGGTTTCAGATAATGAGATGAGATGAGAGATTTATAGACATACATGTAGACCATGAATACAGACTCGTAGAGATATAAAGAGACCCGTAGAGATACACACAGACCCAGAGATACTCAGAGATGTGTAGATGCTCATAGAGACATAAAGAGACTCACATGCTGCTGCATAGGTTAATTGGCTTGCAGACTAAATTGCCCCGCAGTGCCCGGCGATGGACTGGCGTCCCATCGTGGGTATATCCCTGCCTTCCGCCGTGTGTCTGCCGGGATAGGCTCGGGCTCACCGCGACCCTGTACAGGACTCAGCGATTTCTGACAATGAGATGAGATCAGATTAGGAGACTCTGGCCATCCAGAGGTGCTTGTGAAAAACAAACCAGATACCAGGCACCAAAAGGCTGCCGTAAAGAAGAGTCAGCGGTTTATATCGGGTCTGCAGTGAAGTTCATCTCTCATTGTTTAGCAGCTTTGCACCACTCAGTAAATCAAATATCATTGCTTGTGAGAAGCTAAATTGGGAAAAATTTTCCCGTTGGTTTTTGTTGGATTACAAAATACACGAACCCGTTATTTTAGTGTCATCTAAGTGCGAATTACTATGATTGCTAATGGAGTGGACACATTACATGGAATAGACCGTCTTTTAGACGAAATGGCCTCTTTCTGACTTCAGAAAGGCTATCGACAAAAGACATTTTCATGGAAAAATCTTGTTCTTGCAGTCTCTTAGCTAATTTCATCCATTACGAGTCTTGCGCTGTCAGAACACTCAAATACAAAGCAAGCACGTGCACAATGGAACACCGATTTTTCACAATAGAACATGACCAGTATCAGCCTGCCCATGGATTATCGTCGTATGGTGATAGGGGGTTATGTGTCTCAATAATTACCAGAGTTACGTCACTTAGAGTTCAGCACCCCTGCTAGGGTTTCCCTTAGTCAACAGATCTGGAATCTCGTGCTCCTGCTAGGACCTCCCTTGGTGAACAGATTTGGAGGCTCCGGCAAGGGTCACCCTTGATGAGCATAGCTGATGTCCAGCACTCCTGCTAGGGTCTCCCTTGGTGAACAGGTCCGGAGTCGAGCTCTCCTGCTAGAGTTTCCCTTGGTGCACAGGTCTGGGAAGAGGTACCAAAGAAAAAACATGACCTGAAGACCATCCGACCCAAAGAGATTGGTAGCAAGAAGGGCATCTTGCCATAAAATTCAGCTCAAATGTGGCAATCGGCCCATAGGGGTCAACCTGGATAGCGGCCGATTGAACCCGCAACGTGAATATCATCAGCCACTATCAAGCAACGTCGCCCGTCGCATATAATCTCCGACGTATTTGACTTGGAAGCTGGTAATATTCGCACACGAATGTAACACACAAACCCCCTGGTAGTGAGACACGACACGGAAGACTTGGACCTTCACGCTCATGAGCCACAAACGGACACTGCATTCACACGAACCGTGGCACCACATGGCGATGCCTAATGATGCACAAGTGGAGAATGAAACAACGCTTCGCTGTGTGGCCGGCTTCACCCAGAAGGGAGACGATGGAAAGGATGATGGCTCAATGCCCGATTCACATCCACGTCGAGTATTCCTCCCCTCTCTCCTGTACGACGTTTCACCTGCCGTTAGCGCGGAGAAGTGTGACCTGGGTTCGATTCCCGGTTCTGGTGCCCATCCTCATGGAGTTGTCAATGTCCCCAAACCCCCCATGTTCGCTCCACGTAGGTTTCCGCCGCGTACTCCGGTTTCCTCCCACAGTCCAAGGACATGCTGCCTCGGTTAATTTCCCAGACTAATTTGACCACGGTGCCCTGAGATGTTGTAGCTTTGTGCCCGTCGCCGCTGGACAACTGTTCAAAATATCTCATCTCATCTCATTATCTGAAACCGCTTAATCCTATATATGGTCACGGTGAGCCGGAGCCTATCCCGGAAACACAGGGCGTAAGGCAGGAATACACCCGATGACGGGACGCCAGTCCATCGCCGGGTTCAAAATATCCACACAGCCCAAATGTTCCTTCCAGCCTAAATAACAAAAATAACTGACCGACTGTTCCACACCAATACAAAGGCGGCTTCACAGCGAATCGTCGCTCAGCCACCCTTGACACAACCATCGAGCTTAACCACCTCACTGTCGAATAATAGTTCTTGCTTTACATCAACATGGGCGGCGCGGTGGCGCAGTGGTTAGCGCTGACGCCTCACAGCAAGAAGGTCCCGGGTTCGAGTCTCTCGGCTCCGGTGCCTTTCTGTGTGGAGTTTGCATGCTCTCCCCGTGTCCGCGTGGGTTTTCGCCGGGTACTCCGGTTTCCTCCCACAGTCCAAAAGCATGCTCCTGGATAGGTTGATTGGCTCGCAGACTAAAATTGTCCCGCAATGCCCGGCGATGGACCGGCGTCCCGTCGTCAGGTGTATTCCTGCCTTACGCCCTGTGTTTCCGGGATAGGCTCCGGCTCACCGTGACCCTATATAGGATTAAGCGGTTTCAGATAATGAGATGAAAATTTACATCAACATTAAAGCCTGCGGAGATGAACAAGAATACTTCATTTCTGAATGAAGTTCCAAGTTCCTAAGTCGCTGCGATCTCAAGCGATCCTTGCAATGTAAGTGATCGATCGAGCAGTTGCAAATTGGCCGATTTCATTTCTCCATTTCCTCGAGGGTGCGTTAGTATTATTATTATTAACAATTATTATTATGCCCGGCGATGGACTGGCGTCCCGTCGTCGGGTGTATTCCTGCCTTACGCCCTGTGTTTCCGGGATAGGCTCCGGCTCACCGTGACCCCTATATAGGATTAAGCGGTTTCAGATAATGAGATGAATTATTATTATTTATCAGGCGCGCTTACCCAAGGCAACTTACCTTCCCTTCCCATGGCTCATCTCATTGTCAGAAACCGCTTAGTCCTGTACAGGGTGGCGGTGGGCCGGAGCCTATCCCGGAAGATACAGGGCGTAGGGCAGGGATATACCCACGAAGGGACGCCAGTCCATCACCGGGCACTGCGGGCAATTTAGTCTGCAATCCAATTAACCTATGCAGCGACATGTTTTTTGGACTGTGGGAGGAAACCGGAGTGCCCGGCGAAAACCCACGCGGACACTGGGAGAACATGGAAACTCCACACAGAAAGGCACCCGGGCCGAGATTCGAACCCTGGGCCTTCTTGCTGCGAGGCGACAGCGCTACCCACTGGGCCACCGTGCCGCCCCCTCTTCCCATGGCCGACATCCCTATTTTCGACCACCGGCCATGATCCCATGGAGACTCTCGCCAGGCCAAAGTCCGCTTTAATTCACAGTCAGTGTGACGAACGTTATCCACCACAACCACCACATCGATGCCCGCTTAATCCTGCACAGGGTCGCGGGGATTCGGAGCCTATCCCGGCAGACAGAGGGCGCAAGACGGCGCTATGCCCAGGATGCGACGCCAATACATTGGACTGCTGTCAATTTACTCAGCGGGCCAATTAACCTGGGCAGCAGAGTGTCTTGGTACGGCGGAAGAAACCCGAAAGAAGCCGGCGGAATCCCACGCGAACACGGAGAGAAAGAGAGAGAGAGAAAAACCACAAAATCAACGCGGAAATGCACCCGCGCCGTGAATCGAACCCGGGTTATTCTCGCCGTGAGGCTGCAGCGCTACTCACTCATCCACCGCGCCGCCCACGTCAATCCACGAGCGTCACGTAATCTGCGTGTGCCTGCTCTTGTCTCTGAATGTAATTCCGAGCATGGATCTTCCACACGTCTTGCGACCGATGTTCATTCTTCGTTGAATGTCTTTTTGTTAATCGTCGCATCCCCCCCCCCCATTGCGCTAGCGAATCGCCCGCCCCGTGGGCAGCGATCTCCCGAGCGTTCAACACATTCTACCAACGTCATAATGTCGCACGACTGTTCAAGGGTGTTTATGGTACTGTAGTGAAACACGTAAATGGTCCACTTCGAACACAGTACCGTCAGGGCGTACATACATATTTACGTACAAACCATTGCTCCTTTGGGTACAGCTGTCTGTAGAACTGCGTATTATCGCGCTGGGCGAGGGGACTGAGATTTCAGCTGCGCAAAGCAGGCAGATGTGTATTCCACTGGAGATGCGTGCGCCTTGCTGCTACCTTCGCCGCTACCGAGCAAATTGAAACGCCAGCGATCTCTCGCATGGACAAATTTACGACGTTAAATTCATCGCATTAAAATGTGTCATGAAAAAAAAAGCGTAGAGCCACGTGCGCGCTCCCCGCAGCTCCAGGCACTGAAGCGTTATTCCCAGAATGAGCCCCGTAAACACGAATGCGGATGCTCCCGCACATCTGGATCAATGATTAGGACACCTTGTCTGTTCTTTAAACACAAATACGAGAACGCTGCGTGTGGCGCCACGACAGTGGGATACCGCACGGTCACGCCGGAACACCCGCTCTCGGCTTAAGCAACGCCGGATTACTCACAAGCGACATCGCGCATGGTCGGCTGCCATCAATCCACCGCTGGATGGCTTCGCCGAGCCGACGTCACGTCTCACGATCCTGCGACGCACCGACACAGCTCGCGCCCGCCCGCGCGCGAGCTCATCCGCTCGGCTCCATCTCCGCTGTGAACGTCCCCTCGGGATGCGTTGCGTCCCTTGGCGGCCGCTCCGTCAACATCCTTGACCATCGTCCATCATCCCTTCGACCCGTTATGTGTTTGTTCCGAATCGCAGTATGAATCGTACCGCCAGCCTGTTGACTAGAATTGCTCTTAAGAGCTGCTCTTTCGGGATCGCCGTGTCGAGCGGTCCCCTCTTTCTCTCCTGAGGGGGAGGAGGAGGACGAGCAGGAGGACGGGCAGGAGGAGGGACGCTCCGAGGAAAATGTATCAACGCGCCTATCCCAAAAGAACAGCTCTCAACAGCAATTCTGATACACGGAGCCATGCAAACCGGTATCAATAACCTGCTCTGCGTCTTCTCACTCCAAATTTAATTCCAATCGTGTAGCCGTCTATCCTTCTTTGGCCACATTTCATTTTTCCCCCCCTGCTCCTTCTTATTCGGTGTATTTTTGCTCGTTACTGAATAAACGGCAAAGCAAAAGCACGCAGTGTTAAACGCGCGCCGTCTAAATGTATGCACGGCAAGTGCGACTGGAGACAGATTACCCTTAGCAGCCGGGACACGCGAAGATGCATGGCTTGGGTTAAAGGTACGTGAACGCAGATTGGCTAATCTATCATCAGCTTTGTCCACTTCGTCAAAGCGCCGAGAGAAATCGAACGACTTGCCAACTCGAGCTAGGGAGATTTTGTTAGTCGTTGACGTACCTTCTGGGATCGTTACATCAGCTTTGTCAAGTCCATTTGCCGCGTCAAGCTCACCTTTAGAAAGCGGCGGTCGCAGTCCGCTTGACATTAACTGGGCAATGATTATAACGGATGGGTGGCGAGCGGGCGGAGACTGCAAGCGAAACTTGAAAGCCACGACAGTAGCTCGAAATGTGGACAGCGTGTGACGCTGCCCTGGCGGCGGTGCTCCGGCACAAATAAGACAAAAGTCAGGCGTGCGTCCATAACGCTGCCCTAAGGAAGAATATATATAACAGAAATGGTCTGACCAACGGTCCTTCATCACAGGAGAGAGACAGATCTCTGCTGGTTGCCCAAAACAATGTTTTGTTTTTGATTGACATATGGGATCCTGACATCTTTTCAAAGTACGTCGTGGAAAATGTTAAAACTTTTATGTGCTATCGTTCTGATCATTCAACACAGTTACGTGCGTGCAGTGCGTCGTTAATTCGCTACTGGATGAAGGCTACCCTCGCCTTGTCGCTCATGTGGGGTGTTTAGGCCATGTTTCGCCACGGCGGTCAATGTACATTCGTGAATAAGTGGGGGCCCCGGGACCGGTTCAGATGTCGCCAGTGACATTAGCTACGGCTGAGAGTCGAACTCAGGTCACCTAGTTCGTAGCAAAATGTGCAAACCATTGCACCACCACTGCACCCTAGCATCCACACGAACACCGCTTTAAAATAACTTTGCTCAAAGCTAGAATTGTTATTGAAACCGCTCAGCACATTATACTGTGTGCGTACTGCAGCAGTCAGTTTTGTGCTGCCTATAATCTCAACTTGACAGGACTTTAGTATGCATGATAAGGCAATGGTTTAGAGCTCAGAAACTCTTTAGCAGCTAAACAGACCTCTAATTATGCATCAATTATATCCTATTGCACATTAATGAGCATTGTAAATGGTTCATAATAGATTTCTTCTCCATAACTTTATGCGTTTTTATGAATTCTTTATAAAGAGGCGGCTTTTTGTTTTTCAATTAAAGCGACTTTGGCATTACATCGCAGGTTTATATCCAAAGCGATTCATGACATCCGTTTTGGCACTTAGCATTTGCAAAGCCTTAACATTAGTCTCGAGCTAACACACACACACACACACGACGACACCCCCCCCCCCAACCATTGCTGCTTTCAAGTGAAAAAGCCCTCCTGTCACAGCATGCACGTTTGCATCAGCCTCTCTCTCCGGCTATAATCTATACTCAGTGGGGCCTTACTTAATAATTTAATAATGATAGCCATGAAAGCCATTTTCTATACACAACCAATTAAGTGTGCTGTAATCCTTCACGTACTTCACAAAATGCTTCGTAATCCAATGCTCTTCAACCCGTGAACCGTAGACGCCAGCGGAGATGTTCATCAAATCAGTTTGTCGTATACATCCACACAAATGTGTGCAAGGGATTCACATGAGATAATAGACGTGTGCTCCCACCCCCCCACCCCCGTTGCTGCGCTACTACCATCATATATAGTGGATCTCTGGGCCGATGAGCTGCCGGTTGAAGACCTTCCCACGGCCAGAGATCTAACGTCGATTCGGATCGGTGAAAACGTGGGAGCATGGGAGTACAGCACAATGGCGTGTTTGCACGATGCGTGTTGTTGGGATGTGTCAGAAAACAATAGCCATGATGCCATAAACCCACCTCCACCTGACCCAGTACGGTTGTCACGAATGTTTACAGGCCCCTTGACGGAGGTGTGCAACGCGCTTTGACCGAGTAGTCAGGAGTCACTCGCGACCTCAGCCAGGAAGGACAACTCTCGTTCCCACCAGTACAACAGAGTAATTTTAAACGCTACGGTCACTTGCTTCCTATCCGGCAGCGTTGTGGCTTAGAGCGCTTGATTGTGCCTCCCAGAGTGGGAGAGCGAAACGTCGCGAAGGAGAGTAGGAGGAGGAGGAAGAGGAGGAAGAGGAGTAGGAGCGCTCGGTGGCAGGGTTATCCCGAAATAACTGCTCTGGAGAGCAATCATCGTGCATCGAGCAATGACAAACCTACATCGGTATAACAATAAAACAAAACACGCACACACAGCTACGAGTGTGTGGATTTTACAATAACAACGTCTTTATTCAGATGCACAGACAATTAAATTGGCTCTGCAGGGAGAATATAAAAATAAATTACGTCGTCACTCAAATTTGACTGACGAAATTTAGTTGTACAAGCCATTTCTACTCTTATTCTTGCTGAAGACTGAAAATGGAAAAAAAAATCCCACCGTGAACATAAAGTAATTAAATGAGGCTCTGTTGATGTTTGCTGATTCCCGAACTGACGGATGATACTTGGTGGCACTCATGAAATGTGTCATTACGGATGATTAGTTTCCTTTCGAAAATTTTTTTTTTTCGGATATTTGTCAAACTTCTGCGAGCGGAGAGAGTTGTGCCATTAAATATATATAGGTCGCACGTTTTGCTGACTCGAAAGAGCAGCAATGTAAACAGAAACGGTTCTTACGAGAAACCGATCAACACCTTCCAAACTTAATAACCAGTTTTAATTACGTGGTCCGTTTAGGACCAGGGGTAAAATGTCACGGTGCATTTTTTAAAATTGATAACAGCGCATGTTGTGTTTGTTGATAATTACAAAAATGAAAATAACACATTTTTTACATGCATGCACACGCGGTTCAAACCTGCACGGTGCTTTTTTTTTTTTGGAAAGGATACATTTTTTAATAAGCTAAACATCGGCCCCGCAGGCATGAGCGCAACACTGTGCAACAACAAGCGGAGACGGTCTTATCATTTCAAATTAAACTTTAAATCAAGGGATGCTTGCTCAGTCATGTGGAGATGTTCATCTCTGACCTATGAGTGCGCGTGGCGCGGATTCGGAATCCCAATAAGCAATCAGAACACTACCCATGATGTCCTTTCGGCGTGCGTAACGCCGTGCGAGAAACGAAGGCGCAACGAGGAGGTTTAACACATTTTGATGTAGTGTTTATGAGCAACAGACTTACTGCGACATAATCCTCAAGAGGTCTATAGTCATGGAGAAAAAAAAAATCAATAGGTGGGTCCAAAGTGCACGAGCAAATTATAACCGATATGACTTCAGGCACACTCATTATAGGCTGAATACGAGCCAAGGTCCCCTTGATTAAGCTCTTTCATTGGAACATTATTCATGTCAGTGGGTGATATTTAAAGGTATAGCATATGCTACTCTGTCATTTAAATGGGGATTTATTTTTTTCCCAATGCCTGGTTGTGCATTCTTATTTACCAAAGGTCGGCGAGGAGGGGGTGGAAAAGTTAATAACTTCTGAAATATAACAGCAAACAAACAGCACAATCGTGCGTGCAGTGTTAAGCCCTTTTGCTTAAGGAATGCCAAACCTGGATTGTAATGCGATGCTGGAAGTGGCATTTTGATAGCCGATTGTACTTTTTCCGCGCTGTACGCGTCCGCTTTTCGATTATTATGCCGGAGGGGGGGGGCATCTGTCAGCTGCGTTGAGCCAGGCGGCCGTGTCCGTTATCGGTGAAGACGCAGGGACGCGCGGCGAGTGACGAGTTGGTGCTGTCATTGGCAGCCCCTTCTCGCGAACACTCTCAGTCTCCAGACTCTCACCCACGCATTTTCAGTTCGCATTCCCGAATCCGACCGACAGAGCCCCTAACGCCCGTGTTGACAGGTGCGCTACAAAGTACCGCGCATGAAAGTGACATGCAGCGGTCCGACGTAGAACACAAATACATCGCGCTATCTGGATGCAGTTTTGCATTCTTGTATCTGGATTAGTAAAATAGATTACGTGTTTTAAAAAAAATAGGGGGGGGGGGGTCGTTCGTGGCATTGTTTTCCAGACACCAAAAAAGCGAATTTACATCGTGTGAGATTTAGTTTTAAAGGGAGGATGTGTGTTCCATATCTGTGATAATGTGTGGCCGTGTGGGTGGTGGGGGGGATGACGAATACGCTACAAGAGGAGCTCATGTTGTTTCATACACGGCGGATTAATTTATTTTGTAACATCCTGCACAAATGCACAGGTTCTGCGATTATTGACTTGACCTAAATGTGCAGCTCTCAAAAAGCCAAGCGTTAGGCTGGCGTCTGTTAATAACAATAATGCACAGTCCTTTGTCAATCCACTTACGGATGAAAGCTCTCCCTAATGCCACGTTCATCACGACGGGCTATGCGGTGAACTTCATCGGACCCGGTGAGCGCTGAACGGAGAAAGGGGGCTGACTGGGGCCCAAGACCACACGGATTTCACTGACCAGAATGAAAGCTCAGGTTATCAGGTTTATAGCAAACTGCAACAGCAACTGCTCTACGCACCCTTCCGATGCGCGCACTTCCTCACAAATAACCCTCTCGCTGTATTTTATTTGCTCTTTGCAGTGGCAGGCCAGGAATAAACACGTTTGTGACATCCCATCGATTAAGAGGAAAGCTACTTAGCATTGCACAATAGCGAAAAAATACCGCACTAATGATGATGATGACGACATTGGATAACCCAGTGAAACGTGTCTGGTGAAACGGTTTCCTGACCAAAGGACCTTTGCGCTGGTGCTTATCACCTGTTTGCAATATGTAGCCAGTAGTGAAAACTCCACGTTCCCATGACCGGGACAAGTCCGTTCAGGGAGCAACAAAACCGACATATTATATCATTGTTCAAATCAGCGGTCAGCAATTTGCATGCTGTGGACTAAGATGTGGGTACCGCCCACCTGTTCGAAGATGTACATCCAGTCTTAAAGAGGAGGCCTAATACCACTATGGTTCAAATACAGTCCAAACACGTGCTGCCCAGGTTAATTGGCCTCCTGGTTAAAGTCCCTTGGTGCCCTGTGATAGATTGGCGTCCCATCACGGATATAGCCCGAGCTATCTACGAACTTGCTTACCCCCCCCCC
>JAZEWT010000010.1:18554299-18569224 GCA_036362905.1 Mordacia mordax
TCCGCTCCACTCCTCTCCTTCACGACGTTTCGCTTCTCACGTTGGAAGCATTTGCTCAGCCTTTGGAAAGTCAGCTTTGGAAGAAAGAAAAAACAGCTGTGACAAGCAATCATCATCTATCGGGCCGTGAATACCTACTTCGGTACGGTACAATAATTTTCAATGGCCTATTCCAAATCCCTGTGACCGTTCCTTGTGATCTTATGATGGAGAAGGAAGCGTGCCCTGGGGGCCTTTGTATCCTCCAGTTGATGGTTACAGAGGGTGAGGAACGGTGGTGGCAGCAGTTACCCAGCCATGCTCTCACCGAATGTGGACACGCATGGAGAAGTTTGGACAAATGTGATGTGCCCGGTGCCCCCTACAATGTCTCTTGGTGTATCTCTCCCTCTCCTGTAACTTACTTCCACCCCCCCTCCCCACTGGACAACTGTTAAAAAGAGATGCATGGCTCAACGGTTCCTTCCAGCTTGAATAAAGACTTGGAGACTGATCGTGACCTGCTGTCAAATAAAGGGGCCTCTTTAAATAAAGTAAATGTACGAGGGGTCTAAGAAATGCTAATGGGCACGTGGTGTAGACTGACTTGTGAAGCCTGGAGAATTGAGATACCCCAGCTAGCTGGCGGAAAGCATCAGGCCCATCCTCACAGTACCATAACAATTCCATCCAACTGAGTCACTTATCCCCTTCCATTAGCAACTGAGGATGCCTTCAACGTGATAGGGTAACGTTGCGAAGGAGAGAAAAAGGAGCGCTCGACGTGGCTATCCCGAAAGAGCAGCTTTAGGATCATGCATCGAGCCGTGATCAGTGGCTATCCTGTGACCTCCTGCCAGCGAGCCAGGTCCAATTCAAATTGTTTCGTCAGGATCTCAAAACTGTCGCGGTTAAGTCCCCGTTACTCGACAGCACGTCGTGATTGGTGTTGTGGCGCGTGATGGCGGGTGCGTGCTCGCGTTAGCTGTATCGAGACACGTGCAGCCCTGCAATTACTTGCTCGTGCCACCGCCGGCGAAAGGGCCTCGGCTACAGAAAGAGTTCAAGAACACTTCCCCCGCCCCCCCCCAACAACGGGGCATTTGGAAACTCTTCCATGGCTGGCCAAGCCATGGCTCCGCACCTCGATATCAAAGCCACACCGCATCTCACTCGAACTTCCGGATGAGCATGGGGTAATTATTTTATTAAATACATCTTTTAGATTGCGTTACTTATATTGCTGCGTAGAGAAAGGCAGGAGGAGCGAATTGAACAAATGTTGCGCATAGTTTCATCTGCCACGCTAAGAGGTTGAATAGAATCGATTACCTATTTTGCAAGATCAGCGTGCTAACCATTACACCAGAGCAGTACCATACATTTAGCCAATGGTTGTTCATTATGATTTATAGTTTATACTCTTGTTACGAGGGCATATGGGCTTTTGGAATTAAATTCGGTGTTTGCAGATTTATTTACTTTTTTGGCGGATCAAGTGTTTACAGTTTAGATATTAAAAAAATCAATTTAAAGTTTATAGATAATTGCTGTATCGATATTTAGTGCTTATGGGGTTTACTGCCGGGATTATGTACTTTATTTTAATGATGAAATGCGCATTTTATGTCTTTTAATTTTTAAGATTCAGTGTTTACAAGTGCTATATTATTGTCATTTAGTGCTTAAGGGATTTCAAGTGTAAAATTGCTTTTCATGGGATTTTCGCTTCGGATGCCATTTCCACTGCAAAGGTATTAAATGGTTATTAAATAAAACTGGGCGGCACGGTGGCCCAGTGGTTAGCGCTGTCGCCTCACAGCAAGAAGGTCCCGGGTTCGAATCTCTCGGCTCGGGCGCCTTTCTGTGTGGAGTTTGCATGCTCTCCCCGTGTCCGCGTGGGTTTTCGCCGGGCACTCCGGTTTCCTCCCACAGTCCAAAAGCATGCTGCTGCATAGGTTAATTGGCTCGCAGGCTAAATTGCCCCGCAGTGCCCGGCGATGGACTGGCATCCCATCGTCGGGTGTATCCCTGCCTTGCGCCCTGTGTCCGCCGGGATAGGCTCCGGCTCACCGTGACCCTGTATAGGACTAAGCGGTTTCAGACAATGAGATGAGATGAGAAATACAACTTGCAACCCAGAGGTCCGCGTTTTGTTTTTCCTGCGGCATTTGGGCGAGTTTTCCGAAACCTTCCCGGCCTCTGTTCACCTCCCGGCGAGGGTGAACGCCATGAAATTGGTCGATCCGCAGGTCACGTGTGATGGGGTTAAGTTAATAATTCATAATTGCATGTATAGAGCGCCTTTCACCCGAGGGTCGCAAAGCGCTGCACGGGGCTGCGGAGAGAACGGCGCGCCAACAATTACAGAGAACGGAAAATCAGCAACATACAATGCAGTTCTCAACTCACAGCTGGAGTATTTTTTTAAATATCTGTTTTGTTGCAACACCTTAATATAGTCCGGATGGACTATGTTAAGATGTTGGGGTTTTTTTCCTTTTGTACAAATTCGAGCTGTGGAGAGAATGGCATGTCAACAACATCAAGACAGTTCAACTGAGAGTCAAACAGTAGCGATGAATTATCGGACACAAAGTCAGCAGAAAATAAATGAAAGAAATAATTCTTCAACAAACAAGGAACAAATGTTCCCGAGCAGACGCAGGTCGGAAGAGAGCCAACATCCCTGCACGGCACCACTGAGCCGCATCAACAGTCCAAGCCGGAGGAAGGAATAAATGTTCCCGTGCAGGTGCAGATCGGAAGAGAGCCAGCATCCCGGCACTACAACACTGAGCCGCATCAATCGTCCTAGCCGGAGGACTTGAAAGCTTTACGGAACAAGTGAGTCTTGAGACGAGATTTGAAGATGGCCAAGGACTCGGCTGATCGAATCTCCAGCCGAGTGTGGGCACTCACAGACGCCTGGCCAGCATGGAGGAGTAGGCAAAATATCATCTAAAGGAGGCTCTCGTGATCTGCATCCAGTAGCGACCCTTCAGTCCACGTTAGAGTAAGGAGGGAGTAAGGAATTTCAGGGCTGCGCCTTTATCTTCACCACCTACCTACCCTCCCTCCACCTGAGCGGAACTCTCTTCATTCATTATCAGTACCTGCTTAATCTTGTACAGGGTCGCTGGAGGCGTGCGGTCTTTCAAAGCAGACACAGAGCGTGGGGTAGTGCTATACCCAGAATGGGACGCTAGCTCATCGCAGGGCCTTGGGGAGAACTTTAGGCACGAGAGCAATTAACCTAAGCAGCAGCATGTCTTTCGACGGTCGGAGGAAATCGACAAAATAGACGTTTCTTCCCACAGTCCAGAAAACACGCTGCTGCATAGGTTAATTGGCTTGCAGACTGAATTTCCCGCAGTGCCCGGTGATGGACTGGCGTCCCATCGTGGGTGTATCCCTGCCTTGCACCCTGTGTCTGCCAGGATAGGCTCCGGCTCTGCCAGGATAGGACTAAGGAGTTTCTGACAATGAGATGAGATGAGATATCAAAGCGTGAGGTTGCAACCGATTTCGAATACTCGTGGTACCTGAAGCCTCTCGGACAGTGTGAGTTATCGTATCACTGGTGAAGTCATCAGTCAGAATCAGTACCTGCTTAATCCTGTACCTGGTCACAGGAAGCCGGAGCCTATCCCAGCAGACATAGGTCGCAAGGCGGCGCTATACCCAGGATGTAACCCCAGTACATCGCAAGGCACTGAGAGCAATTAACTCAGCAGGCCAATTAACGGAGGTAGAAGCGTGTGTTTGGACGGTAAGAGGGGAACCGGAGTACCTGGCGAAAATCCACGCGGACACGGGGAGAGAGAGAGAGAGAACACGCAAACTCCACACAGAAAGGCACTCGAGCCAGGAACCGAACCCGGATCCTTCTTACTGTGCGGCAGCAGCGCGACTCACTGCGCCACCCCATCACTTATGAATGTCACTTGTCATTCCACTTGTAAGAGATATTCCATCAGCTCACATAGCATGGGAAAACGAACCCATGTTGATTTATTATGAGGTGTCTGCGTGTGTGGCCACATCAGCCATTGCTCTAAGGTGCTCTTGGAAATTGGGAAGGTCTAAGGATTGTGTAACGGCTTAAGCGCGTGTGTTTTAATGAAGATAAATGGGAGTTTTGAGAAAGGATTCCCTTGTCTGGAAATCACTAGAGGTTCCAAAGTATCAGGGTTGTTTAAGGTTAACATGAACTGTTTGTGCTAGATCTGCCATTCTCAGCCTGTGGGCCGCGCACATCACTTAGCGGTCCGCGGAGAACGGACGCACCTGGTCTTAGCAGAGCGCGGAAAGCGCAAAGAGGTCGCGACGCCCCTGTTTCGAGATAAACCGTGCAAAAATGAGCGTTCGATCAAAGTTCGTGACGCGGTTACGGCAACGTCTCACATCTCCCGTCCGCAGCCCGCCGATGCGCGCGCGTGTGTGTGTGTGTGTGTTTGTTTCCGCGCTGTGCCTCGCGTGCTGTTCTGAGCGTGTCCATTATATTGGCCTCTTGCTTGGTCCACGAGCTGTGGGACAGACGTTTCGCTCACGTTTCTCGTGCAGGACAATGTCAAACACAGCAAAGCAGAAGCTCTCAGCTACGCGCCTCGTTGCAGCGGCTCAATCGGCTTGCAAACTGAATGAGTCGGTGAAAACCTTTGAAGATGTGAATTCAGATATCTATTGTTATTACTCGACACCATAACACGGTCCTTACGTCCGTTATTAATGCATTATAATGCCAATGGGGAGCAAGGAACCCTTGCTGCAGTGGCATAGCGTGAAAAAGGACGGTGTGTTTTCACGCCGGCAGGTTCTTCAGACACTGCTTCATGAAGAAATTCCGAGGCAGGTGCAGCGGGGCCCGTGCCGGACAGAAGGCACAGCGCGTGAGAAAGCCTACAGGCCGAGCGAGGTGCTTATGGTCACGGCCCGTAAACATTGCCGTGAAGGCAGCGGCGAGTGTTGGTGACCCACCACACGTGGGTTGTGAAACTCCCTTCCCGTGTGCGTGGAGGGGGTTTGTCGGTCGCTGGGAGGTTAACGTGGAACAACAACAACAACAACAAAAACGTGGAGTCTAATTGACCCCTGAGATGTTTGTTTCTCTGCTTCGTTTATGGCTTTTAAATAATCCGCAGTTATCTCGGGTGGCTGCTGCGAGTTCGTGCGCTGATGCAGAACGGCTTGAAGTGAGCGCACGGGCTCGTGACAGATCACAGACAGGGATGGACATATATATATATGAAATGGGAATCAAGAGACACCTGGATAACCGTGTGCTTGTTCGTTCCACGTGGTTGGATTTGGAGATTTTTTTTCAGCTGCTCTCTTATCCTGCCACATGTGAGCACTCATTTGTTATCCCGACAGAGGAGCTTTTGGAAACAATCATTGCTCATTCGTCAGCCGATACGATCTTGTTATATCGAGGCTCGCAGAGCTTGCAGGTGCCGCCCCACTGCCTGTTTGAACTCCGACCTATCTTTAGTTCCTCCTGTCGCCTTTGAGGCTTTCTCTGTCTCTCCCAGAGTGAGCGAATGCCGTGCTGTGGTGAATCCCACGTTGGAATTATAAAGCGTAAAAAATCCTAAGCAGTAATGAAATTAGGGCCAATTTCGGCCTCTTCACGTTCACATTTTCAACAGTAGTGCTGGCTAGCTGTGAACAGGCTTTACTTTACACTGTCAATGGAATTGTGGCTTTTGTGGGTTTGCGTATAGATGCGATAACTCAAAAGGGGTCCGTAAAGATTTTTTTTAACTAAATCAGGCGTGTACAGTGTGTTTTGAATCAATATCTCAGTCGCATTTCAAAATGTCTATTGCCACTGAGGGCACCGTGATGTCACTTCGCATATCTGCGAGAGAAGGAGGGGAAAAAAAACCCCGTGGCAATTCCAAAACACATCACTATGTTTACAAAATGTGGTATGAATGTCAAGGAATTCAATACTCATCCAACATCAGATGAGATCACACTAAGAGACGTCTATTCTTGAACCTCCTAAGCCCTAATAACTCCCACAACACGTGCTCAAATTTCCCACAAATATTTGTATTGCATCGAAAGCATCAATATCTCATTTGAAACCAAACAAAGTCAGCAGAAGTATCCTCTTCCATGTGGACTCCTAATCTATACCACAAGCACACAGACTTACATTTCCATGGAATTATCCATACACAATCGCAGGGTGAAATATTTTGTTTTCGATAATATGTGTGGCAAGCGGAATGTCTCACCACTGCAATTGTGGTTCATGAAGAGAGGCATAAGGCAGCAGGGTGACTGTGCAGTTGCAGCAACTATGCCTCAGAGAAAGAAAATCCTTCCAAGGTGGTTCGATTCCCACCTCGGGCGCCTTTCCATGTGGAGTTTATGTGTTCTCCGGTTTCCTCCCACAACTACAAACATTGTCTAATTAATTGGCCGACACTATCATAATATATAAGAAGCAGTGTCTGGCGGGTTGGCGCCGGCTGACCGTATAGCTCTACTCCCTGCCCCCTCTGCGGTTTCTTCGCTCCTCCATATCCATTCATCATCCATGACGAGGCGTGGAATATGAACGGTGCGTTATCGGCTGTATTATCATTATTGTTATCTGTGACGGTTTTGTGAGCCGGGTTGGAGTATTCCGGATGTAATGAACCATCTCACCATTGCACCGTCGCACATTAGCCTTGCGTGCTTACATTTATAAGCTGATATGCATCGATTCGGACAAATACACTTCAATTTAAGACGCAATATAGCATTCTATTGTAAAATGAAATGGACACGTGCTCACTTTGCGATGATTATATACTTGATTTTCAATCCTGGGACTGACATGCCACATTTCGCTTTACCTACATTGCGATGTATATTTGTCCAGCGTCTCATTTCCATAAATGAACAAAGCTTAGACACAGCGAGGGGGGGGGGTAATTTTTAAAATGTAAGAGCATCAATTTTAAACGTGAAACAAATTCGTGAAGGTGTACTTTGCGACAGAAAACGTGTGTAATGGCGCCACAAAGTGACACAATTAGGAGCGCTTTAACGATGCTTTAAAAAAAAAAAACCTTAATTCTTAACGGCAATACAAACTTTAAACTTTACGACAAAGTGGAACGTCAAAATTATCCATCAGGCCCGGGCACGGTTGACAGTGAAATATGATTACACGAGGATTGCTTCGTTCTGCTGATTCGAGCTATTGAGGGCCTCCTGGATGTGTGATTTGGCACAGCACGTGGAGAGGCCTCATCGCAATAACTTTTCCTTCTGGGGTCAAGGTGGCGAAGCAAGATTTTGCCGATGGCTTAATGAGCCAGAAGCACATTATTGGCACCTCATTAATTATCATCTCGCCATCAAAGCACTCATCAGCGTTTTCTCATTTTGCCTTGAACGATACTGAAAGTGATCTGCT
Organism: Mordacia mordax; assembly: GCA_036362905.1. Taxonomy (NCBI): domain Eukaryota; kingdom Metazoa; phylum Chordata; class Hyperoartia; order Petromyzontiformes; family Petromyzontidae; genus Mordacia; species Mordacia mordax. Next base: position 18,561,702 of record JAZEWT010000010.1, read on the forward strand.
TAGCGGAGCCTGTAACACGCTCTCTGATTAATTTGCCATCGCAAGAATGAGAAGGAAAAACACATAAGACTGTTTTTAATGGCTTACTATTAGCATTTAATTCGTGGTTTCAACAACAATGATACGGCGAAGCGGTGGGCATAAACATGGGCGGCTGGGTGGCGCAGATGTTACCACTGCGCCACCCAGGGCTCGCCTGAGCAGGTTCGATCCCCGCCTTGGGCACCTTTCTGTGTGGCTTTTGTGTATTCTCCCCCTGTCCTGCGTGGGTTTCCTCCGGGCTCTCCGGTTTACTCCCACAACTTAAAAAAATACTCATTGATTAATTGACCGATGACATCCTAGTATATAGGAAGCAGTGGGTGGCAATGTGGCGCCGGCAAACCGCCTGGCTGCCTCCTCCTCCGCCTCTCTGCGCTCTCCTCGCGCCTCTGAGTCGTTCTCTGTGGAATGAATTCCTTCGACAGTGAATGGATGTGTGCGCGCGTTATAAATGTAAAAGAATTATTATTATGTGCAACGGCAGGCGCATCTGGTTACGGTCTGTGAAATAAATGTAATAATAGGATTAGAGATAAACGCAGTGATGAGGTTTAGAGGATCGCTCTGAAAACGAACCGGATCTTACTATGAACCGGTGCAGTGGACATCTTCCAGCGTGAGATGCGGCCAACAAGCTGAAGATGTGTAAACATTGATTTCTGTTTGGTGTGCGGAAGACTGAAGAATGCAACATCAACAAAAATACATCTCCCGCATATAAAGCGAGTAAATGGTCATCCCGGGTTCGAATATCTCGGCTCGGGTGCCTTTCTGTGTGGAGTTTGCGAGTTCTCTCCCCGTGTCCGCGTGGGTTTTCGCCGGGCACTCCGTTTTCCTCCCACAGTCCAAAAAACATGCTGCTGCAGAGATTAATTGGCTTGCAGACTAAATTGCCCGCAGTGCCCGGTGATGGACTGCCGTCCCACCGTCGGTATATCCTTTCCTTGCGCCCTGTGTCTGCCGGGATAGGCTCCGGCTCACCGCGACCCTGTACAGGACTAAGCGGTTTCTGACAATGAGATGAGATGAGCAAATGTCTCATGGACGAGACATAGATACGTATGTGTAGTGCGGGGGGAGAGAGGAAGATCGCCACACAATCAGCCGGCGGCAACACGCTAGACACTGCCAATAAATTAACGAGGGGGGGGGGTTAGTCGTGGGATAATAGCAGAGACCCCCCAGGGCAGTCGTCAACCCGCCTGCTGCAAGACACTCTGTTCTGAGCAGATGTTGCCACTGCGCAGCCACGATGCGAGGCGCTGAAGTCCCACGGATTCAACTTCACACTCCTCTTCACTGCTGCTAAGCCGATGAAGAGGTTTCCTCATCTGCACAGTTTCTTTTTGTGACTCTCTTTCCAAAAAAAACCATCGCCAAAGGTTAAGCGGGGTCACGGAGCGATAGCTTAAGACAGGACCCGACTCGCTCGGAAGCACACAATGTCCCCCCAGAGCAGATCTTCCTGCTTGCGGAAGATTCGCTTCGACCCTTTCAGCAATCGCTCTCTCTCTCTGCAACCACCACCGCCGCAGCCGCCGCCGCCGCCGCCTCCCCACCCCGCACAGCGTCAATAAGCCTCAAGCCTCATGTTTCTTGAGAGTCTCGTCGCAAATGTTCCGTGCATGTATTTCGAAGAGACCTCTTCGCGGTCTGACGATATCTGCCCCGGGGTTTTTTTATATTTTTCATCGCGCGAAGCAATTGAACGGAGATCCGCCGGTTTGTCTCGCGCGGACAATCGCTCGGAGCCAATCTCGGATGTCCATCGCACCGGCGATCACACCGTTTTGACCTTTTTGGCGTGCTCAGGTTGAGACACGATGCTAATGGTCATTGATTGGAGCGGCAGGGACAAGCGCGCCGATTGCGCCGTTTTTCCAATTGGAGACACGCAGATCACAGTCCCCCCACACTCATCCCCCTTACCCTGTCCTTACCATATGTTCAACGCGTTACCAGCCCTGTGTTATTACCATGAGCCAATATATATATATACACACCAGTGATGAATTTCATATTGATACATTTCGGATTTTTAAGGACAATTGTGGGGATCGTTTTTAGATTTTCGGATAATCCGACGATTTACGTCGGGTAACGATTTATCGTAATTTTTTTGCACAAACGCAATGCTGCACGTCGCTCTACGCCACACGACTCCGATGTCGTAGCCTACCGTGGCATGATTTCGAAATAAATACAGGGGGGAAAAAAAAGCACACGTTCCGCTAATCCCAGATATCACGTTCACGGCTGACGTTCGGATTTTTCAGATGACTCTGAATATCATGGCGAGATCATGAACACAACAATTCGCGACGTGCACTGCACGTTTGCGAAACAGGCAGATCGTCATTTGGCCGCGGTGTTGATTTCGTCGGGCACGGTGAGCCCTTGCACGCGTCAAGCAAACGAAAGTGCTCCTTCAGGAAGGACAGACAATAAATAGATTCCCCTCCACGCCGTAAACACGGGGCAACTGGCCGAATGAAGCTGCCCCGATCGGAAATCATTGCGGTTTCTCGAGCGGTTTCAAAACGGTCATGTAAACAAAATGAATAAAAAAAAAATTTCAAGCTAACTTCACACAAGCATCATTCCTGCGTGACACAAGTTTCATATTCGGGCAGCGCTGCTTTACCGTGAAAACTTCCTAGCTTGAACATTTGGTGACGCACAAGAGAAAAAAAAACAAATCTCCAAAACATGTGGGCATCTCCAACCCGAATTCCCTGATGCCTCCTTTGTGCTAGCAATGATTATACCACCGGGCCGCGTGTTAGAATGTGCAGTCCCACCTTTGCTACAGCGCAGAGGCAGCGCATCCAATTATCTCTTATTCAAAGACGTATAGATGTGCTCCGATGTAGCCATCCCATGCCCACCAGCGTGATTCACGAACCAACTTAAAGAATTGCTGATGCGATGAGACTTTCGTCCACCATTACTCCTCTCTCCTCCGAGACGTTGCGCCTCGCATATTGGAGGCACAATTAGGCTAACATTGGAGGCATTATCGGGCTGACGTGGGCGGCGGCAGGGTCCCCAAAGGACAGGAGAAACGCTCGATGCCACTATCTTGATAGAGCAACTCGCGAGCAATTCTCGTACATCGAGCTGTAACAGCCGACATCAATACAACTAATGCAGTAGGCAATTGTGCATTGTAGAACAACATGATTCACGCTCCTACCAAAATGTGTCTCACCACGTGATTTTTAAAAATTATATTCACAGGTGAACAAACGAATCTCAGTCTGAGAATGCTTCATCAGCAAAGGCAGTTGAATATAATCAAACTCTGGCCGATTTTAACATTCAACATCTCATGAGCAGAGTCAGGCTTGCTTAGACTGTACCACCGTAGATGAACTGTCCAGGGTTTGTGGACAAGGACACTGCCCTGGGCTACCAGTTTGATTCAAAATTACTGTACAACGCCCGACACAAAATGATCGTAAGCATCAATTTCCACAGGAAATTAATAGCAAAATAAATGTGTGTTCGCTCGTTTTGTCTACTCTGCATGTAAAAAGTATACACATACCTCTCACCACTCTTGGTTCGCCTTATCTGCCTCACATTCCGCAAATGGCAAATAATAAAAATATGATTTTTAATTATTGCATTCCAAAGCTTTCCCAAAGCAATCATTACCACGCATCGAGGCATGCAAACCTACATGTGTATATGTATTTTTTACGCGAACCTTATGTAAATTGTGCAGATGCAGCTCACATGCATCAATCCGCATGAGTGCGTTGGAGCAGCCTCTCTCTCGCCTGTGATAAGAGATATTGTATTTGTGTTGCAAGGGGGTTACCGTGCGGTGTGAAAAGCACGGCATTTCCCACGTACAGATTATTATCCCAAAACGAGTAACCTTATTAACACGATCATATTGACGCCGCATTTCTATTTTTCATTTTGGATGAAAGCGCAATTGAGTAACCCTTCGTGCCCCCGTGCGCGTCGCTCTGAATTTAAACTAAATTATAACTCGCGCGATAATTATAATGCTTTTAATAACGCGCCCGGCAACTTCCGAGCCTGGAAAACAAGGAGATACGGAGAGCAAGGCGCTGAGCCGGGCTCAGTGTGAATGATCCTGATGAGAGAGAGAGAGAGAGACAGAGGTGTTGTTGAAGTAGTATTTTGAATGTCGAGGTTGTCGTGGTGCTCTCGAGATTGCAAGAGGGAAGGCTGTTCCAGGTCGCGAGTGCGGATTTGAAGACAAAAGCACCGTTGTGCGTGTTTTTGCTTTAAAGCGATGGGATATTGGTAAAGTGTTCCGAGTTGCTGCGGCGAGGGGTGCTTGAGAGCGAGTAGATTCTGCAGGCATTGGTCGGTGCCCTGAGTATATCTGGGCGACTGAGTAGTGCGGCTGGGTTTATGTTTTAAATGATTCGCCCTTGTGTTTGTAGCCAGCGTAGGGAAGGAGTGCATGGATGAGTGCGTGCGTGAGTGGGTGAGTGAACGGCTGGGTGAGTGAGTATCTGGCTGTGATATCGTAGAGTGTGTTTGGCAGCGTAGGGAGCGCATACAGTCGGTGCCGAATGAGTGCCTGCAAGGGGTGTTGAGCGCTGCTCGTGCGAGGCTACTTTGCAGGCAGAGGCGTCTTCTCTTGCTTTGTGAGTCCGTTTACTGTGGCACTGCGTAGCAGTCAAGTCCAGTGTTAATTATGCAGCAGGCTGGGGAGTGTGCTGTAGTAGTGAAAAGAACGGAGCTAATCTGTCATTCATCCCTACTCACAGTGACTTTTCCGTTGGCTCGTTCGAACGCTTATTGTCTCATCTCATCTCATTGTCATAAACCGCTTGTCCAGAGCGCTTTTCACCCGAGGGTCACAAAGCGCTGCACAGAGTTGCGAAGGGAACGGCATGTCAACAACAACCACAACAACCACGGCATGACAACTTTTTTTTTTACCACAAAGAGTATTTTAGTAGAAATCGATCTATTGGCTTCAGAGTGCAATATTACCCAACAGCATTCATAAGCGAGCAATGACACACGCAAACTCACCAGCGGTTTCAACATTATGGGCCTCAGCAGCACGTTCAGCCTTCCAATGAACAGATGCGGCTTGTTAACCTGCAGGTGTTAAGATCTTAACACCTGCATAATCGCCAGATACGGTAAAACCTGTTGTAATCGTATAGATGCGGCTTGGTGGACAGACATTAGCAAGGGTATCCTAAGCAATGCGACACTGATCCACTCAAAAAGCAGTTCATAGTGGATAGAAACATAATTATTACGTGCAATGTGATTTCCCACTCCGCAGCTTTAGGGTGGTGCAGCAGTAACATCCTTGCCTCACAGAAATAAGGTCCAGGGTTGTTAGAATCCCACCTCGGGTGCCTTTCTGCGTGGAGTTTGTGTGCTTTCCGCCTCTTCTGAGTGGGTTCCCTCCAGGTTATTTTCATTGATCTACTCTGATGTCGTTGTTCTTGACATGCCGTTCTCTCCACAGCTCAGATTTGCAAGAAAAAGGTCATTCTTGTTGATATGCCGTTCATATGTTGTTGCTGTTGTTGTCTTGACGTGCCCTTATCTCCACAGCTCTGTGCAGGGCTATATGATCCTCGGGTGAATATCGCTCTAGAAGTGCAATTATTATTTTTTAAGGCTAAGAAACTCTCATTAACGCATTTGCCACAAACGTCATAATGTTCAGGACACAGTGTCTGGCCAATGTTGGCGCCGGCCAACTACGTGGCTTCCTTGCCCCCCACCTCTCTACGGGTTTCCTCGCCGTGTCTCCAAATCGGTTTCTCTTCGATTTGCCTCGACACTTGAACGAATTTTCGCGACGCGTTATGAATGACATTTCATTTTGTGATTATTCGTCAAAATCATTGTTTCTCGATGTGGCCTCTTCCGCTGGCGTCCCTCAATGATCCACCCGACACGTCTCACCCGGCACGTCTCACCCGGCACGTCTCAAGCGTCATATCAGCGAATACACAAACAATTGAGCTGACGGGGCCATCGCAATCAATTTTTTCGTTCAGTGACAACTACGGGCACCAGCCGTAATTACCGCGGGGGTTTCGAGGAACCCGTTGGGGAGGAAGGCACGATTTCAACATTTTTTTCTGATAATGATAATTAAGTAATATTGTAATGTTAATAGATTCATCTCGAGATTTTTTTTTTCCAGCGCGTTAATGAATTCCCGAGGCGCCAAGATATGCCGCATTAATGAAAGTGTAGCTTTTTCCACTTTATTGCAAATATAGAGTCGCTGAATGTTTTAAAGAAGCATAATGCAACTTAGTGGTGGCGCAGTGGCGCAACGAGCAGCGCTGCTGTCCCACAGCAAGAAAGTCCCAGGTTCGGTTCCCGGCTCGGGTGCCTTTCTGTGTGGAGTTTGCGTGTTCTCTCTACCCGCGTCCGCGTGGGTTTTTGTCGTGTACTCCGGTTTCCCCACTACCGTCCAAAGACACGCTGCTGCCTAAGTTAATTCGTCTGCGGAGTAAATTGTCCCAAAAAAAAGTGCCCTGCGAAGTGCTGGCGTCACTTTGTGGGTATAGCCCAGTCTTGCGCCCTGTATCTACCGAGATAGGCTCTGGGCCCCGATGACCTTGTACAGGCTTAAGCGGGTACTGATACTAAAACTTTGAATATTACTTATAACTCGACGAGCAAATCCCACGCCTGATCATGGACGAGACACGGATGCGAAGGCGTAGCGAGGAATCCTTAGAGAGGTGGGGAGAAGGGGGTCATGCAGTCAGCTGGTGACAACATTTACCAGACACTGTGTCCTGTATATTACGTTTATCGGCCAATGACTTAATGAGATTTTTTTTTTACTTGTGGGGGGGGGAAACCGGAGAATTTATAAGAAACCCACGCGCGAACAGAGGAAGAAAACACAAACACTCACACAGAAAGGTGCCCGAGGCAGGAATAGAACCACCTCGGGCAGGATTTTCTTGCTGTGAGATGCAGGTGTTATCACAATGCCACTCTGCCACCCACGCACGTAGATATTTAAAATAAAAATCGTGTCAAGTATTCCCCATCACGGTAGCGGTGACGCTCAACATTTTTCAAATGTTTGCAAAGCCTCCGGACAATAGCTACACGTGTACCATTGCATGCAAATGTGCAAAGAAGAAACGTTGACAAATTTCTAAATTGGAAAGCGCAAACGTGCCCATCATCACGTGCACTGACTCTGTTTGGATATAATGATTGAAAATGACCTTTATTAAAATAACTGAACTCTGGTGTAACATTTAACCCACTGCTCTATAATAATAATAATAATATTAGCATTTCTCGAGCACTTTTCACCCAAGGGTCACAATGATCGCAAAGCACTGCACAGAGCTGTGGAGAGAACGGCACGTTGATCACAACGTCAGAATATATCATTTGAGTAAAATAATGAGAATAAATCAATGAAGTACGTCAACTAAAACTAAATTGTTAAAACTAATAAAGGTAGGGGGCGGCGCGGTGGC
>JAZEWT010000010.1:18671314-18682872 GCA_036362905.1 Mordacia mordax
GGCTCACCGCGACCCTGTATAGGACTAAGCGGTTTCAGACAATGAGATGAGATGAGACCTCACACTCGCCGCCGCAGCTGACGACACTTAACCGTCGCTTTGTTAAAAACGCTCCTGTTAGAAATGTATAAAGGGATAAACGAGTGGTGGGTGGCATGGTGACAGAGAGGGTAGCACTGCAGCAAGAGGGACCCCAGTTTGATTCCTAGCTCGGGTGTCTTTCGGTACGGTGTTGCATGTTCTCTCCCTGTGTCCACGTGGGTTTTCACCATGTACTCCGGTTTCCTCCCACCCACCACTCAAAGCCATGCTGCCGAGGTGAATTGGTCTGCTAGTCAAATTGCCCCTGGTGCCCTGCGATGGGTTGGCAGCCGATAATGGTTGTAGCCCTGCCAGGCGCCCTGCGTCTGCCAGGATAGGCTTCTCATCATCAACAGTCGCCCCGACCTCCATCGTCCGTCTTTCACGTGTGAACGATCAGAAGGCGAAATCAAAAAGTCGACAGTGCGTGCAGGAGTGGTGCACGGGTTAGTGCACTGGGTTGTAAAACTGATGTCAGCGATGGCAAAACATTGGTGGCAAGCGATGTCCGAACCAGTCCGAGACACCTTCCCCCCTCTCACCGACCCACACTCATCAGCAGAGTGAAATAGGAGAGAGGCACATTTAGAAAATGGTTGAAAATTACTTTTTAATTTTGTATTTATCTTATCTCATCTCATTATCTGAAACCGCTTAATCCTATATAGGGTCATGGTGAGCCGAAGCCTATCCCGGAAACACAGGGCGTAATGCAGGAATACACCCGACGACGGGACGCCAGTTCATCGCCGAATTTTGTATTTATATTTTTACGTATACCGTTCCAGTATACATTCGATTGTACGCAGCAGCACACTGTAACTGAATTGACAAGGCATAATATTAAAATGTGAGCTATATCACGTATTTAAACGTCAACATCCTTGCAATGATTTCCACCTTGAAAAATACTGCGGCCCCCACACGCAGCTGATATTGTTTTGATTATTATTTGTCGTTGCGTTTGTTTACGCCGAAAAAACGTCCCACCTGAGTCTCAAGACTCTTTCACAAGGGGGTCTTGGCATGCTTTAACAACGGAAGTTGACGGTTTTTGTATGTTACTGCTTACTTTGTGATTGTGGCTCGGATTAGGGTGTCATTGTTGCATAATTTAATGGTGTAAATTCGTTCAATTAACGTGTGATTTTATATATTGTTTGCATTGGTTAGTTCGAATATTTATTGCATTACAGGGATCCCACATCCAAAGCTTATCTCACCAACAAGGCTCTCACTGGCGCTGCTCCGATATACATCCGTGACCTACTTCAGGCACGCTCCTTAACACGACAACTTCGAATCTCCAATACGGGCTTTGCTACATGTGCCCAGATCGCACCTACATTCTATGGGTGACAGAGCCATCTCGCGCGCTGCTCCCAGACTCTGGAATGCCCCTCCACTGGAGATTCGGTGAGCTAAGTCCCTGTGCGTCTTCAAATCGCGTCTCAAGGCTCACTTGTTATGTAACACTTTCAAGTTCTCTGGCTAGGACTGGTGATGCGGCTCACTGTTGTCGTGCTGGGATGATGGCTCGCTGCCGATCTACGCCTGCTCAGGAACGCTTATTCCCTCCTTCGTTTATTTAACAATTGTTTAATCTGTTATTTTACGTCCTTCGGTTATTTCTAGCCATTATTTTACTTTAATTCATCTTCTCTGATGTTGTTGTTGTTGTTGATGACATGCCCTTCTCTCCACAGCTCTGTGCAGCACTTTGTCGCCCTCGGGTGAGAGGCGCTCTAGAAATGACATTATTATTATTATTATGACCCGCGCCGTTCCCTCGAGTACCACCACGTACTGGGGGCGCACGCACGCACGCACACACGCGAACTGGCGTGCGAGCATTCTAAATCCACAACTCCCCCGGACCTGTTTACTGTGAACTCCCCACCCTCTGAAGCGCAGTTTCTCCATCATGCGTGAGAGCCGCGTTAAGCGACAGCTGGCGCAACACGTGGACAACACAGGGCGGCACAGAGCGGCCAGCGATTGCGAGACCTCCGCTGGCCTTGCTGCGGCCGTTTAAACACACTGTACGTTTTATTATTGCGCATGAATTGTTATTATAATGCCCGTATACTTTACTGGGTCCCTTTAGGATAGGGGGAAACAATTTCACAAAATGTTATTTTTTTATTGTGAAAGCAAAAGAGTTTTAAACTGTGCTTAGATTCACAGCGGCCTGGCAGCAATTGAGGGCAATCAATCCCTCCACTCCCCCCTTAGTTGTGAAATCCCCGTGTGAGACAGACTTCTTACGTTAGCATGTACCAGTAGGTAGAACACAGAAACACAACCACATGTTCGGATGATATGTATCCGAGCCCTATTAAAGATCACTTAATCCGTAAGTGTTTGCAATGGTCACTTTTTTTTTAAATAATGAACAAGTCTTTTTGCTCGTTGTGATGGTTTTTTCGCTGGGGGGACGGCATCTGAAAGGAGATTAAGATGTGTGCAACGCATTAAAAAAGACAAACCTCCCCCCCACACACACTTCCCCGACGCTCCCCTCCACCACACTTAGCCTTATGGAGTGTCGAGCCAAGTGCAGTTAACAAGCACTTATTAAGGCTTACCGCAGCATACATGGGATGGGGGTGGCACGCGGTCGAGCTAGAACAATGCAGCAATTCATCGATGATTATTATTGATTCTCAAGGAATTGACGGGATTGCCCAGGAGGAGCAGCAAAAAGGGCAACTTGTCCCACATCGCAAACGAAAGACAGCCCCACAACCGACCTGTTTTTGTGGCTTTATGTCGAACGTGTAAAGGGGGGAGGGACGCACTTGGAATTTTGTCCGAGGTATCGACACTCACTCTGTGTCACGTGTGTGAGAATCCATTATTTTTTGTGGTGGGTGAGGCTTGCCGTCGGCAACGAATGTGCCGCGCTGCCAAACACATCGTTGCACTGCACATCTATGTTCCCATATCCATACTCACTGCCTTCACCGACCCGCACTGACCGGCACGGGTCACGCTTTGGTCGGATAATACTGCCAAGCCCACGAACCGTGCCAACAGCATCGGCGGATTAGAGTTGCCATCTGTCCTGCTCTGACTCCGAGGGTCCGGGAGAGGCCCCACGGATCGAGACCAGAATGGCTCAGAAAGCGTTGCTGTGGCCTGTGCCATGCCCAACCACCTTCATCTCCACAGTCGTGCAGGGTGGCACAGCAGTAATATCTGCGACTGACAGAATGAAAGCTCTGCCCTGAAGCACTTCCATGTCCTGCCTCTGGCACCTTTCCGCGTGGACTTTGTGCGTTCTCCCTCTGCTCTGCGCGTGTTTCCACCAGGTTCTCTGGTTGCCGCGACTAAAAATAAAAGCAATTAATTAATTATCTGATAACATCGTAACACGCAGGAAGAGATTTCAAGCTCACCGGGGTGGGGTTTTTTTTACTGTGATAATAAACATCAATCTTTCTCAACATAGGATGCATTGTCTGGCAGGTGTTGACGCCGGCTGCCTGCACCGTTACCTGCCCCCCCCTCTCTACTGTTCCCTCTCTACGCCTCCGCATCCATGTCTCCTCCATGAGCAGGTGTGGAATTTGCGCGGCGCTGCGTTACAAATTGTATTATTATTATTGCACAATGTACTGTTTTAAGGCCAAATTCTCCATGGAGAGACCGAAAATAGATTCTGATACCGCTCGCTGTAGATCGTAAATCCTTCTCCGCAACCGTAAACTCATTCCTCCGTCTGCGTCAGTTGCCAAATGTGAATAACTCGCCACCTGTTTCTCTGAAACGTTGTAAAAAAACAATTCTGCTCGCATCGTGATGTCTGCCCATCCTATATATGCTTCCCATTATACACCCCACCACCTCTCCTTGACCCGCCTTTCCAGTCACCCCAAATGACATCCCGACAATCATTCCCAGCCTAATTCCTTCCTTCATTGATCCCCTTCCTGTCAAACCCATCCATCACTGCCGACCCACTCTAGCTCCTTACGTCACCAGCTTCACTAATGCTCCCAGTGGTGGATCAAAGGTGGTGGTGCAGCGACGGCCCCCAAGTCCCCCAAGCTATCCACCTTGAGACCCCGAAAATTAGTATCGTATTGATATTCACAAGAGGAAGGCTTTTTGTGATGGAGCTCGTGTTTTTATATGCGGATGCATGTTTGTCCGAATTGAGGGCATCAGGATCAGACCATTCATAGGCGCGCACTTAATCTGCACAACCACACCGAGGGTTTTATATCGAACGTAAGCGTTACGGCCCGATTATTGATTGCGCGTAGCAAACTTCGGAGAGCCAGCGATATTCATAAAACGATATTAGAAGAAAATCTAAGTCAAAGCAGTCATGTCAGCGATAATATTATCAACAAGAGACGTCAGAAGAACGTTTTACGCACTTGGAATAACATCTTCCGTAAGCCAAGTGCTTTCCTAATATAGCGATTCATGCTGTTGAGTAACGTTAAGGCCCCATTTAAAAAGCTTGAAATCATTCCAGGACCTTCCACTCCCCCCATCTGCTTCCTACCCCCTACGGCCTTCACCGCCACACCTTGTTGAGAAACTTCTCGATCTAATGATGTAGGTTTTCACGGCTCGATGCATGATGATTACTTCGAAAAACTGCTCTCTCGGGACAGCCGCGTCGATCGCTTCCTCTCTCTACCTCGCGACGTTCGCCTCATACGTTAGAGGCATCATCAGGCGCCTGAGGATGCGAGGTGGAGAGAGAGAGAGAGAGCGATCGACGCGGCTGTCCCAAGAGAGCAGTTTTCGAAGCAATCATCAAACTTTTAGATCGATGGTCATGAATTAGTCAGCGTCACAAAAATCTCTGCTCCCGCACCCTGCATTCATCGAGCCTCGCCTTGCATCGCGTCTGGACTTCCCTTGGATGAATGTGTTTCAAAACTGATGGCACTTGTCGGCAATGAGTCCATCGTTAGTTAAGGCTGCGGCTTGACTGTGCACCAAACGTAAGCACTGACACTACACATGACCTTGACGGGTTCATGGAAGAGTCCACAAGCCACTACACGAGGGATTCCCACACACACACACACACGCAAACACTTTCGATCCGTCAGTTAAAGTTTCAAATTCTTTTCCTTCAAACAAAAAAACCACAATTCATCCTGTCTGAAATATGAAATGCATCCGATGGTGCCGTGATTGGCAGGCAATGCTCAAGATGCTCCACATTAGTATTACACAACGTATAAGTAACAAAAGGGTGGCTCAGTGGCTCCTCAGTGGCTAACGCTTTCGCCTCACAGCACCAAGGTCCTGGGTTCGATTCCCGGCTCGGGTGACTTTTTCTGTGCGGAGTTTGCCTGCTTTCTGTCCGTGCCCGCGTAGGTTTTTCGCCAGGTACCCCGGTTTCCTCCCACCGTCCAAAGACACGCTGCTGACTAGGTTAATCGGCCTGTGCCCTGCGATGTACTGGCGTCACATCCTGAGTATTCCCCCGCCTTGCGCCATATGTAGGCAGGGACAGGCTCTGGCCCACGGTGACCCTATACAGGATTAAGTAGGTATATATAATAAATGAATAAGTAACAAATAATACGAATGTGCACATTCACGATGAAAATGTTCCGCGTGTGATGACACGATGCCGTTACGATTATCTACATTCCGTGGACTACAAAGTACCATTGCCTTCGCATGGGTTCCTAAATGGGACCGCATATCAAGACGCTGCACAGACACCACCGTTATGTTTATTCAATTCAGACAAGTAATCCGTCACGGAGATGAAGGGGGAAAAGACTCGGGAGCTCTTGGAAGGTGGACTGAACTGAGGACAGGGAGCCAAGAGCACGGGCGGCTGGGTGGAGGGAATCGTGGAATGTGGAGCCATCGGTGGAGCAAATGCTAAACGAAAGCCCCCACTGTAACATGATAATAACATAAGTTATAACGCGCCACGCGAATTCCACGCCCAGTCATGAACGAGACATGGATAGGAGAGTGAGAAGAATCCTGCAGGGAGGGGGGGAGGGGGTGGTGAGTCAGCCAGGCAGTCAGCCGGTGCCAACCCGCCACAGACTGCTTCCTATAATATGAAGATCTTAGCAATCCATCCATTAACGAGTGTTTTTTAGTTGTGGGAGGAAACTGGAGAATCCAGAAGAAATCCATGCAGAACGGGAATAGAACACAACAACGCCACAAAGACAAGCACCCGAGCCGGGAACCGAACCCGGGCCCTTCTCGCCGCGAGACGGCCGCGCCGCCCACTGTTGACCGAGCGCAGAGTGAGAATCCGTTCACGGGACCCGATCAAATGACGCGGCGTCGCCTTTCATCGGCGCAGCAACGACGGCTCCGCCGCGGGGCTCCCGCCGCGGCACCGTGCGCGCCGACTGCGCCCGCGGGGACGGGGCGCCGCGGCGGGCGCCGCGGTGGCGCCGCGGCAGGCGCCGCGGCGGCGCGCGCGCGCGGCGGCTCACCTGCTTGGAGGTCGACGTGGAGGCGCAGCAGTCCCCTCCGTCGTACCGGCAGTAGGCGTTGTTGTTCATCGGGTCGCAGTAGCCATCGCCGACCCACAGCTGGGACGCGCGCGCACGCACACGGGGACGGAACACGCGCGTGCGTCAGCGGCGGTCGTGGCGCGCGGCGCCGCCTAGGGGGTGGCCTCGTCTCGCCGTTCCATCGGCTTCCTTCACGACGTTTCGCGTCGCCCACCGAAGGGCGTGAAGGAAGGGGATGGAGAGCTCGACAAGGCCGTGCCGAGAGAAATGCTTTGGAGGACGAATCCCAACATTAACGATTTTTAATTAATAATGTCATTTATTCGGGTGGCACGGTGGCGCGGCAAGGCAGTGCTGTCACCTCACAGTAACAAAAAAAAGTACCAGGGTTTTATTCCCAGCCTGGTTGCTTCTGTGTGTCGCGTTACGCACTTTCTCCCCGTGTCCGCGCGGGTGTTTGCTGGGTACTCCGGTTTCCTCCCACATTCCAAAGAGACGCTCCTGCCGGTGTCCAGATTGATTGGCCTGCTGACCAAATTGCCTCCCGGTGCCTTGCAACGTACTCGTGTCCCAGCAAGTATAGCTCTGCTTTGTGCCCTGTATCTGCTGGGATAGGCTCCAGGTTTACCGCAACCCCGCACAGGATTAAGCGGGTACTGATAATGAATGAAAGCACTTTAATTATCCAGCAGAGTTACCCTGAGTTTAAGGGTAGCGGTTGAACGATGCACCAGTTCGTGGAATAATGTTAATTCCTAAGCTCATGACACGTGCATTGAATTACGTGCAGGGGAAAATGTTTTCAATGTTTTTCTACTCAGATACATGGATACGATCTGACTTGTTCGGGTGGGTTTAGAATGATCTGGTTATAGATTACAAGTTGGGAAACCGCTGCAGCAGGTTAGATATACAAATCGCTGAAATAGTCATTCGGCGGATCTCTTTACAGCCGTACTCCATTCTCGAGCGCACATGGAATTTTACTTACATGAAAGGATGAGGATTTACATTTAAGAGCGCTTAACTGGGACCGCACCTCAAAGCACTGCACAATACGCATAAATAACTCGGGACAACCAAGAAAAAATGGCCATGAAATGGGGAAAACAGATTTTTTGAAAAGAACAGAAAAATGAAAATGGGAATTTCAGATTCATACGTAGCTTCGAGGTTATTGGGGTTTAGCGTCATGGTTTGACTTAAGAATATTTGCTTAATGGTGGATGAACGTTGCGGCCTCTCGTGGCTGCGCGAGTGTCATGCGTGCTTGTGACGCGCAGCGTACGCGAGCCGACAAGAAATGACGCTTGCACATATAACTCAATGGACGTGCAGTGTGCTCATGATACGGATGTAGGCTCTAACGGCTTGGCGCGTGATCATTGCTCTCCAACGCCATTTTACGGTGAAAACTATTGGGGAAAGTCTCTGAAATCCGTCTGTGAGCGCGGCCCCCCTTCACCCCTCTACGTTCGAAACCCAACTGCACCCCCCCAGCAGGATTAACGGGACCCAGCGCAGTTCATTCGATGTGTGGCCTATCCCTGCAGACTTTTAGTCTGCCGGGATAGGCTCCGGCTCACCGTGACCCTGTATAGGACTAAGCGGTTTCAGACAATGAGATGATATGAGATGGGTTAAGAGTCAGCGTGTGTTCTCCAGTTTAAAGTTCCTTATCGCTGTCATTTAATTGCATAAGTACGTGGCCTCTTTGTAGCTGGGATTTTCCACGTCATCTGCCTTTGCACTTTTTAATTTGTATTTCAGCTCTGTGCAACACCATGTGCTGTTCATATATCCAGGTCTTATTTAAGTGCTGAGTCGACACAGGGGGTGGCCCACCTACTATACCATTGAGGATGTTATCCTCAGCTGGGAATGTTAGGTCGCCGGGTTCGTAGTACAGCAACTCACACACAAACACATACAGACCATTCTCACTGAGCAGATGATGCAAGCATAGTTGTATTGTGTAAAACATAAAAAAACGCTAAAACTACACGCATTGAAAATTAAGTGGATAGTAAAACTTTAAACGGATCCAGAATTTCGTAGAATTATTATTGCAAAATGTCACGGAATATCTGCTAATTGTACCCAGTACCACACTGTTAAAATGTAACCGCAGAAACCATGAGATGTTTTTAACGCGCTGCTGCTGCTGCTGGATGAGTCGGCTCATCCCGGGATCACGAGAGGCGACGGACGGGGGGGGGGAGGGGGGCTTGGGGGAGCCTTCATCCGGCAGTGGAACGATGATGGCTGATGACGGTGAAGAAGAGAAGACGTGGAAAACCGCAGCATTCCGATAGCGTCATCATTGCCGATTCTATCTCGTACTCTGGGACAGGGTTATAAACCATTAATGGCCAAAATCAAATACGATTGCTATGATCTGAATACTGTTGCTGTTGCCGGTTTAAACGGCTACTATTCAGGTTGAGGGCGGCACCGTGGCCCAGTGGGTAGCGCTGTCGCCTCACAGCAAGAAGGTCCCGGGTCCGAATCTCGGCTCGGGTGCCTTTCTGTGTGGAGTTTGCATGTTCTCTCGTGTCCGCGTTGGTTTTCGCCGGGCACTACGGTTTCCTGCCACAGTCTAAAAAACGTGCTACTGCATAGGTTTAATTGGCTTGTAGACTAAATTGCCCTCAGTGCCCTGTGATGGACTGGCGTCCCATCGTGGGTGTATCCCTGCCATGCACCCTGTGCCTGCCGGGAGAGGCTCCGGATCACCGCGAACCTGTACAGGACTAAGCGGTTTCTGACAATGAGACGCGATGAGATTCAGGTTGAGCCAGGTCAACCACTGCCAAATGGTGCGGGCATTGGAGCAGAGATTTTCTTCCAGATGCTCTTCCTGATGCCAACCCCTCCTTTAGTCGGAGAGTCTTCGAGTCATTGTTTATCTGGGATTTTCCCCCAGACCTGTTCAGCAAATAAAACACTACCAGGAGTTTAAAACCTCAGACCTCTTCCCCAAGTGAGACCCCAGCATAAACACTAGACTCCAGAGCTGTTCACTAAGGGAGATCCAATCAGGAATGCTGGCCTCCAGGTGGCACAGCTCTGGGGTTCAATGGAACATGCAAGCCCCTCCACCATGATAGGATTACTGTGGGTCAATCAAAAACAGTTTTGGATTTCCATCAGTCATACTAAACACATGAGCAGGCAGAATCCGGATTGCAATTTGTCATTTTAAATTGTAGAATTTGTCTTCTCTATATTACACTACACACATCACGCAATCCCAATTATAGGCACAATGTCCTAATTTCTAGACTTCTCTATCAATTAGCCTCACTGGCCGATTCCATTGTACATTTTATAAAGGCTACTTTTTACGCTGTCACCAAATGAGTGACGACGGGCGGCTGGAAAAATTAACCACAGACCCGACGCGCGGAGATTAAACCACAAACGAGGACAACGTAAGTGTCCCAGGCACGCACAGCAAAGCTAATTTACGACATTAAAAATCCAACACTGGACTCCCCGCAGCTTAATTCGCGTGATCAAAGCGTGGTAACCTATCTGACAAGCCTCTACATATTACGTTGTTAATGCAACCCAGACGCCGTGTGCCGCTTCATTATCTCCGTGTATATATGCGTGATGTGCTCCACGTTGCAGTGGTTAGCGGAGTTGAAACGAGTGGCTCGAGTTAATTTGATCTCCACCACCCACCTCTGTCTATGCCCGCGCCTTGCAAATGGGTGCGGCGGCAAGTCGACTGGGCAGGCCACGTGTGGGAGAGAGGTGGGTAACGCGTGGGTACTCCCAACCGCTTACAAGACAAGTTTGACCGGCGTGGGAAATTAGGCAAAAATACCATCTGGAGGTGCTCGCCACACCTCCCTTCGAGCGTTAGGCCCTTCTGCCCGGCAGCAGTGTGAGCAAGAAATTGCAGCTCTGCACCTTAACATGTCTATACACGGGCCCATCGGAAAAGACACTCGTTGAAAATTGCCTCGATTTGATGGAAAAAGAAAAGATTTCGCACTCTTTGGCAATAATATAGGCGTTAAGATCTTCACATGCGGCAAAATATGCAAACAACATGCCTTGAGAAAGCATGCATTGTCGTTGAAAAGGAGTGGGCCACACCAGCCGCAGCCTTTTTTGTGGCCTCTTCCCGCTAATTATGGAAGTATTTCACTTACAGCAATTAGCTTTGTGTCATGGAACACGTAAATCTTGGTGGCTTATTACCGGCGTGTCCAGGAATTACCCACATGTGGTTGAACGATTCAAGGCAGAAATCACTGCTGCCGCTGCTGTGGAGAACATCACTGAAGAAATACTCGCTGCGGTTGTGGAAAAATTTCAGTGAACGTCTGCAAATCATATTGGGGGTGCAAAGGGGATCACAGATTGAAATTTTTTTGCACGAGGAAAAAAAATCCCCCGTGCTTTGTCGAGATCAGTGATGTGGGTAAAATATTCCAGTAAATACATGCACTGCCAACTGGAGCATATTTTTATGACCCTGTATATCAGTGGTCTCCAACCTTTTAAAACGCAAGATCACTTTTGAAAATCTAAATGCAACACAAGTTCTACAGTTAAAAAATAGTTAAGTACTATGTCCCACACAAAATGTACTCACGTATTCAGAGTTGCTGGGAACGATTTCCGAGTCTGTCCCAGAATCGACTCCCGCATCGATATCCCATTCAAATATACCTCTACACTGCGTGGTGATGCGATTACACGTGCGACTCAACGTGAGCCCACCGGAGCTACATTAGCATCGACTGTTCAAGACTCTGGGATCCACCCAGTCGATCAGGATCGACTGGTTGGAGACCAATGTTGTGGATTCACACAGCGAAGGAACTGTTCAGCTATGTAATATTTTTAACAACTGTACAGCAGGGAAGGGGTAAGAAAGGTTAGAGTACATCACGGTGCACCGGGGCCAATTTCGTTAGGACATTCAACTTGGGCAGTATATCTTTGGACTGTGGGAGGAAAACGGAGTACCTGGCAAAAACGTGCAAACTC
>JAZEWT010000010.1:18759313-18772491 GCA_036362905.1 Mordacia mordax
GTCTCCCCCCACGAAGGGCGCGTAAGCTCACCGGCATAGCTCATGTAGTTGTTGAACGGCGTGTGCAGAAAGAAGCGCTGATTGCACGTGTCATTGCGAGGCTCCGGGTCGTGGCACAGCTTATTCTGCGGCGTGGGGGCCGTGTCGGCGCACAGGTCCCCCTTCTCGAGCGACGGCGTCGTCTCTTGGCACGGGTCGTTACACGACTCCGTCTCGGACACGCCGCGGAAGACGTGGTACAGTCCCAGGTTGTGGCCCAGCTCGTGTATGATGGTGTGCGTGTGGCCCGCCTTGCCGTAGTAGATGGGGTTGAGGACCACGCCGCCTGTTGCGTTCGCGCAAAAGAAAATTTGACAACATCAGTGACATCCACAGGGCGGCGCGGTGGCCCAGTGGTTAGCGCTGTCGCCTCACAGCAAGAAGGTCCCGGGTTCGAATCTCTCGGCTCGGGTGCATTTCTGTGTGGAGTTTGCATGTTCTCTCCCCGTGTCCGCGTGGGTTTTCGCCGGGCACTCCGGTTTCCTCCCACAGTCCAAAAGCATGCTGCTGCATAGGTTAATTGGCTCGCAGACTACATTGCCCCGCAGTGCCCGGCGATGGACTGGCGTCCCTTCGTGGGTGTATCCCTGCCTTGCGCCCTGTGTCTGCCGGGATAGGCTCCGGCTCACCGTGACCCTGTATAGGACTAAGCGGTTTCAGACAATGAGATGAGATGAGATCAATACTCGCTCGAATCCTGTTAAGGGTAGAGGGGGCCCAGAGCCATCCCGGTAGACAGAGGGCGCAAGGCGAGGCTATAACCAAGGATAATAATAATAATACATTGCACTTCCAGAGAGCTTTTCACCCGAGGGTCGCAAAGTGCTGCGCGGAGCTGTGGAGAGAACGGAATGTGAGCAACAACAAGGACATATGAACGAAAATTCAACAACAATAGCATTTTTAATTCCACATCAGGAGCTGTGGAGAGAGCGTAATGTCAACAACAGCATCAAGATTCACGCCAGTACATCGCAAGGCACTGGGGGCAATTTCCTCAGCAGGCCAATTAGCCTGGGCAGCAGCAGCGTGTCTTTAGACGGTGGGAGGAAAACGGAGTACCCGACAGCGCCTTTCAGCCAGAGGTTTCAAAGCGCTGCGGGAAATCTCACAGACATGGGACGGAGGCAGCCACGAAAGGCTGCCTCTGTCCCACACATAATATTGCCTACAAATTGTGATGCAACTGACCAAGTAATAAATGAATGCGGTTTTTTTTAGTCGTGCGAGCAAATCAGAAATCCCGGAGGAAATCCACACAGAACACGAGAAGAACACAGAAACACCAAACAGAAACGCGCCTTGAGCGCGAATCGCACCGCACTTGGCAAGACTTTTTGTCTGTGAAGAGACGCAGACGTCACAACTGAACAGCCGTCCTGCCGCTCTTTCGGGATAGCAGTGTCGAGCGTCACAACCTCGTCTCACGGGAGCAACGCTCGACACGGCAAGCGACCGAGCATCGAAATACAATCAGATTGGTGGACACGGACGAGCTGAGAGGGTGGCCAGGCAGCCGCAGACAGAAATTACAGGAGGCCCGATTTGATATTTGTGATTACACTATGGGTAATTATGGCCCCCTTCAATTGTGGTATTTATAATATAGAAGGGAGCAATACAAAAATGCTGATTTCATCTCCCGTCAGAATATAAGCAGCAATTGTAATATTATCAGATTCGAAATTATACTGTTTCCTAATTTTCACACAAATTATTGAAATAAACGCTGCGCAGTTGCTTTGAGCATCAAACTGCGGAAGAGCTGAACAATGAACACCCTTGTTAGCCCAATAAAGCCATAATTACGGTAATTCCGTAAATGGCCCACGTATCTCTAAATCTATATTGTTTACAGGGAGCGGTGGTGCCGCGGTTCAGACACTGCGCCAAAAAAACCAGGGCACCTTGGTTCCAAGCCACCGCTATACATGGGTGGTGAGGAATATCTGTAGCTGAGCATTGCTCTTAGGAGCTGCTCTTTCGGGATAGCCGTGCTGAGCTTAATGCCTCGCTGGTGCAATTCTTACACACAGAGCTGTAAAAACTCACGATAATACTTGGACACCTGTACCTTTTCCATCATACCCATCCCTTCTTTTTACTAGATACCTACACCGATCGTTGTCATGAAGTATGGCTAAACGTCACCCCATGTCTGTCAGTGGAGGGGGGAGGGGAGGCTTTCATCTAGCAGTTGATGAACAAGGAGCTGCAGTTGTTGCCGGTTTGAGAGGCTGCTGCCCGGGTTGATCCATTTTGGCTAGTTACCCCTCCAGTGGTGGAGGTATTGGAGCAGATTTTTACAATCGGATCCCCTTCCTGATACCAACCTCCTTTAGTCGGTGGGTCTTTGGATCGTTATTTGTCTGGAATCTCTCCCCAAACCTGTTCACCAAGAGAGACCCTAGCAGGAGCGCTAGACTCCAGACCTGTTAACCAAGAGAGACCCAAGCAGGAACGCTCGACTCCAGACCTGTTAACCAATGGAGACCCAAGCAGGAACGCTCGACTCCAGACCTGTTAACCAATGGAGACCCAAGCAGGAACGCTCGACTCCAGACCTGTTAACCAATGGAGACCCTAGCAGGAACGCAAGACTCCAGACCTGTTAACGAAGGAAAACCCTAGCACGAACGCTAAACTCCAGGCGCCATAGCTCTGGGAATCCCTGTAACGCACAAACCCCTCCATCACGATATGGTTACGATCCACGGGGGGCGGTGAGACACATTATAGAATTGTCTTATAAACAAGGCTAGGGAGCGGGAGAAGGACGGGAGTGGCAATTGTGCCCAATAACAATCTGTAGAGCGGTTAGAATCCACCCGGATGAGCCATTAGCACAGCGCTAATCGCACGGCCCGCGGCCTGTTAGTTACGTTTCACCACCGGCTGCCGAGTGGCCTCTCTCCGTGGCGGCTTGGTTGCAGCGATCACAGCTAATATTCCGCTCTTCCCCCCAATTGCCGATCCTTTAAGTCGTTGGACAAATCTGCGTTTAAAATGGGAAAGAAGATCGGCGCTCCGAAAGTCTTTAATCGCATCCAGACTCGCAGCTGATCGCCTCGACATTCCAACTGTGGTCTCCCATGTCGAGTTTGTCTCACACGCGGCACGGCGCTAATTGACAGGCGGCACGGCGCTAATTGACAGGCACGCTCAGAAAGCGTCGCTTGCAGACCGCAAACAATCGCTTGCAAGGGACGCTCTTTCGGCACCGCTGTGTCGAGCGTGGCTCCACCTCGGTCCGTCGCGACGTTTCGCGCCCGACATCGGAGGCATCCGTAGGCTAATGGCGATCCCTGCTCCAGCGTGGGAGGCGAAACGTCGCCAAGGAGAGAGGAAGCGAACGCTCGACACGGCCACCCCGGAAGAGCAATTTGTTTCTGGAGAACGTAAAATACACTAAATTCAAGCGATAAATCTGATTGTTGTTCGCACAGTTAAACCTTAGCCTATTTTACACAGTTGCACCGAATCCTCCGGCCACTTTCTTACCGGCACGCCATACCAGACTGTACCAGCGAACTTTCGCCTCTGGCTGTGGTGTGCCGACACGAGGCTGTGACTGGAAGACGGAGTCCCTTACCAAGGTGGGAGAGGGCTTCTTTATCCCAGGGCCATGTGGCCACACCGGCCAGGTCCTCGCCCACCGAGTTGGCGAAGTAGATGTTCAGATGCGTCGAGCCATTGAGCCGCAGAATCTCCTTGAACTCTTTGACGTCCAGGTAGATCCTTGGGCAAGGGCAAAATGAAATAAATTAAAAATGAGAATCCGCGGCTCCTCAAACAATCGTGGTGTGCTGAGCAGCGTTGCTGTCTTATAGCAAAAAGGCCCTGGGTTCGATTCCTGGCTCGGGTGTCTTTCCGTGTAGGGTTTGCAGGTCCTCCTCGTGTTCACATGGGTTTTCGCCAGGTACTGTGGTTCCCCCCCACAGTCCAAACAAATGCTGCCTAGGGTAATTGTCCTGACTAAATTACCCCCGGTGCCCTAAGATGTTGTAACTTGTTTACTTCTCCTCGCTGGACGACTGTTAAAAAAAGTAAAATAGCTCAAAGCTTCCTTCCAGTTTAAATACAAACTCTTAGAGGTGAATATTTCCAAATTGCTTGGATTGCACAATCCGGCTAAGAATGCCATTCTTTTAGAAATGCTCTCAACAGCTGCTCTCCCGGGATACCTGTGTCGCGTGTACCTCCCCTCCCTCCTTCACAATGCTTCGCCTGCCACGTTGGAGGAATCGCCAGGCTAACGGACATCGCTCGACATGGCCATCCTGAAATAGCGGCTAATTAAGAGCGTTTCCCATTCTTAGGGCCGTGAATAACTATGCCAATGCAATGTTACTCTACTGTGTTCATCTCTACCGATTAACAGGGATCCCGTCTCCGTCTGGGTGTCTTGTGCACCTACACTGTGACTCCATGTGCGTTGACTTGAATGCATGATTCAACTCCATTGCACAACCGTTAAACTTCGATAGATTGTCCTGAAATTCACGACACTTCAGTGTAAGAGCCCGATGAATGAAACCAGGAGGTGTGACCTTGAAAATAACGAACCTGAATTCCGAGTGGCACCATAATATCTAGGCTATAAAAGACAATTGAATCCATTTGGACAGATCGCACCAAGTCATTACCTTTTCAATAGCGACTTATAAACACTGACGGAACCCAAGTCACTGTTATGTCAGGACCGTGCTTATATAAGGCGTGCCTATGAGTGGCTCCGAATGTGTGTGCCTTAGAATGTGTGGGGGAGTGAGGTTATTATAGGCGAGAGGCGGCGACGCTGGCATTAATTCACTACTTGTCGAAAGGAAAGTGAGAGTGCGTTGTGAATGAAGCGAACGTCTGGCCGCGTGCTCTGGAATGTGTGACGTTGGTTTAACGCCACACTTTAACAAAAAAAAAATCGGAACAAGAAAAGCAGCGAGCACAGCGGCTCCTCTCGACCGCAACCGAACGCATCTCCGCCCCACGTGGCCGATGCACGCTACGATGACGACGCGACGACGTCATCGGCGAACAACTTCCGGGTGGGATGAAGGCTCACAGGCGACGAATCGGTTCATCGCTCGGATCAGCAATTTGGACGTCTAACATTTAGCGTTGAGCACACACCGCCGTACGGTATTTAAATCAGGGATTGCTGATGTCAAATAGATGGCTGTGTGTTATTGCAGCAGAAAGTAGCCAGTGAGCTTGCAAGCTCTCGACGTGGGATTCCTGCAGCACAATAAACGTCTGAACTGACCAACGCAACAACGCATAAAAGCAACAAATAAACTTGCTCATAAGAACGTGATTGCTTTCCAGAGCAGTTACTTTACTTATAGTCGTATCAAGCGCTCCTCCTCTCTCCTTCGCGACGTTTTGCCTCCCGCATTGGAAGCCAACTTCAGACTAGGAGCTGTCAACCGCTTGCACCTCAAGGCCCACTTGGGTCTGGGTCTCCACGCACCACTAGGTGGAGGTCACGACGCACCGCTAAGAATGGTAGAGATAGATAAGGGACTACATCAGCAGCACCACTGCATTCCAACACCACGGCTCATGTTCTAACCACGACCTGAAAGGTCACAAACTCCCCTTTGGCTGCTTGCACTGCCCGGCTCTGGGAATTCCGAATGTCTTCCCTGCTGGGGGTCTTTTCTTTTTTTATCAAAACGCGTACCTCCGCTGCAAGCTAAAAAAATCACCGATATAACCTGAACACAATGTAGGGTCGAGTGCTGTTAGCGAGACCCTATTAAAGCCAGCACGGCACATCAGGGGGTGGGTGCCTAGCACAGGCGTGAGTGCACCACACACAAACACCACGCACGTAAGCGCGCATGCACGCACACACTCACCCCGAACACGAAGACAAAGATCCCCCATATAGCCTTAACAGACTGTAGGGTCAAGTGCCGTTAGCGAGCGCCTGTGAAGGTCGGTACGGCACACGCAGAGGTGGGTGGCCAGCACCACGCTCGGCCGCCTTTGTCTCCCTAATGGCAATGTTTACACACTGCACCAGTTACTCATTTGAGGCTGAGTTGACCTAGGGGAGGCCCGGGACCGGTTCAAAAAAATCCTCACTGGTGTTGGCCGTGAGGAGGACTCGAACTCGGGTCGCCAGGTTTGTGGCCCAAGGCGCTAACCGCTGAGCCACCGCTCCCCACGCACACACACACATATACACACACACGCACACACACGCACCTGTTGGGCGACTCTGGGTCGAAGCAGGTCCTCGTCACGTTTCCCGAGCTCTGCTTGCAGCAGTCGCCGCTGTCGAACGAGTTCTTCACCGTGTTGCACTGGGCGTCGCAAACGCCATTCTCCATCATTTCCAGACTGCAGTCGGCCAGGTATGCCGACGAGGACGAGGAAGAGGACGAGGACGAGGAATAGGACGGGGACAGGTAGTGTCCGGCGGGCGGCTGGCAGTCGCCCCCGTCGTATCCCGTCAACGGGTGGCTGCACTCGGGGTCACAGATCTGATTTCCCACCTTGGCGTGCTCACAGTTGGCCAGGATGACGCGCTGGCGCAGCGACGCGTTCACCACGTCCAGGACCGTAAGCTCCCACGAGATGTTGTACCTGCGTGCGGGTCGGCGGGTCACAGCACGCGCGCGCGTCGCTTTGCCGAGGCGAATGATCGCGACGAGGCATCCGATCGACAAACGCGCGGCACAAATTTAATTCCATTTCGAAAGCTTCGAGTCGAACAACGAATAGGCTCTCGTCCTCATCTCCTTCCCCAGCCTCCCTGTTGTATCATTATGCCTCTCAATCATTATTTGGGGCGGCACGGTGGCCCCAGTGGGAAGCGCTGTAGCCTCACAGCAAGAAGGGCCCGGGTTCGAATCTCGGCTCGGGTGCCTTTCTGTGTGGAGTTTGCGAGTTCTCTCCCCGTGTCCGCGTGGGTTTTTGCCGGGCACTCCGGTTTCCTCCCACAGTCCAAAAAAAACATGCTGCTGCATAGGTTAATTGGCTCGCAGCCTAAATTGCCCACAGTGCCCGGTAATGGACTGGCGTCCCGTCGTGGGCATATCCTTGCCTTGCGCCCTGTGTCTGCCGAGATAGGCTCCTGCTCACCGCGACCCTGTACAGGACTAAGCGGTTTCTGACAATGCGACGAGACACACACACACACAATACGTGCGCACACAGACATCAAGTACACACACCTGCATGCACACACGCGCACACATTCACACCCGCCAGACCCGGAACGCACGCACACACGTGTGCGCGCCGCACACGCGTGCCGCCCGTACCTTTGAAACGCCTCGTTAAGCACGCGGTGCTGGTCATCGATCTGCTCGCGGCTGACCGTCGGGTTCCTGCCGGGGGCCTCGTACACGTTCACCAGTCGGTAGCGCACCACCTTGGGCTCGCGCAGCGGCCAGTAGCCGTTGTAGCTCGAGATGACGTGCACGTTGTCGCACACCGTCTGCCCGCAGGGCGGTGGGACGAGCACGGGCCCGGCCGCCGGGGGCCCGGCCGCGCCGCCCGCGGCGGCCGCCCCGCTCGCCTGGACGGGCTGGACGCGGGGGTACGCGCCCCCCTTCACGGAGAGCCATCCGTCTTTGAGCTCGTCGAAGCCGTCGACGGCCGCGAGGTCCGCCTCCTGCCCGGCCGCGTCGACGCTCGACCGCACGCCGCGCTCGGCCCAGGCCCGAATCTCGCGCGGCGAGAGGGCCCTCTGCCAGAGGCGCAGGCCGTGCAGGAAGCCGCGGTACGCACGCTCGCCCCGCGTGTTGTCGCCGCCCACCATGAGCGTCTTGCAGGCGGCCACCTCGGGGGTGAAGAGCGGCGCCGCCTGGCCCGGGGCGCGGGAGCGGGCGACGAGGGCGCCGTTCACGAAGAGGCCCAGGCGCTGGCCGTCGTAGGTGGCCGCCAGGTGGGTCCAAACGTCGGGGACGTAGCGTAACGGCGACGCGAGCGTCGTGGCCGCGCGCGCGTTGTCGGCGTTCAGCGAGAAGAAGTAGCGCGAGCGGGTCGGTGCGTGGGCCCCCGACGCCGCCGACGCCGCCGACGCCGCCGACGCCGCCGCCACCGCCGCCGCGGCCGCGGCCGAGGGGCCACCGAACCCGGGCGGGTTGATGTGAACGATGCCAAGCGACCAGCCCTTGTCGTGCCGGCCGTAGAAGCAGTCGTCAAAGAGCCCTGCGAGGGGACGAGGGGGTGGGGAGGAGGGTGGAGACGACGCAGCGGCGGTCCGTCAGGAGAGGTGTCGACGAGAGGTTGGAGACACACGCCGCCTGATGCCTCCGGCATGGGTGACAAGACGCGAGGAAGAGACTGCGAGCGCTCAACATGACTCTCCCGTAAGAGCACCTCTTGAGAGTGATCATCATCGGTCCTTGCGTTGGGCAACGCGTGCAGGACTCGTGCTCATCGGATCAATGCTGCGGGCAGTTTGGATTGCAGCCATGACTCGCCACTGACGCGTATCTAAAACCAGGAGTCAAACCCCAAGGTCGCTGTGGCTTCGCCATCCCGTTGAGACAGCCGCCGCTCCTACACTCGCTGTGTACGCTCCTGTAGGCTGCGGCGGCGGATGCGCTTCACCCTGCGCGGCCCCTGGAGCCGTGCTTGATGCCCTTGTGGTCGCTACTGTGGACGCATTGCCACCCAAGCGCCGCTCACCCGCTGTACTGCTGAGCCACGCTGGTTCTCATGCCCGGTGATGTACTGGCGTTCCATCGTGGGCATATCCCTGCCTTGCGCCCTGCGTCTGCTGGGATAGGCCCCGGCTCACCCCGACCATGACAATAAGATGAGATAACCCACAAAACTGACAGTGGCTCAGATGTCCTCACTCGGAGAGACAACACAAAAAGCTACGCAACAACCAATTGATATCAAAGCCACTGATGATTTATTTCTTAGCGGAACATTTTTTGCCTCGCACATTTCCGCCACCATACCTTTAATTTCAGACGGAGTGCCAGAAACGGAGACATAAACACAGGACAATCCCCGCTTACTACCACTCTTGCTTTCGTGGAAATTGCCTACGCCGATACTAAATATTTCCGCGGCAAATGCCAGCATGCATCTTGATTATTCCTGTCATGCACCTCCCGTCCCTGCCCTCCCCTTCTACACCCCCCCCCCATAACAAATGGAAATTGTACAGCCTCTTTTGAGGTGCCAAGTCAAATAATATTTGATATGCGCGCTATTTATTTATTTATTTGTGTAAGTCCTTCGCTCCGTATGAATGGAGTCGCGTAAACGGATGTGTTTGTTCGTGCTCAAATCGCGCTGTGCCAGCCTGCAACTGGGTTATTTTTTGTTTTGTTTCCTCCTACATACTTTGTACCCGGTGCATATTCTGTACTTGAAAAAAAAAAGTATGCACTGGAGTACAGGCAGTGAAAAACAGCTTCAAGTAAACACGCCACGTGTGACTGTGTTTTTTTTTTGTGTAGGCGCTGGGATTTGTGTTATATCTCTCCTCTCTCTCCTCTCCGCTGTCCGTATCGGCCTCTGCTTAAAGTCACGACAAAAGTGGCATCTCCCGGCACTTAAGTGCGTTAACGTAACGCTCGCTAATCTCGGCAGTGTTTACGTTTACGCATATTTGCGACCCCAAGAGCGTAATTTTAGGCAGAAGGCGCCGCATTCGTGCACCGTTGAAAATAAGATCGGCGTGTTTTCATCGAAGAGTAAATCATTGGCTGCTGTTGGGCGGTAGGGCGGCTGTGCAAGCGGTGACATCCGCGCCTGGCAGAAGGAAGAGTCTGCCCCAGGCGGTTCGATACCGATAAGGAATTTCTAATTCGATAAGGGATTCCTTATGCGCCCGTATTCGAGTTTCTGCGTTCTCTCCCTGCGTTGTGCGTGGGTTTCCTGTGGGTTCTCCGTTTTCCTCTCCATAACTTAAAATAAAAACCCCACTAATTAATTGGCTGATAAAATGTTGGTGCCTGCTGACCTTATATCTACCTTCCCCCTCACACCCCTCTCTGCGGGTTGCTCTCGTCTCCGAGTCGTTTTGCCTTCCACAGGATACCTTCGACATTGGACGAATGCTGCGCCGAGCGTTAGAACTTGTAATGTTATAACCACAAGCGGCAGCGCAGTTATTCTGACATTCATCTCGAACGTGTTCCCCGCCTACCGTGTTCTGCGTTCCCCGCTCTCGAACTCTTGTGTCTGCTGGAGTTTGGTCAAATGTTTTCGGACCGATAACATTTTATAAATCCCGCACCTCCCCGCAACCCGCGCCGCCTCCGCCTGCCTCCAAACTTGCGCATAGTTTGCGTTTTATAGCGAGAGGAGAAAATAAAAACGATTATAAAACGAGAACCACGCAGCATCTCGACCGTAGACTCGTGACATTTCATTCGGATTTTTTCGCCCGGAAGATGTCTTCGTTTGTAATGCGCGCACGCGTGCTGTCTGCGCGCACCTACGTGCTGTCTGCGCGCACCTGCGTGCTGTCTGCGCGCACCTGCGTGCTATCTTTGCGTGCTATCTTTGCGTGCTATCTTGTGCAATGATTATACGACAAATGTTACATTAAGCGATTTCCCAATATAAGTATGAGTAACACTGATAATTTTGCATTTTTTATTTATAGCTGAAAGTCAGATCATATTTTAGAGGCAAATTGTTGCCAATTTTCCGTTCTAATGTCATTGTCGTTGACGTGCCGTTCTCTCCACAGCCCTGCGCAGCACTTTGTGACCCTCGGGTAAAAATGCGCTCTATAAATGCGATTATTATCTTTCATTATTATTATTTATCATCTGCATGCTGTCTGCCTCGGAGCTCGAGCAGGCACGAGCCACTGAAACGCGGCGGCTTGCACGGGGAGCTCATGCAATGGACAGAAGACGAAGGAAACAAAAAACGGGGCACCTGCCATTGCAACAAAAAAGTAACATAAAATACACAACAATGAATTCGACACGTTAAACCTTTCCCTTCTGAAACAGCCACTGATGCACAAGACTGCTGCGGAATCTTTATTTTTATTATGGGTTCTCCCTGATATAAGGGTCCCTAAAGGGACTTTACACATCCCTGATCTCATTTCCCCCATCAACATCTGAGACTTTTCCCGCTGGGAACAACAATTTTTTGACGCTGCGTTCTGTCTCAGCGCGCAGCTGAATTTGCCATCAAGCCCGTAGAGAAACGCCTTCTACCCAGCAAAAGGGGAGAAACTCACCTCCCCTTCCGACCGCTTACGGCAACGAGCGCGCAACAACAACAACAACAGCAACAAAAACGTAGACGGGACGAACGCTCGACACGGCTGCTCTCTCTCTCTCGAGAGAGAGAGAGAAAGAGAGAGAAAGAGAGAGAGAGCGACGCTTGCCCGTTGAGAGCGTCGATGATCCCGAACGCGCCGACAGCTGCTTGACATTACGAGTCAAAACCACCGGTGGGTTATTGGGCCGTGCGTGTCACCCAGTGAACTTTGGGCCAATGAAACGCCTTTTAAAAACAGAAAACCCTCCAGGAGAGTGACGGGCGACCGAGCAGTGCTCGTGTCACGTCGAGTGACGCGGAAATCGGCTGCGCAGCGGCTAGCGCACTGAGCTTACGAAGCCGGCGACCCGAGTTCGATTCCCGCTCGCAGCCAACATCGCTGACGGATACCTGAGCCGGCACCGGGCGTTCCCTAGTTCGACTCGGCCTTAAGCGACGAATAATTATTATCATAATAGTTGCACTGCCAGGACACTTTCAACCAGACGGTGCACATAGCGCTGCACAGAGCTGTGGAGAGAACGGTATATCAACAACATTAGAGTTCATCAATTAAAAGTTAAATAATGGCTATAAATCAACGATGGACATAAAATAGGAGCTAAACATTATTGTTAAACAAATAAAGGAAGGAAGAAGTGTTCCCGAGCAGGTGCAGGTCAACAGTGATTCATCATCCCAGCACAACAACAGTGAGCCGCATCAACAGCCCTCGCTGGAGGAGTTCAGTGTCGTACGGAATAAATGAGTCTTGAGACGGGGCTTGAAGATGCGCAGGGACTCAGCTGACCGAATTTCCAATGGAAGGGCATTCCAGCGTCTGGGAGCAGTGGGCGAGAAGGCTCTGTAAACCTGCCATGATGTGTAAACATCGTCACTGGGGAGATAGACGCAGACGGGTGTGGTGCTGGTCACCCACACCGCCCGTGCACCGTGCCAGTTTTCATAGGTGCTCGCTAAAAGCTCTTGCCTCAAAAGTCTGCCGAGGTTAGACGGGGTGGTCTTTGTATTTTAAAATAATAATAATAATAATAAAGTCCTGAAAACAGTGTCACGATTTCTCAGAGGGAAATATTTTTAGAAAGTCGTTATTTTTTCATCGCGCAAATCTGAAACGTGCAATGCTCCGATATACCAATGCCTTTTTTTTTACATTTACAGTACGTTAAATAATGCAGACAGGAATTCATAATTAATTACGTCTTCGTGGGGTTCGACCACAAAGACCGCTGCACTTCCAAGGAAAGACCAACTTTAATAATAATAATACGCGAACAGGGGCTGTGTTGTAATTCAGTCCTAAATGCAGGCAATATATAAATCTGTTGACAGCAGAGACTCGATATTGCTATGGGACTGCAATATACATTGAGAGGACATCAAAGGACATCGCAGTCGCTTGCACATTCCACACGGGCATCACATGTATAAAAAGTAACTTATATCAAAGAATTCAGGCAAAGGCAAAATCAATTATCGCTTGGCTTAGTATGACAGAGGAGACTTTAGAGCAGTCGGATAAGGATTCGTATTTGTATACTGCACGCGTGGACACGCACGCACGTGTGCGCGTGTGTACACGGAATGCACTTCATTAAATAACGGCAAAGCCTCGATTTCACGGATGACGAGCAGAAAAGGCATGCCCGGAAGTCCGTTACATGCGGATATGTATATGACGATCTTATATAGGCTGGGTAATGACCATAGCTCACAACAATCTCTATATTATGAACATCATTCGACAGAGAAATGGTTAATGGTGTTCATATATTAATGGGGTTCATATAATAATGGGGGTAATTCGCAGTGCTGCCGTCGATGTTTGTTCAGGGCACAGTGGTGAGTCCACGGCACCACTGGAGGCCAGGAAAGCTGCGTTAAAGTCCGAGCAGTAGCCAGGTGTTGTC
>JAZEWT010000010.1:18850899-18866441 GCA_036362905.1 Mordacia mordax
GGGGGGGGCGGCGGCGGTTCATCAACACTAATAATCGAATCGAAGATCATCGCCGTATTTCTGAATGCGTCGTGTACGCTCTCGAATATTTCTACGAGATTTCCACCCGCAGCGTTTTGACGTTTCGCTGCACACGCTGCGGGCGGACCTTCTCCAGAACTGAAATTGAATCTCCGGAATCCAACGCATCGGCGACGTTCAAGGTGGCGCAGGGGATGGAGGAGGAACGCTCGACACCGCAATCTAAAAAGAGCAAGTCTTGAGAACGATTCCTCACTCTCAAGTGGACGAACCCGGCAGGGGTGCTTTAATTGAAAAAAAAATGTGTGTACAGTATGTAAGGTTAAGAGACCTAAACACGTGTTTGCACAGGTGGAAGAGGTGCGTGTGTGCGCATGTGTGCGCGCTACTGTAAAGCCAGTGTGCATGGAGATGCTGGGGTGGGTGGCGCGTGGGGGGGGCGGGCGGGCGGGTGCGATGGGCGCCACGACGTGAGGAGGGGGGTGGGTGGCGCGGGTGGAGATCGGCTGGCACGTGTCGGGTCGGGTGGCACGGTGGGAGAGAGGAGGTGGGGGCGGGTTGCAAGGGTGCCGGATCGCGGTGTGAGCCAAATCGAGGGCTGAACAGGTGACCAGACGGGCGCGGTCGAAACCCAAAATGTCAGTGGTGACGACCGGAGCGAGAGGTGATCTCGACGCTCTGTGGATTCTGCTCTCGACGCTCTGTGGATTCTGCTCTCGACAGCCACGTGGTCCAAGAACGAGGTGGCGCAGCTCACTTCGTAAGCAAAAACACAGGCGACCCATTGCCACACTGAGTTTTAAATATATATACAACGAAGAGCATAACAAGGATGGGATTATTTTATTTGCTGCGAGTGGAAATTTACAACAATAATAATCATGATTAACCTGCTATATTAATACGTTATTCAGTTGAGGTCGTTATATATAATCGAGATATAATGGAGCAAGTGTTTTATTTATCAGTGTATGAACGCGCTAGGGGTACCAATTACGAATCATTCACAAGCACAAGTTGTATTTCATCTGCAGCGAGGTTTTAGCTCCCTTTAGTCGAGCTTTGATCGCTCATTTGAAACTTCACAGCACCAGCAGTAACATTCCCCAAAAGGATTTCAGGACAAAAGTCAAAGCGGTCATTCGTTATCATTACCCGCTTAATCCTATACATGGTCGTGGCGGGCCGGAGCCGACTAAGGGCACAATGCGGGAGCTATACCCAGGATGTGAGGCCAGTACATCGCAGGGCACACTTTTTAGGGCAATTTTATGCAGCAGGCCAATTGACCTGGGCAGGAGTGTGTCCCTTGGACTGTGGGAGGAAACGGGAGTACCAGGCGGAAACCCACGCGAGCATAGAGAGAGAGAGAGAGAAAATACGCAAACTCCACAAAGAAAGGCACCCGTGCCGGAAATCGAACCCCGGCTCTTCTTGCTGTGAGGCCACAGCGATACTCACTGCGCGACTGCGCCGCCCTAATAAAATGTCACGAGTGTTGGCCGTGAGCGCTAACCACCGAGCCATCGCCTCCCCCAACTAATGTAGATCGTTATTCTTTAATTGTGTAATTGTGCTGTAGCGCGTCTATCTAGGCGCTGTTGTAAAAAAAAAATGTACAACAGCCCTGCAACAATGCACTGCTGGTTGAAGAGCCCTCCTCCATTGGAATGACCTTTGGAGAGGATTGTTCTCTTGGGATGGCCACGTGCAACGTTGTTATCTCTCTCTCCAGGAAACTACGTTGAGCTACTCTTCCACGCTGGCCACGCGTCTTGGAAGAGATGGGGAATACCCACACTTTACCCCACCACTCAAAGTGGAATCTCGTCGCTTTCATACTGACAGCCAACACACTGCAATTCGAGCAGGACACACCGAATGTGCAGGCGAGCTGAGACGAGGAGGCATGATCACAATGATAAGCCCGTGTGGAGGGCCGCGCGAATTCCACACCGGACCAAGGGCCAGACACGGAGGGGGAGGACAGCCACGCAGTCAGCCGGCGCCAACATCCGCCGGACGCTGTGTGCTTATATATTATGATGTCGCCGGCCAATTAATGAGTGCGTCTTCAATTCTCGTTCTCGTGGAAGGAAACCAGAGAAGCCGGAGGAAATCCGTGCAGAACAGGGGGCGAACACACAAGCTCTGCGGCGCAGATCTTACCGCAGCGAGACCCCTGCCGCCCATTCCAAACCCTCGTGCATATACATCCGTATACATGAGGTCTGCAATGCACATCCCCCATGGACACTCGTATTGGCGTTGTAACCTCGTCCAAAGTTTTTTGGTAACACCTTGAGCCACGCGGCGCTGTTGTCAATAAGACAAGTCCCCAATTGTAACGGAACTTTGAGTACATATATATTTTTTTAAAGGTTCAGTTAGATGGAATCACGGGGAGCACGGTGGAAAAATGAGTAGCGCTGTGGCCTGACGGCTAAAAGACCCTAGGTTCGACTCCCGGCTTAGGTGCCAACGCCTTTCCGTGTGCAGTATGCATAACGTTCTCCCCGATGTCCGCGTGGGTTTTCCCAGGTACTCCGGTTTTCTCTCACAGCACAAAGACACGCTGCTGTCATAGCATTTTTGCCTGGAGGGGCGGGGGGAGGGAGCAGATTCACTGAGACCGCCTCCCGCTGGTCGCTTGGCGTTTTAAGGGCCTTCGAGCTGAAGATGCTCAGCAAAGCTATTCGCGGTGCACAATAAATCTGACAATTCCTCCACGAGCCTGCCGTCTCATGCACCCCGTGCGCCCCACGCCCGGTTTATTGAGACCGGCCAATGGCTCCCGCAATGCAGGAGCACCCTGGAATATGGGGTAGCCGTGACTCAGCCATCGCTTGTGAGCAAACTCATTCAATCATCGTATCGACGCGGGGTTTGTCACGGCTCGATGTGTGAGAAAAAAATTTTTGGCAGCGTTCGCTCCGCCGTCCTCCGTCGACAGCTCTTAAGAACAAACAATTTTCAAGCACCGACAACAATTCTGATTCATCGATCCGCGAAAAATCTTAGCGGTCTTAGCAGTCATCCGCACACCGTGGCAGGTGACAAGCCCCGTGTGTGTTTTTGCAAGAGAGACCCACATCAATACGTGAGCCCACACTTGAAATGTTATGTTAGACCGTCAAACAATGTGTCACTGGCTTAATTCTGTAATTGTTGATCCAGATAATCATGGTCATTATTTTTGTCCAGGATGTGTGTCTGTGTGCACTTATGCGAAAGCAAGATGACACGTCCAATCTCACGAGTGGAAGAGACTTTTTTAATGATGTGAAAAAAAAAGCAACAAATTAAAACGTGTATTTTCACGGCTCGATGAGAATTGCTGTTCATTCGTGACAGCCGTGTTGAGCGTGCATTCTCTCGCCTGAAGATGCCTGCAGCGTGGGAAACAGAACGTCTGCAGGAGAGAGAAGGAATTCGGCATTCAGATTGTTCCGGGGTGATCGTGCTGATCAAAATGAAGTCAAATCAGTGCCTGGTCCACGATCGATCCAGATAGACGGTCGTCTCGTCTCGCCCAGTCATTATCATTAACGCGCCTTGCTCGTATCTCCAGTGAGAAATGATGGGAAAAGAGACGTCGGAGGTGATGGAGGGGGTGGAGAGGTGGTGACGGGGGCGGAGGTGGGGTTGGTGGTAGGGTGGGGGACGGGGGGGAGGGGTAGTTTTCATGCATGCAAGTTCCTAATGTTTTTGGAGTGTTCCCTGCCGTTTGGAAGGAAGCTAAATATTATTCTTTGTGCCTTTGGCTGGCGTGGAGTGGAAAAGCGTGCCGCATAGACACGCTACTCTCTCCCTCGCTCTCCCCCGCTCCTCCTCCTCCTCCTCTTCCCCTCTCGCCCGCCTCTACACCCCAACCTCTAGCTGTGCCTCCTATGCCAGGTGGTGTTAATAAAGTCCTTGGGAAAGCGAAACAATCGGCCTAGTGTCTCACAGCCTTAAAAATAGCGGCGGCGGCGGCGGCGCAGAGCCACGTGTAGACAGGCCGCTGTGCCGGCAGAGCAGAGCTGTTTGCATTGGCCGCCAGACATCTGAATGCATACCTCTCGGAGTCGGCCAAAGGAATAAAATATATAGACTGCGAGTGTGCGTGTGGTATTCGTATCGCGCGAATGGGCGGAACGATCTCTGCCGCGGGAGCCTCAATGTATCAGCAGCAGCAGAAGCAGTACCCACGTCGCGGCCCGCAGGGGGCGCCAGTGGTATGGTTCTTGCATGGGCTCGTTCCTCGTTGTTCGCAAACTCGCTCTACGCGGTTTCGCAATAACGTAGTGAGAACGAATTCGATATGTCGCGTTTAGAAAACCGTCTGCCTGAGATTTGCGTTATTGTGTTCGTCTCATCGGATACTGAACGGCGCAAGATTGAAATGTTTTCCATCGCTCGTCAAAAGAAATCATTATAAGTGATTGATTGGATGTGAAAAATAGACTGTAAGGTAAATTTATCCTCACAAGGCTATCACCACAGTTGATTGCTTCGAGAAGCTGCTCTCTCGGGACGCTCTCTCGGGACGCGGCTGTCCCGAGAGAGCAGCTTTTCGAAGCAAGCTGCTCTCTCGGGACGCGGCTGTCCCGAGAGAGCAGCTTTTCGAAGCAATCATCATGCATCGAGCCGTGAAAACCTACATCATTACATCACCACAGTTATTTAATGTTATATACTATGCAATATTTCTATATATATATAAACGACGATGCTTCCAACGTGGGAGGCGAAACGTTGACAAAAAACAGAGAAGGAACACTCGACACAACCATCCAAAATGAGCAGCTATGAAAAGTAATTTTCTTAGTCCGGGCGTTGTTTTTTTTCTGTTGTTTGTTTTCCCGTTGAGATTATTTTTCGTTCCGTAACCGCAGCTGCCCCTAATCCTACAGTAATCCTACACGTATCAACTGTGCCCCTCCATCATCCCTCCTCATCACATCTCAACGCCCCTCTGATGTTCTGTTAAGAGCAATGGGGGGGGGGGTTTAACTCTTTTTTCTTGCGACTAAACATTTCATCCGGCGATGGACTGGCGTCCCGTCGTCGGGTGTATTCCTGCCTTACGCCCTGTGTTTCCGGGATAGGCTCCGGCTCACCGTGACCCTATATAGGATTAAGCGGTTTCAGACAATGAGATGAGAGAGATGAGAAACATTTCATGGGTGGCGCGGTGGCGCTGTCGCCCCACAGGAAGAAGGGTCCGGGTTCGATTCCTGGATCGTCTTCACAAACAACTCTTGCCTTTGATGTTGTATACGCGGTACCCAACTCATCCACTGACTGCATCGCGGCAATTATAGGAACTGGAAATTAAAATGGGAAATTTGTTAAAAAAAAAAAATTTAAACCTCAAATCATTGAACAATGATGATTGCTCTTCATAGCCGTTATTTCGACACAGCCGTTTTGAGTGTTCCTTGTCTCTCTCCTCCTCCGCGACGTTTCGCGTCCACACATTGGAGGCATCGTCAGGCGTTTGCGGCACGGTAAGGGACTCTTAAAACGACGCGGTTGAGCAGAGGCAAA
Organism: Mordacia mordax; assembly: GCA_036362905.1. Taxonomy (NCBI): domain Eukaryota; kingdom Metazoa; phylum Chordata; class Hyperoartia; order Petromyzontiformes; family Petromyzontidae; genus Mordacia; species Mordacia mordax. The sequence continues at coordinate 18,856,453 of JAZEWT010000010.1, forward strand.
TTCAATGCAACTGCGTGGAGTGTGGCGCCACCTGGCGCCCGATTGCGGCAACTGCACGACACAAGTTTGTTGAGCGGCGCTACCGCCTGCCAGCAAGAGGCATCCAAGTTCAATTCCCGTGGCCGCGTGGGTTTTCGCCAGTGACTCCGGTCTCCTCCCACAGTCCACAGACTAAGTTAATGAGTCTGACAAGATTGCCCCTGGTGTCCTGCAATAGGCTGGCGTAAATAGGCTGGGATAGGCTCCGGCCCCCCGAGACCCTGTACATGATTAAGCGGGTGTGATAACGATGATGACACTTTCAATCTGTGAAACCTCTGCGCCCAATACAATTTGTAAACATCCGCTGAACGGGTGGTGTCTACGCAATGGTAATATCTGCACCTCACAGGAAAACTAGGGCGTCTTTTTGAATCTCCTGCATATACTTATTGCGAACATTTCACGTTAATGCAGTTACTTTGCTGTCATAGGCAGTTACCAACTGGAGATTACACGCTCGAGGAAATTGCCGGCATGCGCCACCGCAGTTGACACCGATAAGCAAATGATCTCGAAGCTCTCACAGAGATCTCAACTCATCTCATTGTCTGAAACCGCTTCGTCCTATACAGGGTCACGGTGAAGCCGGAGCCTATCCCGGCAGACACAGGGCGCAAGGCAAGAATATACCGACGATGGGACGCCAGTCCATCGCCGGGCACTGCGGGACAATTTAGCCTGCGAGCCAATCAACCTATGCAGCAGCATGCTTTTTGGACTGTGGGAGGAAACCGGAGTGCCCGGCGAAAACCCACGCGGACACGGCGAGAGCATGCAAACTCCACACAGAAAGGCCCCCGAGCCGAGACATTCGAACCCGGGACCTTCTTGCTGTGAGGCGACAGCGCTAACCACTGGGCCACCGCGCCGCCCACAAACAGAGATCATTTTTAGAATTAATTCTGTTCTTTTCGATCTGATTTCGATTCTCAAAACGGTCTCGGCATCGACTGCATAATCACCCCCCCCCCCTTCCTCCTTAAATACACGTCTACACTGCAAGTGCTCCGATGGCACGTGCGACCCATTAAAACGAAACCCCATACCGGCTTCATTAAGATCGATTATCCAACACTGCGTATCGATCTGATCGATCGCGATCCATCCACGCGATACGCCACGACCCCTCTCTCCTCCTGCCTCCCCCCCCCCAGAACTCGCACGCCCCCTGCGTAGGGGGGGGAGGTGACGATCCGCTCGCGGTAGCTGCAGCGGGCAAGTGCCACTGCCACACGAATGCCAACCGGCGAGATCTGCCCTCTGGAGCCCCACGCTGAGCTCGAAGCCTGTAGCTGAGCAAAAACAGGATACAGGTGTAAACACAACGCCCGCGCGCAGGCAACCCGAACCTCGCAATTGCCGTTAGTGTTGAGGAAACCCGACACCAGATTGTTGGGACTTTGCGTAAAATGCCTCCAAGCGAAATTTCACATCGACATGTGCTGGTGGTGGGGGTTTTGCTGGTGTGTACAATTTTTTTTTTAAAGCTACACAGGGCTCCCCGTGCCCATAAATGAGCGTAGGAACATTTTTTTTACATACGGGCTGCGTGTTTTAGAAGAACCTTCGATCAATCCACTGCTGAATAATAATAGCAAACTATTATATTTATATTGGGTTTTTTGCACTCACAGAGCCCACGACGATGTAGAAAACGGTCCAAAGGTGTGCCGCCACCGCCACCGCCGCCGCAGCAGCTGCCTCGGTGAATTGCCCTGCTGACTCAATTGCACACAGGCGGGGATATACCAACGATGGGACGCCAGTCCATCGGCGGGTAATGAACAGAAGATCTTGTTCCGAAAAGTCATGAAAGTTGATAAAACTGCGTGAGTGCCGTCGGGATTCAATATCGGGAAGTGAAACGGACGGTACAAGCACCACGGTGACGCCACCGCACGTAAGCGGAAAACAGCTTTAACCGTAGCGCGTGCGACGAATTCATCAAAGAACTTGGGAGCAGCGGCAAAACGAACTGAATCCAAAACAACAACAAAAAAGATGACTCAAATTTTAATTCACTCGAAAATGTCTAACAGATGTTACAGGGCAGCAGGAACGGTTACAATGCAGCGCAGAGTATAACATTAGCACACATTAATTTGTACATTATTAACATATCAATTAACATCAACATTGACTAATTCATAAATGATTGTTTGGACCGGTTGGGTGTTAAATAAGATTAATATTATATTATATTGCAAATATTAGAATATATAAGATATAATATTAATATGAAATAATTAATTTGGATGGTGCCTGGGTAATTAATTTGGCTGGCACATTCGCCGACACATTGATTGATTGACATTGGCGGAGTACATTCGTGCAAACTCGGGATTAACACCATAACGAAACCCACAAAAGCTCGAAAGTTCCACCACACACGACGATGCAGACAGAGAAGACTCACAGTAGTTGTTGCCCGTGTAAACGGCAACTGTCCAGGCTGACCTGGGTGACCTGGTCGCCTCCCCAATGGTGGAGATGTTGGGGCAGAATGTTACGGCCAGATGCCCTTGCTGACACCAATCTCCATTAGTCGGAAGCTCTTTGGAACGTTATTCGTATGGAACCTCCCCCAGCCGGCACGGTTGCCCGGTGGGTAGCGCTGTCGCCTCCTCACAGCAAGAAGGCCCCAGGTTCGAATCTCAGCTCGGGTGCCTTTCTTTGTGTTGTGTTTGCATGTTCTCTCTCCCCGTGTCCGCGTGGGTTTTCGCCGGGCACTCTGTTTTCCTCCCACAGTCCAAAAAAACATGCCGCTGCATAGGTTAACTGCCATGCAGACTAACTTGCCCTCAGTGCCCGGTGATTGACTGGCGTCCCGTGGTGGGCATATCCCTGCCTTGCGCCCTGTGTCCGCCGGCATAGGCTCCGGCTCACCGCGACACTGTACAGGACTAAGCGGCTTCTGACAATGAGATGAGATAATAATAAGCCAGCAGGTATAACACGCCGCGAGGTTTAATACACCCTTCAACAGAGACGAGAATATCCCAAGAGGCACAAGGACCGTAAGCCGGTGCCAACACCTACCAGCCACTGCATCTTCTGCACGTTAATACATCGGCAAAACAATGTGCGTTTCGCCGTGGGGAAAATAAACCCGTGGTCACCGGCGTGAAACCCACACGGTCACGGGGAGGAAACACGAACTCCGCACAGAGAGGCACCTGAGCCAGGGATACAAACCCAGGGCCTTCTTTCTGCCAGGCGTGAGTGTCGCCACCGCGCCAGCTGAACACGCGGTCAAAACAGAAACGCACTCGGGGAAAATCTCGACGACAGCACAACCGCAAAAAACACGCACTTGAATCCGTACTCGCGAGTTTACCGGCCGGTCGATAAAACATGGGAACAATGAGCAGTCTTGTTATACTCGAGGAGGCACTGTTGAAAGTATTATAATATTTGCTAGAAAAACTATACAGCAGTATGATTTCGTATAAACGGACAGCGATTTGTTGAGAAGATCCGACCTCAATAAGTCGCGGCGTCTTGACCATCACGACGTATCGCAGATTGTTAGAAGTAAAAATAGTGATCCTGCGACTCCGCTTGTTTAGGATCTAAGCATGGAAGCCATTAGTGCTACTGCCATGATGATACATTTATAGAGAAAGCGCCTCCTGCAGAAAGCAGGTGATTTACAAAACGCTCCGTAGTGAAAATATTTAGAGTATTGACTGCGTCCTCCGTTGTCAAACTTCTATTTAGAGTTTATAATTATGAAACGCGACGCTTGAACCGCACGTCACAGTGGCGCGGAGTGACAAAGGTATTCCCGTTCGCTACAACGGTCATTATTCGAAATTAATTCGCCACGCAGTTCGATGTTGAAAAAAAAAAATCATTACCGCTGCGAAGGAAAGAAGAGAACGCTCGACACGGCTCTCCGGAAAGAACAGCCCTCGAGAGCAACGCTCACCACGCATCGAGCTGTGAAAACCTTACATCTCTTCATTATTCGCTCCACCTTATCACAACAGTGAGGTTGCCTCCGCGGACGATAGTGATTTGGTAACGCTCCCGATCTGGTAACATTATTTAAAAACAAAACTACAGGCCAGCTCACAATCACACGAACCCAAACAACGGGTAGCGTCGTGCCGATGATAAGCGCCAGTTGGCTTTGGTGGACGCTCGGGGGGCGGGGATCCTATCCCGGCAGACAGAGGGCGTAAGGTGCAGCCATACCCAGAAAGTGTTGCCAGTAAACCACAGCCTCTTAGTTTGTTGTTTCATAACATTAATCACGTACGAAATCCGCTCGTGACTCGTAATTAACAGGCCTGTAAGTATATAAACCTTGTCGCTAAAACCGCAGCAACGCTTGGCAGATAATTGAGAGTTTTTTTTCTCTTTACGGTTTTGTTTACTGTTGCTTTTGACTCAAAAGCCAGGTGAAGGAGGTTCACCAGCATTTTATTTGCAGCGATCGCGAATCAGCTCTCGGTGGATGAGAACAACTACTGATGCCCTACACCATCCATCAAACAAATTATTGCCCATTAATTATTCGCTTGCGCTGTGCAATCTTGAGTGCTACCGTCTGCACCACGGTTAAAGTTGGGAGTTTCATCATTGCAAGAGTTGGTGTTGTGAGTTTGCTGAATTCGTGCAATGTGAAGTGCTGCGGTTTACTTTCCTACCGACGGCTAGGGTTTCATTGATGCACACACTGTTGTTGTGAGTTGATTTGCCCTTTGGTTTCATCCGTTGCTGTGTCGGGCAGTTAGGACGTTTACTGTGCTGCCGGAATCTCGCATCTGGAGCTCGCAAGCTCACCGGGAACTTTCCGCCGTTTTCATAAACATCTATCTCCGTGTCACTGACAATGCTTTGAGAACTGCTCTCAAGAGGTGACCTTTCGGGCTAGCCGTGTTGAGTGCTCCTGCCCTCCGCGACGTTCCGTCGCCGGCACCTTCGGCAAGCGTCTCCCTCCGACGCGCGAGACAGAACGTCACGGAGGCCCGAGGGAGAGTGGCTCGCGAGCGCTTGCCGAAGCGCCGGGCAGCGCTTGTGCCGTAAAACCGAGCGGCGAAACGCCGGCGAGGAAACCGTTCGGAAACCCACGTCGATCATCTCCGAAACGCGACCGCCGCGTCGTCTGCGTCTCGACGGGGGGAAGCCGGGGGGAGCGGCGGCGGCGGCGTCGGGGGGGGGAGTGGGGAACCTCGCTCGCGCTCCCGTCTACTCGTCGGCGCTACCGCGCCGCTCGATCTCGTCGACGCGGCGGCTCAGCTTGGCCACCCTCTCGTCGATGCGGCGCAGGCGCGAGTCCGCGGCCCAGTCGGCGGCGCCCGCGCGGCACGGCGAGCCCGAGTAGAGGTAGAGCGCCACGGCGACCGCCGTGACCGCCACGGCCTTCGCGGGCTCCAGCTCGTACTTGACGGAGGCGTAGGCGGCCACGAGGCCCAGGAGCAGCACGCGCACGGCCCGGACGAACAGCGGCCCCAGGAGGGAGACGGCCGCGGCGCACGCCAGCATCAGCAGGAACGAGAACAGCTGGTAGGCGAGGAGGAGGGCGACGACGAGGACGAGGAGGGTGCCGGGAGACGAGAGCAGCGTCTTGGCGTCGAGCAGACCCCAGAAGTCCACCACTGCCGGCCGATGGGCGCACCGGGCAGAGGGACGGGCGGAGAGAGAGACAGGCGGAGAGACACAGGCGGACGGACGGACAGAGAAAGAGACAGACTACGTCATCAACAAGAGACGTCAACAGAGCGTGTTACGCACCGGGAAAAAGATCCGCTCTGCCAGCGGGATATTATTCAGCCGACGGCAGGTTTTCTCTTTTCATCTAACGATGTAGGTTTTCACCGCTCGATGCACGACGCCTGCTTCGAAAAGCTGCTCTCTCGGGACAGCCGCGTCGATCGCTCCCTCTCTCCCTCCGTCGTGACGTTTCGCCTCGCACGTTAGCGGCACCCTTTGTACTTAAGCTCGAAGGCAGGCGCACAGCCACCCAGGTGCCCGGCGTGATTTGCCACCGCGACCCGGCGCACAGCCCCATCCGGAGCGACTCCGACCGCGACCGTGTCGCGAATCGAGCAGCGACCCGCGCAGGCCTCGCCCACCTTTGTATCCCAGAATTTCCAAGAAGTCGCGGCCGACTCGGGCCACGAACTCCAAGCCGGCGTCCACGGCGCACACGAGCTGCCTGCGAGCCACGGCGCTTCCCTGCGAGGGGAGAGCGAGTAATTAATTAAGTAAAGGCGGCCCGCACGCTCCGACTGCCGCCTGAGCCGCGCGTTCTCCGCTATCCTCGCGTCACCAAGCAACGCGGCGCGGTTGGGCGGCCCGTGACGTCACAGCGCGCAGGAAGTGGTGCCCGGCGGGTTGGCGCCGGCCGACCCGCCCGGCTGACTTCCCTCCGCCGCAGGCCGCCTCGCGCCTCTCCTCTCTCTCTCGGTCAAACGAACACCGCCGCAGCTGAATGAACGTGCGCGTTACACATTATATTTGATGCATTACAGCGCGGCGCGGTGGCAGAGTGAGTAGCGCTGCTGCCTCGCAGCAAGAAGGTCCCGGGTTCGGTTCCCGGCTCGGGTTCCTTTCCGTGCGGAGTTTGCTGTCTTCTCTCTCTCTCTCCCCCCCCCCGTGTCCACGTGGGGTTTCGCCGGGTACTCCGGTTTCCTCCCACCGTCCAAGGATTCGCCGCTGCCGAGGTCAATTGGCCTGCTGAGTAAATTGCCCTGCGGACGTACTGGCGTCACATCCTGGTTACAGCCACACCGTGCGCCCTCTGGCCGAGGGGATAGACTCCGGGATTGTGGGAGGAAACCGGAGTACCAGACAACAACCAAAACACATGCTACCCAGAGACATGCTGTCCAGGTTCATCGTCCTGCTGTAACTTCGTCCTCGCTGGACAACTGTTAAAAAGATCGACTGGTAACAAACACCTCCAAGCTGCTCTCTAATCATCGACAGAGCACATGTGCGAGAAATCCCGCATCCAGAGCTTGCAAGCTCACTGGATACTATCTGCTGTAACAATAAACATGCTCTTTCGGGATAGCCGTGGCGAGCGTTCCTCCTCTCTCCTTTGCGACGTTTCACTTCCGAGCGGTCGGAGGCTCCTATCTCTAAAACTGGCGCGAACAGACCGCTGGGGAAAGTGCAGTTAGCGAGCACCTATGAAGGCCGGCACGGCACACAAGAAGGTGTGTGACCAGCATCACGCCCGGACGCCTTTGTTTCCCTAGTAGCAATGTTCACGATGTGCACTACTCACTTGAGGCCGAGTCGACCTGGGGGTGGCCCAGGACCGGTTCGGGTAAATCCACCGCCAATGTTGGCGGCGAACAGGATTCGAACCGGCGTCGCCTCGACTCTAACCCCGGGTGCTAACCGCTGAGCCACCGCTCCCTGTACGCGCGGCTTCCTCCGCGCCGTGTGCGCTACTCAACAATTAAAGGAAGGCCCCCCCCCCGTAACCCCGCATGGCGCAGCAATGCAGCGGCGAGATGACGCGCTGGAACCGCGCCGCGCCAGCAGCACGCGGCGGCGAGCGTGGCACACGCGAGGCTTCCTCCGCGCCGTGTGCGCTACTCAACAATTAAAGGAAGGCCCCCCCCCCCCAACCCCGCATGGCGCAGCAATGCAGCGGCGGCGAGCGTGGCACACGTCCCTCAGAACGCATAAGCCCGGAATAATGAAACGCATTCGTGGCATTAGCGGATTTAATAACGCGGAGGCATGCGGGTGGCATTCACCACCATCACGAGCGGGGCAGCGATAACATCGACATCCTCGCTTCGCGGAAATAAAGTTCCTACCCGTGGTGGTTCCATGCCACGCCTCGGGCGCATTTCAGTGCGGAGCTTGTGTATTCTCTCCCCCGTTTTGGGCGTGGATTTTCCCCGACACTTCTTCGTTAATTGGCCGACACCGTCATACGACGCCCGGGGACACAGTGTCTGGCGGGTTGTCGCCGGTTGCCCGCGTGGCTGCCTACCCTCCACCTCCCCACGGTTTTCCCGCAACGCTTTAAAACCTCTGGGTGAGAGGCGCTGTGCAAACTGTCAAAAGTGATCCAGGCAGACGAGACAGCTGTCTACCTTGACCCACAATTTCCCAGGTGCAGATGCGACTTCAGTGCCATTTAATAAAACACCATTTTCATTATCTGAAACCGCTTAATCCTATATAGGGTCACGGTGAAGCTGGAGCCTATCCCGGAAACACAGGGCGCAAGGCAGGAATACACCCGACGACGGGACGCCGGTCCATCGCCAGGCATTGCGGGACAATTTTAGTCTGCGAGCCAATCAACCTATCCAGGAGCATTTTAGAACACGCGAGACCCGATCGAGATGCTGGATGGAGTTGAAATGTCATATTAATGTAATGTGACACGCATTTCAAAAAGCGTGTCACATTACAGTGATTCTTGAACCTGTTTTTGAATAAATAGACCACAAGACAATCTATTATCTTGCACAAAAACGATTCGGCAAGATGACTGTCCACGTGGGCCATTATTACTAACTCATCTCATCTAATTGTCAGAAACCGCTTAATCCTGTACGGGGTCGCGGTGAGCCGCAGCCTACCCCGGCAGATACAGGGCGTAAGGCAGGGATATACCCACGACGGGACGCCAGTCCATCCCAAGCACTGAGGGCAATTTAGTCTGCAAGACAATTAACCTATACAGCAGCATGGTTTTTTTGGACTGTGGGAGGAAACCGGAGTGCCCGGCGAAAACCCACGCGGACACGTGGAGAACATGCAGACTCCACACAGAGAGGCACCCGAGTCGAGATTCGAAGCCGGGACCTTCTTGCTGTGAGGAGGCGACAGCGCTACCCACTGGGCCACCGTGTCGCGCTTAATTTTCGTGAAGCATTGCCACGTCCACGAGAGGAACGTGGTCTTGGCGACGTTATTCGAGGATTATTGCGCGAGGGCACCGCGACACAGACTGCTGGGATTTCGTTGATAATCGAGCAGCGAATCGAAACTGCTGACGCCTGCCTTGACCGTAGCGATTAATTCCGAGACGTCGATTAATTAATTAACCCGACGCATAATCGACCCCCCCCCCCAGCCACCCCTTAACGAGGGATGCTCTTTCTTAACCAAGATCTTGGCTCGATGTGCGAGGCCGTTAGTCTATTAATAAACATTTAATATTAGTATTCTTGCTGCATTTCCGTTCTTATCTCGTTGTTGAGGTGACGTTCTCTCCGCAGCTCTGTGCAGCGCTTTGTGACCCTCGGGTGATAAGCGCTGTTGATGTGCAACTATTACCATTAAAACCAGCTGTTGCCTAAATCAATTGACCTGCTCAGTAAAATTTACCTCGGCGCCCCGCGATGGACTGGCATTGGATCCCGGGTACAGCCTTGCCTTTCGCCCTTTGTCTGCTTACCCCTCCCCACTGGACAACTGTTAAAAAGAGCCACGTAGCTCAACGGTTCCTTCCAGCTTCATTTTTTTTTAAATAACCGACCGATACAACACAAGCGTGGTTTCGTTATTTTTTTCAAACATTATCTTCTGCCCATCACGGACCAAATGACCTGGGAAGGCCTTCACCCCGCAGGAAGACTGAGTGTTGTAAACCACACAAGCTAAGGCACAAGATGGGCTCCATTGCAACAAGCCAGCACGAGTTCAGTAATTAACGTAATTAAATAAATTCGATTGTGCAATGTGGGTCCCGGGCCCTCGTATCAACTGAAATTTCGGCCAAGTGTATTTTTTTTTTAAACGCTTGGGGTTACATTTGTAACCCAGCGGTTTTCAAACTTGTCTGAGACCCAATTGAAGGTGAACTTTCACAAGGACATTTGAACAGAACCGTCATTGCAATAAATCATCTTGCATTGAAGTTTAAACCAGCAAGGCGACCCAATAGTTTGAAACCCACCGTTTTGAGCAACAGGCTAGGTAAAAAGCGGAGGTAACATTCCTGTTGTGACATCAGAAAC
>JAZEWT010000010.1:18946873-18963348 GCA_036362905.1 Mordacia mordax
ACGCCCTGTGTTTCCGGGATAGGCTCTGGCTCACCGTGACCCTATATAGGATTCAGCGGTTTCAGATAATGAGATGAGATGAGGTTTCAGACAATGAGATGAGATGAGACTATTATAATGATGTATTTGTTATAAGGGAAGCAATGCCATCACTAATACAAATATACAGGTCTTTGGTGTTTTTTTTTCACTTCTACCTAGCTAGGACAAGATGCAATATTCCAACATAAAATAAACTTTTTTATTTTAGAAAATATGGTTGACCATTATAAAAACGAGAAGAGGTTTTTAACATATCTGGCAATTATACAGGTTATAAAGATCTTAAAACACGAATGAGACACCTTTCACAAAGTGCCCAGTTTGCAAAAAAACCCCACATACTTCTAGCAAAATATGTAAATAATAATGCTTTGATAATGTATGCATTTTACTTGAAACATCTTTGTACTGGCAAAAAGTACCCATAGGCTAAAAAGCGGAACATGAGCTACTGAAGTACTAACATTCTGTGGTCATAAGCTGATTGCTGTTCAGCAACATCTGGCTAAGACTAAGAATTATGCTCCATAAAAAGCCATCTCTGGTGTGTGCCAATCAGTTTTAAGAACAATGCATACATTGTAATGATGAAGGTTTTCACGGCTCGATGCATGATGATTGCTTCGAAAAGCTGCTCTCTCGGGACAGCCGCGTCGATCGCTCCTCTCCACACCTCACGACGTTTCGCCTCACACGTTCGAGGCCTGAGGATGCCTCTAACGTGCGAGGCGAAACGTCGCGAAGAGAGGAGAGAGAGCCATCGACGCGGTTGTCCGAGAGAGCAGCTTTTCGAAGTAATCATAATGCATGCATTATCGAAGCATTTTTGTTGCCAGAAATGGTAAAACCTCTTCCGTTTTCTATATATTTGTACTGGCAAGAAGTACCCACATGGTTGACCATTACAAAAAAATTATATGATGTTTATATCTGAATGTTTTTACAAATCTATTTTACAGCAAATATTTACAGTGACAAAACATTCTGAACACATACAAAAAAAGATTACAAAATTTGTCATGTATTGCATACTATGATAATAACAAATTGCAAACCATGCAACATATAATGACCAATGCTCGATTCAAACATTGGCTCAACCACTTAAATATAACACTATAGTTGTTGATCTACATACACACTTTTTCTCAAATTTGTGATCAGTTTGTGGACCAGAGACATTTTCAATCAAATCATAAATAAAAAGGCAACAGAACCTTGTCCATTCCAGCCGCTCCTCTCAGGAAAAAGTTCCACTCTGCATCGCTCACATGACCATGCTGTCGTAAAATCTCTATGCACAGCATGAAGCTAAAAATCAATTTATGCTGCTCAAAAAGGCCGCGTGAGATGTTAGTGTAGGTGGCGAGTAGAGTCTGCTTGAGCAGTAGCTCCAAACGCTCTGCCAGATCACTCTGCTTCTCAGATGTCCCAATCGTCACGTTGAACAGCTGCAGTGCCAAGAGTGACAAAGCTCTGAATTAATACAACACACCAATTTATACAAACAAAGACATGGATATTTTCATTATATCATCATATCATATCTAAAGGTTGATAAATTAATGGCTTCTGAAAAAATGTAGACTGTAATGATGTCGGTTTTCAAGGCTCGATGCCATTAGAGGCATCCTCATATGAGGCGAAACGTCACGATGGAGGGAGAGGGAGCGATCGACGCGGCTGTCCTGAGAAAGCAGCTTTTCGAAGCAATCATCAAATTTCTACTGTACCAAAATATATATTACAGCTGACCGAGAGTATTAATTATACAGCAAGCTACTGCTACATGGAATAGTTTATATAATAAGATGGAAGGAAGTATTGTATGCCACATGAATCAAAGTAATAATAGGCCTGAGTTGTATGGTTGTATTTTAGGTAACGTGTACATATTAAAATATAAAAAAATGCTAAAAAAGCTATGACTTTGACAAACGTTTACTTTACCGTGTATACGTTTGTTTTAATGATAAAAGCCTCTACCACAGGTGTGTTACTGACTGATCAGTTATAATACCAGCTGTTGAAAATAAAAAAATACACAGATTTGCTTGGTAATTAAATAAAGGGGCACCTATTTATCCACGCGGAATAAATTCTTAAAGCAACTTCCTTATATGTTGCTGACAAACCTTATTTCAACTCTTATGTCAAGATCGATCCCTGATGGCTTTGTAAATAAGGTGACTATACTAGATATTGACCTTTAGCTAATAATATATTGGTCTGAGGAAAATCAAATTTTCGTGAACATGACAAGACCAAGATATAAACATGATAATTGTTATCGAATGTCAAGACTTATCTACCAATACATAAACAAGATTATCATGAAGCACTGCAGGGTCACAGTACTTGCTCCCTGTATCATTATAAACCTAAAATGCCCAACAGTCATGGAAGCAACCTACTATGTCTGAGAACTAAATATCGAGCTATATGCACTGCAAATGAACTAAATATTTCTATTTTAGGAGTCTACTGCAAAACCTAATGTAGTGAGAATGTCAAACATACCTGTTTGAAGTATTTGAGTGAGTACTGGTACATGGGGTCAATCTCCGATAAGCTGGCTATAACAAAATACATCACAGAGCCACGGGCTGCCACAGGCCGATATTTCTCACGAGCCATATTTATCATCTCCTCTGTTGCCTCTGCTTCTTTCAATCGTGTTTTAATTGCTGCTGACGTCACCTGTGATGGGAAGAATATTTTGTCGCATCAAACAATTATTAAAAGAGTCTAGCAAAACAATTATTGGAGGTAAAATTCGTGCATTCGCTTATATAAAAAAAAACTAGTACATATGAGTTACCTTTTACTAAAACATATATTGTTAATAAAAAAATATATATATATAAAGCTCACACAATTGCATGCAATTCACGAAGTGACACACGCACCAAATGAATCTTACCAACAGCTTTGTGCAGTGTAATAACCATGAAGCCTCACACTCAAGGTACAAAGAAACAAAAAAAATGTTAAAGCACATTACATTTTTCATAGACGCATATGTTTAAAAGGAAAAAAAATGGAGCAATATCAACATCATATGCAGGCCTTACAGCATTGAAAGGATTTGCGATAATTTACTGACGTGTTGCTTTTCATGATTAAGTTCAGTTTTCCAATAGCGTGCCACTCTTCTCGGGACTGGATTGGCATGCTTTTGGAAATATGATCTTGATAAAGAAAATCAGCAAACCAATATGACTCAGGGAGAGACAATTGAATCAGTGCAGATTATGTGCTATGACGTGGGCCATAAAGATGAACATTGATTTAGGATTTTGAAATAAAATGGGACAATGCAAACAGAAGCAGGGAGTGATATGCTTTGACAGAAAACAGGGATTATAATATATATTACAGATTACAAACAGAATATTAAACGAGTGGACTCCTTTTGCAAGGCACGTCATGACCAGGTCAACAAGACTAATGATGGAGTGGCAGCCAAGGGAGGAAAAATAGACACCAGAGAGGACATTCACTGTGTGAATGGCGCGATTAAATAACGGCATCACTGTGGAGATGCTGGATGAATGTTTACATGACGCCATCATCAGGGATAGTAACAACTTGAGGAGCTCTTTACCCAGCAGTGAATAACGCATGTATTATGAAGATCATTGCCTGGTATATGCCAGTTTGATTTCTGAGTAAAAACCGATGTACAGCAAGGACTTACATCAAATAAATTTATCGTATAGCTGTATAATGTTCATCTGTATGTATTAACTTTTACGTTTAATAGAAAGAAAGAAAAACGTAAAAGAACGTTATTAGAAATACATTATGTCTTCAGATTTTTTGAGCGAACATAAAGGTTGCGTTTTGGAGCACCGGGGCAGAGAGACAGATTCTCATGCGTGGATGCTCGCTCGACCTTTGATTCCTGCAGCGTCTTGATGAGTTCCTCATTATCCAGGATATTTCCTTCTGATGTAAACAGCAACTTGAGAATGCGGTCTTCAATGACCTTCAGCTGATTTTTGTCTGCATTGATGCACACAATTAACTGATTCCGCTGCTCCTCCAGCTCTGGCTTCTCAAGCCTCACTACATCGCTACAATGACGAAACAGCACATTTAATCACGTTTCAATATATTAGTTGTCCGAAAATAAAAATCACATTCACTGGTTATCTTTAACATCATATTTTTTTTCACTGGTTATCACTTACAGTGGGTATTTTGCTATTTAGTGCAAGATGTTCTGCAAGTCTATGTTTTTGGATTCAAACAATGGTGACCTATATGCACTATAAGCAAACACACCTGCAAGCTACCATTATCTTAGAATACACAAGCACAAAAAAGATAATGTTTAGCATAAATGCTGCTAGATATCATCATTATCACCATGATAAATTATCTACCAATGTACAGAATGTAAATAAGATCATATTAACCATCCAATTTTCATATTTTTTGGTTGTTTTGAATATATGTTAACCTTTTCATATATCTTCGCATAACACCAGGACTCACAATACAAGGATAATCACTACCCCTCTGTGCATATACCTCATCATAAAGCATTGCTGTACATGTATATCTGTCAGCTATCAAGAGATTTTTAATACGTGTAATGCCCAGATATATATTAATGGTCCGTGGGGTAATACAACATTCCTTTTTTCCTTTACAATTGATTGTACTACATGAAGCAATGGATGAAAAAAATAACGTTATTGTTGCCGATTTGCTATTCTCATGTCGTTGTTGCTGCTGATATGCCATTCTCTCCGCAGCTCTGTGCAGCGCTTTGTGAACCTCGGGTGAAAAGCGCTCCAGAAGTGTAACTATTATTATTATGAAGATAAAAGCCGAAAAGAGCAGTCAGCCACAACAGTCAATTGCATAAAGTAATCCTGTTGAAAATAAATAGGACAAATAACATCCTCCAGATCTCGGTTTGACATTATGGTATGATAGCAAACATTAGAAGCAGCAATTTTAAATAACTGCAATAATTACGTTAACGCTAATCATAAATAAATGCTGCAATAAGCAGAATCCGCTCATTCAACCAAACAATGACCTTAACATTTTCTTGATGTTCAAATCTACACATACATGATTGGCACCCATATTTTCTTAATTCCAAAGAGCATTTGATGAGTCACGAATACTAATGTATATCTGTGCTATGCAGAAGTCATGAGAGCAAATTTAGTACAGAGCCATTGCAAAGTGACTTTGTATAATATTTACCTGAGCAGCTGATCTTCCAGTCCTGATTTGGTCACGGTAAAATTAATTATAGTCACTTTAATGCATACCTATACAAACGGACAAACATTCCAGTTTAATAGGGTACTAGCACATCGACAATTTCAACTTTCAATGGTTGTGGATACAATGTTATTGATCACTGGTGTGACGTAAAAGCTAAAATATACATCATGTAGAATATCTGATTAAATAAAGTACAACTAACACATAGCTCTTACCTCAGGAAGATAGTGAGGATTTGCCATCTTAGTTGTCATGTAAAACCGGAAATTCTTGTCATAATCAATATCTGAGTCACCAAGTCTTATCAAAAGGCGGCCTCCAGACACAAATGTCTGCTTCAGCAAAATAGGTTCCAGAGCCGGATCCAACGTCTCTTTGAGCTGTACATAACAAGTAGAACTATTATTACAAACAAAAAGCACACATGGCAAACATGAGACTTCCATATAAATAACACTTTTGTAATCTCTTATGCTTGAATAATACCAAAGATCATATACAGGTCAATCAGTGACCGAATACTTCAAAAACAGTTACCTCTTCAAGTAAGACAGGCATGCCGAGTCTAATTGCATTTTCTAGGGTACGAAGGAAGTTCCCATCTGTTAATTTAATAATTTTTAAACCATTCTTCATCTCTTTGTTTCGAATCCATCGATTTGCCTGTAATGGAAAATGTTGCGATTAAGAGTGACATAACCCAGCAGTAAGAATACATGTACAACGTTTTATGCAATAACATACTTGAAGAATTAGTAAATGTCAGCATATGAACACTCAAATATGATAGAAACAAGCCAGATTTCACATAATTAAATCAATGATGGGTGTAATTTAATGCTGTTTTTATACTTGCTTGTATTTATGATTAATTCCATCATTTAGATTTTATGACTTGTAAAAGCCATCTTATTAAGGAACAAATTATGTAATGAAAAATGTAACTTCTGGACTAATGTGTCAAAAGGGAACTATGTATTCCCTTAATATAACATACACGTAAAATTATGGAAATACATTGACGTCCACATATTTTTTTTCGAAATGGATTTGTACGTTTTACAAATATGATCTAAAATTCTGTAATGGCATCTATATGGGTGAATCAGTGCAATAACAGCCAAATTATGAGATTCAATTATTTGATTCAATTATTTATGGATTGCTGCGAGAAAATTAAAGTTATTAAATTGCCCACCAATAGAGAAGCATGCACACGCAATTTAGCTACAAATTACACCATTCGTAGCGCCTTGGACAAAAATTAGTTTTTTTCACACCTTGTAGTGTTAATTATAAGTCAACGGGGGATTCTATGACTAACATGCATTTAAGGGGTTTTACGACATTGACTCCAGTATTTATTTACTTGGTCCTGTGGATCTATCATGAGGGGCCAGCGCCGGCCACGGGTGACCAGAATTCCATTTTCAGTAGAGACTGTATCCCGGGGAAGGCCGTCCGTATTCCACTGTCGAATTTCAAAGGGGTCTCCGAGAATGCTGATGAGGCTGAAGTTGGCATTGATGGGAATTCCCAACTCTTGGCAGCGACTGATCCACCGATCAATGAGCTGAATAAACAAAGCAACAACAGATGAAATAAAGATGCATTTGCCAAGATAAGATGTTACCTAATTAAAATCTTTAATCAATGTCACTGACACAGTCTAATATAAAATTGCTGTGGAACGATAACAAAACAACATAAACCTCGAAGTGTGATGTTCATAGATTAGGCTGCATGTTGAGCATTTATTTTAAAAAAAATTGAGTGGTTTATTATTGGTAAGATTTAAATTTGAAAATTAAAAGCATATTTTGCTGAAAACAGAAAATAACACTCATGCAACACTAATAATACGTGTTATCCCAACCATTCATTAATGTAAAATGAATATGTAAAATTGGCACGTATACAACGTGGCATATGCTCTGAAAGTTTATTTCACCTTTTGGCGGTAGTGAGAAGTGAATGCTCCATAATAGGCCACACACGCTGATGCAATGAACACGTTTCCAATAACGTTGTTTATCTCCACTTGAAACTGAGCGACACTTTCCTGCCAGCGAATTTGCTCATCGCCCAATGCAGAGGTCAACTTTGCAGCACGAGACATCCGTGCTTGCGTAAGTGCCATGTTCTTAGCTAGCCAAGGAATAAAAAAGAGGGGCAAACAAAACCATAAACTCTAAGTTAGCACTTGCAGAGTTGATTCGACATATGTAGTTCAAAAGCAACTGTGGAGCCTTCAGGCATTTTTAAGATGAATAACATTTAGTTAGGTGAGAGACAAGCTGCCAGCAAGTCAAAGTGCATTCTCTTGATGTTTTGCCATTTATTACTCTATGGTGCACAAAATAACAGTTGAGCCTTCTATCAGCACACCATGATCCTGTTAAGATGAGTAAGGACAACTTCTAAACAGTGCTTTTAAAAGTTTAACACTTTGTTCTGCAACGACGTATATATGTGTAAAAAAAACCCTCAAAAAAGTTATTGCTGCTGATTTTTCCGTTCTTATGTCATTGTTGTTGACGTGCCGTTCGCTCTGCAGCTCTGTGCGGCGCTTTGTGACCCTCGGGTGAAAAACGCTCTATAAATGCAATTATTGTTATTAGTGCTGATTTGCCGTTATTATGTCGTTGTTGTTGACATGCCGTTCTCTCCGCAGTGCTTTGTGACTCTCGGGTGAAAGACGCTCGAGAAATGCAATTATTATTATTGAGTGATTGCAGTCTACGTCAATGAGAATAGCACATCACACACTATATACAAAATGTTAACCCTCTGTTAATATTCAAGCAGAGTGGTCTGCTCTTGACAAACAATTTGTTTGACTAAAAGCCAACAGCAATGTACAATTGGAAATGTGATTTTGTTATTGAAAATATAAGTTTGCTTTCTCTTTATATAAGAAAGATTCACATTTCAAAAAAGTGTTACTAGTTTTACAACAAATAAATGTTAAATACTGTCAATATTTATTAACGTTGAAAGAATGCATTAAGGTGTATACCATACCATTTTTTTAAATCATATATTTTCATGTTATGATACATGTAGGTGCTTTATTTTTGACGTTTGCATGTGATAAATGATAACAACCGTTTATCCCATAAATTATAGATAAAACATCTAGTTGTTATTCGGCACTGTTGCTCTACATTATTATGATCATCATGTTATAAACGATAAACTGATAGCGTATGAAGGCTCTATCATGCCGATACCATTCCTCATGGCCCTGCGTGACACAATCCATCTCACTCCTGCACACGTGTTAATCCCATTACTCCGTTTCTGAAATAGAGCTTCACTGGGATGCATGACTGGCATTCTGTCACCAGTCTCACTATTTGGCCATCATCCATTATAGCCGTTATTTCTACATTCGATTTATAAAAACACATATACCAATATTCCTTTGACTACTGTGATTACTTTTATGATTAAGATGTTTATTATAACAGAAGAATATACTCAGTGACCAAGCAAGTTCTGGACGTGGGATTACTGCGAAACAACAAACATTTTAATTTACCAATGCAACAACATATAAAATCAGAAGGTTCGTAAACACAATCACAGCACCAAATTATGCGGGATGAAACCCTAACTATAGTCACAAAGTAAACAGTAACACGAAAAATTGTACAGCACAAAAACGACCAATGATTCCAATAAATTAATGAAAGCTAAAGATGTACAACTGTGTGACAGTGCAATGGGAATAAATTGAATAAGCTTATTGCATAACAAAAAGGAGGAAGCATATGCAGCCCTTCAAACCACCTATCTATTTTTTCAATTTCACATAGGTAACCATTTGTATTAATGGTTGTGTTAATGATTGTACATTTGTTATTAAGGTCTTTATTTGTAGGAACATGACACCTCAATTTCGAATGCAAAAAAAAACATTTTCATAGTCTATAAATCTAAGAAGAATGGTATAACACATGTTTCTTTTTTTATGACGCTCATAGTATATAATTCACAGCATAAAACTTTTTGCATGTGGTTAGTGCCTGCCATTTCCACTGCATGCCGGATTGCAGTCGCTACTGTTTAAATGTACGGCATTCTTTACTCTTGGTCTCAGCTCAAAGAATGTCCCAATTTATGTCTCTCAGCTTTGTATCCATTTCTATAAAGTTTGGTTTTCAGACAGACAATACATGTTGTACATACAAATACTTCAATGTAGGTGAGCTGCTTATCCCTCCCTCGCCTTCCCAGCTTATACACTGATTGATAGTTCTGGAACTGCTGGAGACGCACGACCATAAATTCATTCTAATAATAATTGCATTTATAGAGTGCCTTTCACCCGAGGGTCACAAAGCGCTGCACAAAGCTGTGGAGAGAGCGGCAAGTCAACAACAACGATATAAGAATGGAAAATCAGCAACAATAACGTTTCTTTGGGTTTTTTTTACAAATCCGAGCTGTGTAGAAAACACGGGGTATCTAAGACCATACTTCACCATGGTGGGAGCCCCCAATGACAGTTTAATACAGAGCTCTACAAAATATAGAAATTCAAATTAAATAAATGTAACTAATATTTCAAAGCATTATTATATTTCACTCTTAAGATACTTTGAAATCTATTTCCATTAATTTCCATTATTATTCATGTATTTATGTACGGGCAGTTTTGGGGGTTACGCAGCACCTTATTTATGCAAATTAGAATTTATGTAAAAAACATCTATAAAACGATATGGGGAAATGTACGTTATCTTCGTTCTGTATGGGCGAAGTGGGAAGCAATTTGCTTGCGCCCATAGCTGAGTTGAGTCTGATAGTAGAAGACATTCATGTAATGCTCAGTCTTTAGTTTGTGCTTGCTGTGTGGTCCGCTAATGATTAAGAATGGTAATTATATGAGTCTTAAGGTAGCCCTGCTATTCGTCAATACCATCTTCCCCTTCCCCTCTCTCATCTAATAATCAAGTTCGTGTTTTGATTTTGTATTCATTCATCAGATATACACTGGACATAGTATAAATTGTTTGGTGTACAGTGTTATAAATACTATGCAGTATTACATTAGAAATGTCTCATCTCATTATCTGAAACCGCTTAATCCTATATAGGGTCACGGTGAAGCCGGAGCCTATCCCGGAAACACAGGGCGTAAGGCAGGAATACACCCGACGACGGGACGCCAGTCCATCGCCGGGCATTGCGGGACAATTTTAGTCTCCGAGCCAATCAACCTATCCAGGAGCATGCTTTTGGACTGTGGGAGGAAACCGGAGTACCCGGCGAAAACCCACGCGGTCACGGGGAGAGCATGCAAACTCCACACAGAAAGGCACCGGAGCCGAGAGACTCGAACCCGGGACCTTCTTGCTGTGAGGCGTCAGCGCTAACCACTGGGCCACCACGCCGCCCCGAAATGTGTTAATAGCTAAGTGGTGCATAGAATGGGATATGACAGAAAACCTCTTCCATAAAACTCAAAAAATATAGTATGCCACGAGTGTGTTCCGTTTTACGCAAAAGTCTGCTTATATAAGGACTATGTAAGGACTTCCAGAATGGAACCTTACGTAAATTGGGAACTGTCTGTACACTTTCATCAACGTTCAACACGATGTTTTGTATTTAGTCATTATCGTTAAATTTTTATGACGTAAATGGTAAATGTAATATCGTGTTTTTTAGTGTGGCATCACATCACAATGACATACCAAGGCTATTCTTCTCATCTGAACTTTTGTCAAACTGTTCCTGGAGGGCAGCAATCTGTTCCTCCACCTGTTCAAGTCGCCTCTGCTTGTCATTCAGCATCGCCATGGTAGCATCCAGCTCAGCCTGCACACAAATAAAGGGAATAACCTTTAACCTGAACAAGCAGTTGGGAAATAATTCCCACGACCATTGAAATAATAATAACAATTGCATTTATAGAGCGATTTTCACCCGAGGGTCACAAAGTGCTGCACAGAGCGGCGGAGAGAACAGCAGGCCAGCAACAACAACATTAGAATGGAAAATCGGCAACAATTTTATATATATATATTAATATATACATTGTTGCAGAAGACCATGTAAAATATAATCTGACTTTGAGCTATAACTTTAAAATGCAACATTATCAGTGTTAATAATACATATACTGGCAAATGGTTTAATGTAACATTTATCGTGCAATAATAATAATTGCATTTCTAGACTGCTAGTCACCCGAGGGTCACAAAGCGCTGCACAGAACTGCGGAAAGAACGGCACATCAACAACGAGATAAGAAGGGTAAATCAGCAATAACGTTTTTATTTAGGGTTTTTTTTTGTCATGACCGCATAACGAATAGATGGGAAAACCTGTAATCTGCACTGAGTCTATTCTACTGTATGTGATTTTGGATTGATAAAAGGTAACACTGTATATATACTAATTTTATTTCCACATTAAGTTTAAAATCATTGTTTCAAACTTCGAGACTATAATTAAACATACTTGTTATGCTTAGCAGCAATTCGATGCACTATTACTATTATTAAAACAAATGACGTAATTAATAAGTGTAATTACATGATACCACAATGTCCTTATTAAAACAGCCACTTTCACTTCAAAGTAAAGATTAAAACATGATTGCAGTTTCTGTAAAAAAGTGGTGCTGTATATAACATACTTAAGTAAAATACTGCATTATTATTAATACCTCTTCAAAACAAAAAACAGATATCAACGGAAATGTAGTAAAATATCCAAAAAATATCAATGATACAATACTTCGAAATAATTATAATTGCATTTGTATTTTGACTTAATAATCCAATAACCAAATAAAAGCATTTTTTCGTTTGTAATACAGTATTCTGTGCATTCTGTATATAAATGTATTGATGTGTTGGGCAGAATAGGATGGGCATGTTTAGAAGTGAGGCTAGAATGTCTCAAAGCCTAGCTGTAGGAAAATTGAATAAATTGGTGTCACTGTCAGTTAGGACAGCACGGTGGTGGAGTGAGTAGCGCTGCCACCTCACAGCAAGAAGCCCGAGGTTCGGTTCCCAGCTCGGGTGCCTTTCTATGTGGTGTTAGCGTGTTCTCCCTGTGTCCGTGTGGTTTTCATTGGGTACCCTGGTTTCCTCCCACCGTTCAAAGGCATCGTGCTGCCTAGGTTAATTGGCCGCTGAGTAAATTGCTCCAGAAAAAGTGCCCTGAGATGTACTAACTTTACATCCTGGGCATAGCCCCGCCTTGCACCCTGTGTCTGCTGGGATAGTCTCCAGCTCGCCGCGACTCTGTACAGGATTAAGCAGGTACTGATGCTGAACTGAACTGTCAGTCATTTCTAGCCTCTCTTTCCATAGCTTAAAGATTTAATAATTGTTATATAATGATGTGCCGCAAATTACAACTCAAGCAACACATGCATATAAGATAGTTCAGAGTACATACGTTAATACGTGTATGCAATATTCACATAGAAAATGCACCAACACCTTTATGTGCTCCCTTATATAAAACCTGTGATGGAATTAAAACAACGGTTATGGGAAAACGGAATCCATAGAAACCAGGACTCAATTTTACAATGTTTTGTCCATCCATGGAATATGAAACACCATACTGACTAAATGGCCATTTCAGGGTAGTAGAGAAATACGAAGACATTTATTAAATTTAATTTCGTATCGTTACACCTCATTAACTTTGTTTACCCATGGAGGCCTCACTGGGTCTCAAACACTCCTATTCTGCTAAGTTATCTTGCAATAGGAGTTGATGGTGTTATAAGTAATTCCAAATGAGTCATTTGCAGATATTTGCTAAGATTTGAGATGTTTGACCAAAACCAGTCACAATAAATCCTTTTTTTGGCAATAGGGTGGTGCAGTGGTAACATCAGTGCCTCACAGAAAGAAAGTCCTGCCCGAGGCAGTTCAATTTTCGTCTTAGGTGCTTTTCTGTGTGGAGTTTGTGTGTTCTCCCCTTGTTCTGCGTGGGTTTCCTCCGGGTTCTCTGGTTTCCTACCCTATCCAAAAAAATTCTCGTTAATTAATTGGTCGTTAATATCATAATAAGACAGTGTCTAGCAAATGTTGGTGTCAGCTAAATGGATGGCAAATTTCCTCACACCTCTAAAATGATGTAAGTCACCCTGGAGAAGGGCATCAGTTAAATAATAATAATAAAGAGTCTGGGTCAGGATTTAAATCCAAGTGCCATCACTGCATCACTCTGCCAACCATGTAAGCCTATGTACATGTTTAACATAATAATTCAAAATCACCTGAGTTGTTTTTACATTCGGTGAATTGTGGACATTTCTACATAGAGATACCAAAGATTGCAAAGCACATTTCGCATGCAGGCCATCTGCTGTCGTGTCAAATGAATTACCAATTATAAGATAAATAAATAAATAAATCGCGCTTTCACTCTTAATGCATTAACAAAAATTTATGTATCTGTACGTTCTAAGTGTAAACTTAAAATAATAAAAGTATCTCCTTCGCATGAGGGATTTTAATTCGCATGACGGTTGCTTAGCAACCTGCTGTCTGAAAGTCTTTGCTCAATATAAATGGGATACATTGAAATGTAATTTCTTATTTTCATAGGATATTAATATTTATTTACATAATTTCAGTTCCATACATTAATCACATTTCAAAAATGTGGGCAGCTGAAGGCTCCTATTGTCAAGAGTGAGCAAAGCTTAATGAAAGTGGTTTCAGCCAAAGAAGACCATGTATATTTGTGGAATTTTATCAAACACACGACTATCTGTGATCTCATCTCATCTCATTATCTGAAACCGCTTAATCCTATATAGGGTCACGGTGAGCCGGAGCCTATCCCGGAAACACAGGGCGCAAGGCAGGAATACACCCGACGACGGGACGCCAGTCCATCGCCAGACTATCTGTGATAATCCAGTGGAATAAAAAAAAAATTCTGAACGTTCATTAGAAGTGAATATGTTACACCACTAGGAACTCACCTGTGCAGCGGCCAGTCTCTGCCTCTTGGGTGCAACATCCTTTAGCACACGTGAGTAAAGGTCCATTGCCCTCACCCACATGCACATGGACTTGCAGGCCTTTGAAACCTTCTCGACGTTTTCTGGAACAAAGTCTTTATTATTTATGTAGACCTTCAGCTTCTTAATCACATTTTCACTTATATTTTCCTTGTCATACTCCATAAGCCGCTTTAGGAAGTTTGAGTCACCCAAAACTTGCTTGGCAGAGGCCCAGTCAGGCCTGTTCCATTAAAATAGATAAAGAAATGACAAATTACACCATCATTTTAAATAAACAATCACTCCCACAATGCACAATGAGTTTTCATCATGCAACAACACTATTTTATGATATTTACGAACACAGTTTGCTGTGTATGTTTCAGATGCATGATTTTGTTTCACAAAATGTCAATATCTGACAAAATCAAATATTGTATTTAACAAACGTAGCAACTGCAATTTTGCAGTTAGCAAACATTGTTAGGCATGTCGTTGAACGTCAGTGTGGCTGTGTGACGCATTCAACCATGCGTGCCAGTTATGTCTCACGTACTTTGCATTGAGAAGGATGCAGATTGCCTCCATGACAGTCCTGACAAGTTCGGGTGGGTTGGTGAAGACCCGCACCTCTGAGATGTCAGCTTTGTCCAGTGAATCGAGTGCCCTGTTGGCAGCCTGCAGAGTTGGAAGTGCCTCATCCAGGTCACGCTGGGCATCTGCTGCCATCGCCTGTGTATCCTGAGCCTTCACCTTAGCCACCGCCTCATCCTCCTTCACCACATTACGCACCTGACAACAATGAAGCGTTCGTTAGCGGCTAACCGGCTTCTCTGTACCATTTTGTGCAGCGATTTATGACCCTCGGGTGAAAAGCGCTCTAAAAATACAATCACTATTGTAATTTTTACTCCTAACGGCACTAAAATGCACCACAAAAAATATAAAAACTTTATTCATGTCATGCTTGTCAAACCAAAAAAGTACTTAAACACTAAAATGTGGTACATAAATAGCATAAGCTATGAAACTACCACATTTGAAACATTATATATTCACAAGGGTACTCTGAAAAGTAATGCTATTTTAGCATTTTTGTACGGTTGCTTTTATCACCTAAAATTTTAAAAATGTACGCTGGAAGCATCATTATTTTGCATCTATACACTAACAATAGCTCACCTAAAATTACTTGCAATTGTATGACCTACTGCGTATCAAATAACCATGTGTGGTAATGGTTACATTACCATTCTAATATGGCTAAGCAACATTTACCCCATGCTACTGGCTTATGAGTCATTAAAGAAATATGGTTAACCCGGTCGTGTATGGAATAGAGAGCCATGCAAAATAAAATCCAATTTTAGCCACAATTATCTGATCCACAACACGTGTCATTCTTTATCTTTTAGAAATCAATGAGGAATGAAAATTCAAATCGTATGTATTTAAACAAACAGGACAGACTATAATGTGCATGATAACATGAAACCAACCAATTTTTGTCACGAAATTAGATATTTTTTTTTATTAAACCCAACGATGGTAACTCACGCATGGATCAATACTCTGAATATTGATGTAATCTGCATATTGTACACGCGTGGGTTAATAAGCCTGTGGTTTAAAATGTGGCCCAACAGTTTTGTGGCCAGCAGTCCATCATTCCTTTACTGAGCTAATGCTCTGTATACTAAGATACATGTGATTACACACATGATCCACATGGCCTTGGCAAAAAATATCGCAAATCAATAACGAAGAACCTGCTATAGCATACAAGCCATCGGTTCCAAATTCTATCAAGTGCTCCTCTGATTACACTTTCTATAAAAATGTAAGGTTTTTTCATTTCATACAATTATGCCATGTTGATAGCCTAAGGTAGTACATTTGTCCTCTAAACTCAAGCACTACATTACAATTCATTGAACAACTTTCAATCACTAAAGTAGTCTCAAAGGTGGGAATGCATTCTTGAGTACATGTATTGCATATATTTGCAGGATACTAAATACTGTAAAATAAATGTAATCCGCTGCAATATAAATGTACTAAATTATTAGAGCTATAAATACTGTTTATTACACTGATGATTGCTTCGAAAAGCTGCTCTCTCGGGACAGCCGCGTCGATGGCTCTCTCTCCTCTCCTCGCGACGTTTCGCCTCACACGTTGGAGGCAT
>JAZEWT010000010.1:18963734-19000574 GCA_036362905.1 Mordacia mordax
CGAGGAGAGGAGAGAGAGCCATCGACGCGGCTGTCCCGAGAGAGCAGCTTTTCGAAGCAATCATCATGCATCGAGCCGTGAAAACCTACATCATTACGTTTATTACACTGATATATTTATACACTTTTAAAGTTTTGTCAAACAAATGAATTGTAAAAACTATTCAGTGGGTCGAAATATTTGTTTTGACTTCAAACACAGTTCCTGAAGAAAGGCCCAAAGGCCCAAAATGTCTGCGAACAAATAGCACCATTAAAGCTTAGAAGAGCTTGCGAAAGTGACGATGGGAGGGAATTCCAAAGTTTAACGGCGCGAGGGAAGCAGCAGAAAGAGCAATGTCTTGCAAACACAGTAAAGTAGCTGTAATAAAGACCAAATGCAAAAGTTAATGACACTTGATAAGGGGCATACTTTGTCAACCAGTAATGGGTGCTAACCTGATCGGCGTTCTCCTGGTCTGTAGCAAGCTTTTCCATAAGGGCTTCCACATCTTCCGACTTCTGCTTGAGCACAGGCTCCAAGGCTGACAGCTCCAACTGCAGCTTGTCCACAAGCTCATTGGTTTCCAACAGTTTTGTCAGACCATTCTTGATGCGATCTCTTGACTTGAGGGAGAAAAGCAAGAATGAACTGCATGATGGTTACTCGTGTAAAAAACATTGTCTTCTCATTTGATCATTGTTGGAAATTCTTTTGTAAAGCCAAATCAGTGAATTGTTTTTTTAAATAGATT
The DNA here is from genome assembly GCA_036362905.1 of Mordacia mordax. Taxonomy (NCBI): domain Eukaryota; kingdom Metazoa; phylum Chordata; class Hyperoartia; order Petromyzontiformes; family Petromyzontidae; genus Mordacia; species Mordacia mordax. Next base: position 18,964,468 of record JAZEWT010000010.1, read on the forward strand.
CCATAAACGTTTCTACCGTATAATTCCTCCAATTAGACATCACATTTTAAGTGATGCGGAATTTTTGAAGACCCTTGAAATAATAAATGGCAGTGAACACCAATATACCACAATCAACTCCAGTTTATAAGATTACCTACTTTAAAAACCTTCAAAGGTGTTTTTCCTTAAAAGGGATACTTGGTGCATGCACAGGTGTGTTCTTCTGTGACAGATTGAGGTGTAACTTATTTTGGCTTCATTCGGTTATTTAAAACAAACTTAAGTGTTGACTTGTTATTTCTTGACATCGAGCAAACCATTACAAGTGATGTATACAGTGGAATTCATCATCACTGCAATGGGATGATGGTTCAAGAATCAAAAGGTTTAAAGGAGCTAAGACATGTAGTAAGTAAAAAAAGACGACATTGTGCAAAATAACATCATAATTGTATAGACAACAAAGGCAGGACAGGTGATTGAACAACTTGCTTACAGTTGTAAGCTCATTGCGTTTTTCTCCCAGCATGCTGAGGTAGAGGTTGATGAGCTCTAAGTAAGACGTAGGGGTGGTGTAGTAGCGCCGACGCAACTCGGCATAGTATTGCTCAGCCAGTTCTGTCACACTCGTATGTATTTCAACACACATCTCAGACAGGTTCTGTTTCAGTTCATCACTGCCCAAATCCACCGGGGTGAAGAATGTTTTCGAGACTGAGAGCAGCGCTTCTCGTGGCCACTGTGTATAACAAAAAGAAAACAATGTTGATGACATGAGTAAATTGACATTTTAATTTGTGATGCGCATTCAAAATATCTTAAAGCATGAGGGAATTGTCGCTGACAGTACACAAAACAACAAAAATAATATAAACGCGCTATCAGAAGACATTATAATAAGATTTTAAATACTGAAATCTCTGCTTTTCCACAGTCCACCCTTTTGTCACGATTGTCAACATACTCAGTTGAAATGTAAACGCGATAATAACGCATTACATACAAGTCTTGCTTGAAAATCATAATGGGGTGGGACTGTATATTGAAAATCGTGTGTTTTTATACAGGTGGCTGTCCTTGGTTCTCAATAACAAGACAATGAGTAAATGATACGCACCTGGACAAACCAGTCGATGGTGCAACAATTGACTATGGATGGAAACATGCGACAGCGTGCTCTGAAAGCATCACCCACGGGGCTCATGCAGAGAACAATGTGCAGCCTGGCTCTCACGCGATTGATAAAAAACTGCAGCACCTGTTGAACAGAAGGCATTAGTTTGAAGGTACAACATTTTAAAAGCTTGTTTGTATCGGGCACAAATGCATGAATATTATTAAACGTATTGAAGCTCGGATTGAAACAATCAAAACGATGAGAATTGCTTTTCAAAGATGTTCCTTCAGGATAGCCGTGTCGAGTGTTCCCACTCTCTCCTTGGCAACGTTTTGCCTCCCATGTTCGAGGCATTCTCAGGCCTTCGGGGACAGTTTCAAGTCTTGCTTGAAAAAAAACATTGTGGAGTGTGGGAAGACTGCAGATTGAAAAACCCTGTGTTGTCCGTGGTCTTGAATAAAAAGAGATAGTTTCAGGAAGACTGGAGATGCCTCCAATGTGGGGGATGAAACGTCGTGAAGGAGTGAGGGGCGCACTCGACATGACTATCCAAAATGATCAGCTCTGGAAAGCAATTCTTATGCATAAAGCCACGAAAACCTACATGAGTATAACCAAAACAAACAAAAAATTCACACTGACGGTTGTGGAAAGTATTACAATAATAATAATAGTTGCACTTTTGGAGTGCTTTCACTCGAGTGTCACAAGGTGCTGCACAGAGTTGTGGAGAGAATGGCACGTTAACAACAACAGAGTAGATCAATTAAAGTAAAATAATGTTGTCAGTCTTCTCTTCAATCGCAGTCACAAATCATTGCTTGAGTTGTTCTTGTGTTAAATCATGATCTATGTATGACAATGACATGGGCGTTACTGCAAGCCAACATCGTGACTTTGACATGAATTTAGGCTGATGGTGCCTCTCGTTATGCAGAAACAACACACAGACTTTATCAATACTGCATTTTCATTGTGTAATTTAGTCAGACTTGAATTGGCCACCTTTCCGACTGCACCATAATTGGCTACAAATTGCACACCAAACAGCAATTATGCACATGCTTGTAATAAAATATCTTTGCAAGTTTATAAGGCTCCCAAGTGAGAGTAAAAAAGCGTTGTACCCTTTACTGCAAAACACATTACAACGTACATAACGAACGGTAAAATAATTTTCTACGCTCTGCTGCACAAAATTACGCAATCATTTGGAAAAGCACACACTCTTTGTATACGCTATGGGTACTTTTTTGCCAGTATACATATATGAGACTACAACAGGTTTACCGTATCTGGCGATTATGCAGGTGTTAAGATCCCAAACACCAAAATAGACACATTTTACAATGCGTCCAGTTTGCAAAAGCCACACATACTCGTGGCAAAGTATGCATACAGGTAGCTTTGATAACCTATGCATTGTCCTTCAACTGACCGACCTTTACCCGGCAGTGACTTCCTTTTGAGCCTATTTGCCGGTGTCAGCCGTTGCCAAAAGGCAGTCAGCTCAGGACAACGCAGTATCAATGCTTTATAGCTTAGGTGGAGCTGTTAACGCTATGGGTACTTTTTTGCCAGTATACATATATACCTTTTCACTAAGTCGGTCAAGTTTACCTTACTCAAACATAACTGACACCAATGGAATGTTTGATGATGGGGCAGTAGAGTGCGCGAGTACTTGATGCATATAGGCAAAGGCAGAGTTGCACAGGATTAATCTTTTACCTTTGGGTCATGATTTATCCACAAAACTGGCTGCAGAGGAAGTACCTTATATGCTGTGGACGTACTACAGTTATAATGAGTGGATCCATAAATGGCACGGGAAGCAGACAATCGCATACTGATTCGAACAGCATCACCATGGACCGTGAACGGAGCAATGTGTGTGTGTGTGTGCGCGGTTAGAGCGCACCTCGTCTCGATTTCCTTCTGCAATGCCGGCCTCTTTCGCTTTGGGACGTGTGGCTGCTAATACTTTCTCGAGCTCATCCTTCTCAAAGAGGTTGGGCACCTCCCCGGAGTTCAGTATGTTGTTAATGTCTTCCAAAAACTCCTCAATTACAATCTGATACGGTACAGCATGGCACGATTTTTAAATCTCCCATACTTACATTGAAAGAAAAAAATATCCGTACACACCTTGTTCAATTAGAGACGTTTAAAGATGTTCAAATATATAAATCTTATAACAATGAATTGAATCATAATGTAATAGTTGCAAACGTCCTGAAGTCATTTCTCAAATATAAAACGAAATACAACAGCACACTATTATTATACAGTATAAGAAATATTTACATAATAAAAAGTGTACCCATATCATTTTCACTTAAGACAAAATTGTTTCTCTATTTCCAGCCTTTTTATGGAATTTTATGTAATCTCTCTCAGAGAGAAACGGAATTGTTTCATTGAAGATCTTTGGCCTTCCGTGGAAAAAAATAATGTGAATATTATCAAATAAGTAGAATGACGCTGTATATAGCTTTAAATTCAAATGTGCCTGTGAATTATCAATTATTCAAATTACCTGTTGTTAAATAATGGCTAAGCCATTGTAAATCTATGTACACATATTACTTAAGATACTAATTACATCAAACTTAATGTTAGCATTTTGGAAGTCTCAAAGGTCAAAAAGCCACGCATTGGTGACATATTAGCTATAATGTACAAATAAAAAGGTTGAATGAAAATAATAATATGTTTACAATCAGAACTATAATTGTGCATGAGCATGAGCATTACAATGCTATCTTTTGTGAATCTTTCATGATGTATAATGAAAGACATTGGATCAATTGTGGGGCTCCTAAAGGAGTTAATGACAATTGCCAAAACATATGTGCTCAATACTGATATAATAATAAATTAATATTACTATTTGTAACCCGCACAAATTGCATGCCTGGTCATGGGGATGAGACACAGATAGTTCGCTGTATATTTATGTAAATTCTTACAGGAGACTGTAAATGTCAACTGAATCATTGAAACAGTCTGGCTGGTTGTGTATTCCAAGCTCCACATTTTGAAGCATATCACTAAACTTTTACTCATGTCACAGGAAATAAATATTGCCATAGAAGCTACACACACGTTAATAGCTCAGAAAATACATTACGTAAATCTAATGAACGTTTAAAATATAATTCGTGTCCAACTGGGACTTTTAAAAATTACTCCCGAGTTAAACATTTTTTTTTACACACACAGGGCACCTGTGTGTCAGTGAAGAGGAAAACGGTGTCCTTGTCTTCAACACCAGCTATGGTGTACAATTTGCGCAGATCCTCATGGAACGTGTCATAATTGTAACCTCGGCTGAGTTCGATTTGAAAGCAACGGTAACCACACATGTGGCAGGCGAGACGTGTGAGCGACTGCTTTCCAGTGCCACCCACCCCGACCAGCAATGCATTGCCACGCTCCTGACGAATCATGCGTGCAATTCTGACACGCAGAACAACATATAAAACACGTGGTTATTTCACAAAACGTGAATTACTTTGAAAACTAAACAACAAGGCTAACAACTGCCTTTGATAAGAGGTATAAAAGCATTTGACGAGGAGCACGAAACATTGCGGGTGATAAAAAAATGTTTTACAAAGAATATTCACCGTGTAACGTGTTCAATAGCATCTTGGAAAAAGACGAGCTTCATCTCCTTGGCAGAACTGAGATTGTAGTCATCCAGGTAATCCTGCAGTACACCTTTGAGCTTCTCCATGTCTGTGAGATCTTCGTACACACGCTCCACCCTCTCCACTCCAACCTAGTCGGGATGCAGTTATTTGCGCGGTTAGTATATAAACAGTTGACATATGTCACTGTAGTTAAGGATCACACTCGTGCAACAAGATGAGCTGCACAAAGTCCCAATTGCAATTTAACCACTGCCTTAGTCTAAAAGTAGATCAATAATTTGCAATCCAACTGCGTACCTTCATGAAGTCTCCGAACAGGATGGGATGTTTAACAAAGTACTCCGATTCCACTTGAACTCCAAATTGTTTGCCTGGGCAACAAATAAAAAACCCCCCATTAATGAATGTCTCCTTGTTAGTTATTTTAATGGATGTGCATCAAAACTCTACATTTGTATATTGCTATTCATATAACTGTTATTCAACCAGAAACTATTTAACATGGATGTGTTTTGTATAGATTACTTACTTGCCATCTCTGCCAGCATGGTATTAAAATACTCTTTGTCTTCATTATTAATAAGGCGGTCATGGAAAACTCGCTGGCACTCATGGCAAAATAGCCTGAAAATCTGATTCTGGTCACGAACAGAGCCTGGGTCACACTGCAGAATACCTTTAACAAAAATATAAAATCATACTTAATACTCATTCCAATGGTGTTAAAATATATATTTGGTCCTTTAAAGAAAGTTGGCAACATTATTACACTGCCGTTGGAAGGATTGATAAATATCAAATGTGCTTTGTGTTAAAAGTGAGCCTACAGCATACTTGCCGTTTTTCGAATTTGTATGCATAGAGTCGTGATATTCAGCAGGGAAATCAGACAATATCAGGACTTGTAAGTATGAGTTGACACTTTGTGCATTATGATTGAGGAAGAGTAATGACAGTTCATATTTTGTGCTAAATTGAAAAAAGTTGCCAGTCTAAAACTCTTGCAATGTTACAACAGGCTATTGCAGAAATTTGATGTGTAAAATTGAATTAGAAATGAAATGATAAAAAAAATATTTAAGAAATTCATGTCAATGTAATGAGAAACATGAAACAGATTCGTCACTGCGCCGATGTAGCTCTTCACAGCTCTATGCATGCTAACTGCTTTCCAAAGCTGTTTTTTTTTCAGGATAGCCGTGATGAGCGCTCATGAAGGCAAGAGGGGGGACGACCAACACTGCTATCCTGAAAGAACAGCTTTGGAAAGCAATTAGCATTTTCACCACTGCTCTCAGAGGCTATTTACTTAAAGGCAGGAGACACACAAAATAACAGCACTGCAAACTCGGGAACCTGAGTTTCATTCCTGGCTACGGCTAATCTCATTTGGATGTATATCTGAACTGATTTTAGGCCCAAGAAACCCTGATGACAGAATAGTATGGGGATCTTCATCCATAATTGGATTAACAAAAACGGTTACGTTAAAATGAATTACTACATTAATTCCAGAAAGTTTTTAGTTATCCTCATAGCAATAAAATATTGAACTTTACATATATATAATGAAGTGATGCGTGATTACTTGTTCATGTGCACAATAATGACATGCACAAAACTAAGTAATCCCGCTAGAGTACCTTGCATGCATTTTGAAAGGTCCCTCAAGTTAAAGATGTAATGAGACTTGGCTGGGGTTGGCAGCAGGTCAGTGCTCATCCGACCATAAATCTCAACAGCTGCTTCGACAATGTTTGAGGCCACCTGCTTGACTGCCAGAGGAAAATCTGCCAAGAAACCCGTTAGGATAGCCTGCAAAAATAACAATAAATAATTAATAAGAATTAGAATTAATTAACTCAGTGATATAAAATGTGCAATCAGAAGTTAATGTGCAAGTTTAAAATCTGTATTAAAATTGTCGTACTATTTTGAAAATAAAAGCTTATGTATGTAATTTAAAACAATAATAAATTTCACATTTTAGTAAAAATCCTAGCCACTAAAAAAAAACAACCCAAACAGGTAAATAGGCAATATTCTAACAGAGATTATGAATCGCATTAATTCTAATTCCATCAATGCCACACATTATTATAAATGTCTCAGTCCAAAGAATACCACATTCATACATTTATTATCAACATCTGCTTAATCCTGTACAGGGTCGTGGAGGGGTCAGAGCTTATTCTGGCTAACAGAGGGTGCAAGGGGAATACCCAGGATATGACGCCAGCGTGCAGAATACCACATTCACATTTTAAAACTTCAGCTCCAGAAAGAAAAGCAACTTAAAGCTTTCAATCTGATTGCTAAGGGCAGTCCATTTGTTTATGACCTACTCAAAGTAAAATCATAACACATCCTTTCATCAATATTCATTCATTGTGAATACAACTTCATCTTTTGGAGATCTGAGGATATTACAGACGTTTTCCTCCCATGACAAATGTTATATATTATTTTTCAGAGTTGGACTTTCAACAAACTCTAAACTAAATTTGGTTATATTTTTGTGCAGCCGTTGGGGCCTTTGCTGAGACATTCAACTTGGTACACTGGAGAACCCAATTAAACGATGAGTGGCTTCCGAGACTCCAACTTAAAGTTCAAAGCAGTGCTGGCTACATATTCCGAAACTAGATCTGTAAATACTTGTGTAATAAATTTCATATTGCTTATATTAACAGGAAAATATATTTACTACAAAATCAATGCAAGACATCGCGATTGCTTGTGAAAGCGGTTCTTTTGGAATAGCTGTGTCGAACACTCCTCTCTCCTTCATAACGTTTTACCTTCCACATTGGAGGCATCTTCAGGCATTCTGTGAGAGTGCTTGTTACTGAGTGAACTATGCGTGACTGTGCTGTATCATACATGTGGCTTTCTCACACCCACCCCTCACGGATCCTTCCCTTCCTCCTTTCCCTAAGTCCATTGTCACAGTAATGCACAGTTCACTCAGTCAAAGGACTTAATCAGAGAACGCCTGAAGATGCCTCCAACGTGAAGGCAAAATGTCACGAAGGAGTAAGGAGTGCTCAACACGGCTATCCCGAAAGAACAGCTTTGGCAAGCAATCATCATGTATCGAGCCCTGAAAACCGATATCAGTACAATGCAAGACATTGCAACATTGTAGAAGTACAATAGATTTCTGTAATATATGTAGCTTTGGTATCTTATATTTTTAACTAAGACGATATGCTTTTTTATGCTTTTAAAAAGTCAGCATTTTTGTAACAAATGTATAATATATGTTTTTCTATCTTAATACATGTCTATTGTATAGCATTAAACTAAAACAAATTGATTCAAATACAATAGAACCATTCCTTATTTTTAAAAAAATTGTCCATCCTCATGTGTCAATGGTATTCAAATATACACATTGGTACCATTGACGCTATCAGTGTCTTAAAGTGTCGGTAAATACGAATAAAATATATTTAAATTTATTTCACAAAAACGATATTGATCAGTGGCCCAACACTGTCGTCGCAAAATGCAATTAGAAAGATATTTCCCAGCTATTTTTGCATGCCTAGAATGCATATACTGTCATGCAGGAGAACTACAACAAAGGCTTCATAGCTGTAGAATTATTCATTGCTGGGGAAAGCAACTTGCCATATGCAACAGAATAGGGATTGAAATACCGGAAACGTAATGCGAGCACTATTTGTCTGGAGACATTCTTTGGTGATTGTTCTAATGAGACGTGTACATGGTTACAATACAGTACATTTGATGCTCATGACAGGAATGGATGTTCAATAATTTCTGAGGATATTTTAATCATAAACAATAGTTGCGTAGGTTAAAACTGCTCTGGCTTTGCTGGGTCAAAAAAATAAACCTAACCCACGTATAACGTTTAAGAGGCAATTACCAAACAACTTTGTAGCACTCACAGATTGATAACTTATTCCACATTGCCGACAATTTTTTTGAGAATTACCTGGAAGATCTGCTTAAGGCTATGCTCCGATGGCGAAGGCAGGCACAGCATACTGAAGTGTCGAATGAAGCGTGGCGTAACTGGATTCCTCCCACCCCCCGGCGGGGCACAAGCTGCAGCAATGGTCACATCCTATTTAGTGAGACAGAAAGAAACCCGGGCGCCATTTCATTACTAAATTCCATTGAGTACAAGTGCATTTGGTAAACATCAACAGCCGCTGGCCCACAGAATTATAGATTGTGCAGAAAATAAAAGTACATACCTGGATCTCCTTCCAGAACATTTTTTCACGGTCATAAAATCCTCCAAAATCCTGGTACTGGCGTAGCAGCTCAATAGGAGGTTGTGAACCATATCGATCCAGCTTTGGCATGTTCAGGTCATCCACAAATATGATCACACGCTTCTTTCCTGGAGCACCTGTGGCACACCAGTGTGTAATGAAATACTCTAAACAACAGTCACTTTAATTCGAAGGCTTTCGTGACCAATATTATCAATGAAATCCATTTTTTGGGTCAAGTCACGTAAAAAGTTTACAGATTGTAAAATAGTGTCGTTTAACCCTCCACCACCCGACACGGCCAATCAGCAAGGGGTTGTCACGTTGAACAGAAGACGCGCCAATTCCTTTACTATCTCAGCACACCGGTGTGTTGAAAAGCGACCCCACAATATTTTACAAAAAATGTACGACGTTTCGCTGACAACAACGTTCAGCATCATCAGGCACCCGCGCCAGTTGCTGGCGCCCGCGCCAGTTGCTGGCGCCCGCGCCAGTTGCTGGCACCCGCGCCAGTTGCTGGCGCGGGTGCCTGATGATGCTGAACGTTGTTGTCAGCGAAACGTCGTATATTTTTTGTAAAATATTGTGGGGTCGCTTTTCAACACACCGGTGTGCTGAGATAGTAAAGGAATTGGCGCGTCTTCTGTTCAACGTGACAACCCCTTGCTGATTGGCCGTGTCGGGTGGTGGAGGGTTAAACGACACTATTTTACAATCTATAAACTTTTTACGTGACCTGACCCAAAAAATGGATTTCATTGATAAACAACAGTCGTTTAGAATTACAATTCAAGGTAGACATATACTAACAAACCACAATTGACAATCTATAAGCCAAAGTCAATGGGAATAAGTAGCATTACCTATGATGTTTTTCCTCTTCTTTTCCAGCTTAGACTCTATAATCTCCTGGGTTCTTACAGACGATGTCTGAGCAGAGAAATTAATGTACAATGGGACATACTGAGCCTCCTCTTGTATCTTGTCCAGTAATGCCCTTGCCACCACAGACTGTGGACATGCACAGGCGCACATCATGCAACTCAAATTACGGGAAGCAGTAGCAATGGACAATTATTAAGTCACAGTTGAAGGAAAGCGACAAACAGGAAAAATACTCAGCAATACCTTGCCAACCCCAGTGGTGCCAGTGAAGAGGACAGAACGCTTCACTGCCAACAGCTTCTCCAAGAGGTAGCCAAAACGCACTGTATCCGTAGTGGGTACCAGCATTTCAAAGAAGGGAACCTCTTTGTTGTAGCGGAAGCTGGGGATGATTCTCTCCCACGGGTCCAGTCGCTTGGAATCATAATCCATGTAATAACTCCACAGGTCCCCAGAACTGGGTAGCTTTGTAAAAAAATATATATCACGTAAAAAACATTTGAAATTGTGACTATAAAGCATACAACCAAATTCCCATGAAGCAAGCAGAGCCCACTAAATGCAAAGCTTATGAAATGTTTATTTTTGAATTTTAACAATTTTAAAACAGCTGTGTGGGTGTCTTTGTATACCTTAGCATCAGGATTTTCTTCGAATTGATGTTTGACAAAGGTATCGAACTGATCCCAACAATTCTCCATCAAGTTCCCTCCCAAAGCCCACAAGTAGCAGAATACAAATGTCTGACAAACAATGCTGGTCAGCCTGGACTGCTCCTGCCAGATATGTCAAACAGCAAGGATTAAGGTATAGTGAGCATCAATGAAACATATATTTCTATTGATTTTAATACCTATAAAACACGTTTAAGATTAAATAAAGGCGAACAAAAATATCAGGCAAACAAGTATTCACATTCCACAACAGGATGAAAGTATTGTCCAGCTACGGAAACATTTCCACATGTAAATGTTAAATGTGTCAAAGTGAACATGCTTTTAACAAGCACATGCCATCAAGGATCTTTTCAAAACGTAAAACAGTCGTGGCATAGCGTACCATTTTAAGATCTGGACCTCCCTTGCCCAGCAGAAGGCTCTCCAACAGACAACTGAGTGTGGCGACCTTGCTGATGTCCACCTGGGGCATGGCCTGCGTACACTTTTTATTCACAAACCTGAGACCATCTTCAACGTAATTTTCAAAAAGGGCCATGATGTACTGTCCCGTCTCTTCTCCAAACTGTAATAAAGATATACAAATGGAAACTTTGACACCAATTTTGAAAACAGTAAATGCTTGCAATAAAGTCAAGTGTACCATGTGTGGGCACATATACAGCACGTCTGTCAATTCACTGCTGGATGAGGGTCTCCCCACACTGTATCCAAACTTCATTTGAGATTACTTCTCCACACTGATTACTATGGGTTTGTGAAGGTGGGAATTCTATGAATGGGAATAGAGAGAGCGCGTATGACAAATTATGCTGCATTTTATTCTGTTGCTCACCACACAATTCACAGAGCCAAAAATAACATGATGGTAATTTCCGATCCAAGCTGAATGCTACTTATCTTCCAAGCTCTGGTGAAACTGGGCACACTCGGGGTGATTTGATCACGTGCAATATACTACACCTTGTCAATTATTCCATTCATCCAGGTCTTTACATATGGCATCCACTTCAGTTCCTCTGAGTCGATGTAAACCATACCACAACGGCTTACGGTTGCTGGAGAGGCCACCTTTAGGTCTTGCACCTGACAGTGTGAAATAAGAATTTTGTTTTACAACAATTATTTTGCTATTGTTGCCTTAAGAGTGTATTGGTACATTAAAGAAATATTTCTGGCAGTGACACATGATTAAATAGACTTTAAATATGAAAATAATGTTATGGTGATTGTAATAAAACAGAAAAGCCAAACCTCAAAAATCATGTGTATTTGAGGAGTAAGTTTGATCCTCTCACTGTTAGCCAAGCAAAGCATCTTGTTGTCATCCAGCACCGTGTTCAAATTCTCAATCCAGAGTGCATCCACAGGCCCATCACAGACTATCCACTTATGGTCTTCAGAGTCATCAGCTACAGCCATTCTCACACAGAGGCCCATGAGCCCATCACGCCATTCCAGCGTGAGATTGTTCACCTCCCCGTAGAGCTCGCCCATGCTGATGGACTTTGGATTCAGCACGGTTGTGTGGACCTTTTGATAAAATGGATTATGCTTGCTCTCACCAGCCTCGTACAAGCTTCCCAGTGCATCAGATAGGGCAGTATAAACTGTAGTTTTTCCACCACCAGTAGGACCAACAAGCATGACTCCATGACGTACCAACATGGTCTCGTACAGCTGGATAACCTTGTGCACCATCGCTGGCACAGCCTGCAGGTTACGAGCTTTCAAAGCATTCTCAATGGATGACTGGAGAGAGCCATAGTCATGATTTGGAATCTCTACTCCAGGAAACAAATCTGAAAGGATACCACTGTTAACAAATAATGGAGAAAACAAAGGCTTAATTAAAAGTTATTTTCAAGGTTGACATTATTCTGTTTTGCAGTTATATGAGTAAATATGCACATTAAATACACCATAAATTATGCATGACTTTCATTATAGTCGTTATTACCTGAAAAGCATGGCATCGTCGGCAAGAAACTTCGGCAAATTGGAATCTCGCAGAGCTCTAATCAGCACAACATCTTCTCTCAGATGGGGATTTTCTCGCTTCAGGGATCTGTACAAATCAAAACAAAAAACAAAATGCAATTAAATACATACAAACAAACTTTACAACTAACGGCTATGAATACAAACATTCTCCAGTATCGACATACCCAGCCATTACGAGGACAGATTTGACTGCCCTCATTCCAAAGTCATAGTGGTCTTGCTGTGAGAGCTGCTCGCTGCACAGTTTGTACATCTGAGTCATCTTCCTTGCCAAGACCCTGCTTGACTCGAATCCCTCTGAGTACAAAATCACCTTAACACAAAAATACATTAGTTAATAAGTGTATCAGCTCCACCTGCTATGTACTTTATAACATTAACATTTTCACGTTAATAATTTGCAATGTGTCTGTACTTGCCCATTAACTAAGCACGGTGCATAGAATTCATGCATTTTTGACCGTGAATGGGGCTGTAGAATCGCTTATGAAAATCACTCTGTTGTCAGTACATCTTGAAACTGGAAAAAGGTACTCATAGACTTAACAGTTCGACCTGAGCTACTAATGTATTCATATTGATATTTGCGTTGTCCTGAGCTGTCTGCCTTTTTGCAACACCTGGCTAACACTGAGATTTGGCTCTAACGGAAGCTGTTTCTGGTGTAGACCAATCCGTTTCAATGACAATGAGGATGCCTCGAACGTGGCGAGGCGAAACGTCGCGATGGAGGGAGAGGGAGCGATCGACGTGGCTGTCCTGAGAGAGCAGCTTTTCGAAGCAATCATCATGCATCGAGTCGTGAAAACCTAGATCATTGCAATGAAGATAATATCGACGCATTTTATTTGCATATTTTGCCACAAACATGTTTTTTTGCAAACTTGACACTCTGTGAAAGGTGTCTATTTGGCGTTTTAAGAGCTTAACACTTTTATAATTGCCAGAAATGCAATTATAAAAGTGTTTTCTACATCTTTGTACTGGAAAAAGGTACACATATGGACAAATGATTCTGAGTTTATTACTGACATAATGACACGAATCTATTTCCCATTCAACAATAGAAATATGTTTACTTATGGGACTTTGCACCTCAATGGCACACTTTAACCCTGGGTTCACTAAACACACAGAGGCAATTAATGAAAACCAATAAATACACCTACTCAGTTCAATATATTGTACGTACAAAAAACGCAACCATTTGATAGTTACAGAAAAGGATTAGAAATGTATTTGTGGACTATACTACAGTATTTTATTTGTGTGCTCATTTACCCAACAAACCTTTTGTGAAGGTTCCTGCAAAGCTTTCACAGTAAAAGGTGATATGAGAGTATCGTGTGTAATCCCAATTCATTAAGTTACAAGCAGCAACATTTCAGTACGGGGACATTTTCGGCCAATACAAGTTACGATATGATTTTGTATTACAACACTGTATTTTATGCTGAAAATGTACAATGAAACAAACTGAAGGTGAATTATACATTGACTTCAAAATATTCATTAAATAGCGGCACGTGTATGTATACAATGCAGTTACAATAATGATCTAGTATTTTATTATTATTGCATTAATAAATTAATGAAGCAGCAATACATTACATACCTCAGCAATCAGTGCATAGTTGGGAACCATCATAGCAATAGGACGGAAAAGTGCTTTCAAGTTGTCTGGAAGCTCAGTTCGTCCAGCATATCCAGGATTCATGGTGATGAAGGCTGCACACGTTTGAACCAATTTGATCTCTCTTCCTTCAAACATGAACCTGGGCACCTGCATGAGTATTTATCCATTAATCAACCAGCCACGCTAATAACAAAGGATTAGATAAAGCACATTCAATTATTCAGACCTCCCTAATGGCATGATGTGCAAAGGGTGTAAGATCAAATCAATGATTTGTACCTTGGCAGCTTTGGCATTTCGTATGGTTATCAGCTGTTGGGCTATCACCGACAACACTTCGATGTCAATACGGTTGAATTCGTCAAAGCAACACCATGCACCGGACTGTGCCAAGCCACTGAAGAAACGCCCCATCATCTATGGACATCACAGCATTGTATATGAACGTGATCAACAAGCATGGCAGTTGTTGCTTCTTTACAAATGTAACAACAATGATTCGGAGCACCAATCATCACTCATGTTAGAATCATCACCTTGTAGTCCAATCCATCAGAGCAATTGAAAACCACGCACTGAATGGCCAGAGCCTTTGCCAGATCCTTGGTTGTCTCCGTTTTACCCGTACCTGCAGGCCCTGCAGGAGCCCCTCCTAAGTCCAACTGCAGGGCTCCCATCAGGCACAGGTAGCATCGGTCCTGTTGGAACCAGTTTCATACTCATTAAAATGTTACAGTATGCACCACGAATAATAATTTTATTCAAACGAATAAACTACTTTCATCATCTGAACGTGATATTTTGCAGCTAGTTTCATGAAATTTTAATATAGGCATCTCATTTCCTGTCAGGATAATTGATATTTGCATTAATTAAGCATTGCACCACTTGTATAAAACCTTACCCTATTTTTTGTCCAGAATTTATCACCATAATCAAAAAAATTGTGACATTACAACTGAGTCAATGTGGGAACAATTGTGCAAATACACATGAGAATTTGTCTCAATGGTACATTTTGCAAAATCGTAATTGCAGCGCTTTGTGACCCTCGGGTGAAAAGCGCTCGAGAAGTGCAATTATTATCATCAGAATTCCTCTCAAGAGAATTTTGTTGAGGAAAGCCATGTCAAAGCATTCATCCCCTTTCTTTCACGATGATTCCCCTACCACATTGGATGCATCAGTCGAAATCATTCATTAGACTAAGAATGAATTCTCCAACATTGAGCATTGAAAACCTACATCGGAACATTGTTCTTAGTCGTTCAGGAAGAAGCAATAGAAATTCCACGTTTCTACCAACTGATTACGATGTTTCGAGCATAATTTAATGCTCTTGACAACATTTACATTTCTACTATTATTCCACAGCTGTGGATCTCTTTTCATGTCATAACGATGAGAGTCAGTATATTTTTTTATAAACAAAGAGAGGCAGCTTTCATGACAATATTGATCCATACATGAAAGAGACCTGTCTCATTGAACCTCATCTCATCTCATTGTCAGAAACCGCTTAGTCCTGTACAGGGTCGTGGTGAGCCGGAGCTTATCCCGGCAGACACAGGGTGCAAGGCAGGGATATACCCACGATGGGACACCAGTCCATCACCGGGCACTGCGGGCAATTTAGTCTGCAAGAAAATTAACCTATGCAACAGCATGTTTTTTGGACTATGGAAGGAAACCGGAGAACATGCAAACTCCACACAGAAAGGCACACGAGTCGAGATTCGAACCCAGGACCTTCTTGCTGTGAGGCAACAGCACTACCCACTGGGCCACCGTGCCGCCCTAATTGAACCTTAGAAAGAAAAATAACCATGTATTTCTAGACATACTACAAATATATAACCTGTAAGAAATTTCACATATATTATGTAAAAAGGTATGTCTTCAAAGTATGGCATGCCGTTCTCTCTCCAGTTTTGTGCAGCGCTTTGTGACCCTCGAGTGAAAAGCGCTCTATAAATGTTATTATAATTATATGTACATATGAAGACTAAGGTGCTGGATGTCGAGATGTATTGAGGTTTAAACGGCATGTAATATAGGTCACTGACACATTTCACAGCTGTGTTCAACTTAAATTGATTTGATGCATCCAAGCTTGGCAAGAGATGTGCTCCTGTGTTATCTTATAAACTTTGACTGTTATTATTTTAACGTTGATTTCATGAACAAAAAAGTGTTTTACTTGGCTATGCCCAAATCAATTTGATCTATTTTATATCGGATTCAAACTGCGTGTTGGCTCTATTTCCTGAAAAACAATTAACTCACAAATTGACTTCCATGGTTAGTATTTTACACGTGTCAACTCACAGTAAGTGGCGTAATGACTAGGCGAGGGCATGCTCCCAGGTATTCATAACCGTACACATACTGTGAAAGTGCCATTCTGGCCACACAGTTGTCAAGCTCTAGGTCCCAGTAGTATCGCAGCTGTCGCTGCCACTCAAAGTTGTTAGCAGTCTCCACCTGCAGGTTACACACAGTACAGATATATTTTGTGTCAAGCTTCAACAACATGAGAATGTCTTAAGGGAGAAAACTTTCGTTTAAAAGCAGGGGGCTTTTTGTTAATGCAATACCACGGAAAATGTGTTATTCAAATTAAATATAAATATTTTGCTTCGTAGTTTATGTCTGATATGTTACAGACGATGGTGCATACATAACTGGCAGTCAATCGTCAATAAATACATGTTTTTCTTTGTACATTTGTCTGTTTGATTAGAATCAATAACATAAATAATGCCATCAACTGTATCATCCACATTGTACTCGTGGTATCACTATTTTAGCAGCCTGCCATGCAAGTGAATTTCATGTTATTGGCTACTTCTTTTTTCTAAAGAGCTTAAAAAAATAAACCCAATTGCAATGCAACAAATAAGTATAAGTAGCCTAAAGAGTCAGTCAAAACGAGTCCCGATGAAAAACAGTCAAGTCATTTATTTTGAAAATAATGGCTTGTGCCGTGACAGTTCAACATTTGTATGCTTTAATAAAATCGAGCTTGTTGGCATATTGTAATGATGTTGGTTTCCACTGCTCGATGCATGATTGTTTCCAAAAGCTGCTCTTTCTGTATAGCCGCGCCTGAAGATGCCTCCACCGCGCGAGGTGAAACGTCGCGAAGGAGAGAGGTGGAGCGATCGGCGTGGCTATCTCGAAAGAGCAGCTTTTGGAAGCAATCATCATTATTGGGATAATGTTTGCAGTGAGAATCTAACCTTTTCTTTAACCATGTCCGTGACGATGTCTCTGGCATGCACATCAATGGTAATCAGAGCTGTAATAATGCAGCGATGAATCTTGGGCAAGTTGCCACGGACCAGACAGGCTAATGCATTTAACCTCTGAAACACAAACACACAACAGACAGTGCATCAGGACAGGAAAATGAAGCTTAATAAAACAATTTCAATGGATTTCAATGCCAGCTCGTATAAGAGTAGGTCATTTAATTCGGTTGACATTTCAATGCGCATTATCGACTTACATCAAAATTCTCCTTTTCAAAAGTAGCAACAGATTGCAGGTGATCATGGTCATGCCCCTCCAGACACTGGGTCAAGTCTCGACACCACATCAGTTGAGCGACCGTCAATACAACCTGCAGGTATCCAGAAAAGTGTAATCACACAATCAGTGTATTTATATTTTCTGGAAATAAATTACCCTGAGTAGTGAGGAATGCCTGTGAGAAAAGCTTCTGCAAAAATTTGCATTATGACAATGATAAATATTTACATGCATGCGAACGATACTTTTGGCAATCCGCTGCTGGATGAGAGCTCCATGCCATGCAGGTCATGGAGGCTATTTACCAACACTTCACCATGCTGGTCAGTGTATGTTTGTGAAGTTGGAGAGCATATTTCAGCACTTTGTGACCCTCGAGTGAAAAGCGCTCCATAAATGCAATTATTATCATTATATTTGAGAAAGCATGATATCGTGCACTAATACTTTTGGCTGCACTGCCCTCTGATAACCACCATATAGCTCTGCAGTCTATAACACCTGTTATTCTCGATGGCTACTCATATATGCACGATCTAGACTCAAAACTGATTAGGTTCAGACATCGAATAACATTGAGCACATTCCAGGTGGTTTAATCATGTTTTTGCGTCGTTGTTATATGAACAGCAATGCGCTACCTGTGATGGGAGTCCAGACACCACCCAATCTGTACGTGGTTTGCTTTGGTATTCACCAATGGCCCTTTTTGTGAGCCTTCGCAAAGACTGAAACATTGCTTCTTCCACTTTCCCCAACCAATCTTCCACATTGCCCCGGGCCTTCAGTCCTTTTCCCAAGCTCACCTGCCATACAATACAGACCATGAGCCATCTGCCTCCTTGCTTTACAGTTACACATCAACTGCATTATGCCTGATCTTATTCCACAAAACGAAAAACAAAGGTTTTTATATTCACATGTTATTTTTCCAATAAGCACATTTCGATTTCAGTTCAGTTCAGTATCAGTACCCGATTAATCCTGCACATGGTCGTGGGGGAGGGCGGAACCTATCCTCACAGACACATGGTGCAAGGCAGGGCTATACCCAGGATCTGACGCCAGAACATCGCAGGGTACTTTTGGGAAATTTATTCGACAGGCGAGTCAACCTTGGTAGAAGCGTGTCTTTGGATGGCGGGAGAAAACCGGAGTACCCGGTGAAAACCTATGCGGACATGGGGAGAACACGCAAATGCCACACAGAAAGGCACCTGTGATGGGAACCGAAGCTGGGGCCTTCTTGCTGTGAGACAGCAGCACTACTCACTGTGCCACCACGCCGCTGTCTAAATATCTTTCCATCAAAGAAAATCTAACTTCATCAAAACGACATATCAACGGTTAAGCAACTGCAAACCCACCTTTTCCCCCTCAGGTGAAATCATAGCGAGGATATCGTTCGTGAATGTCCTCTCTTGCTCGCCCTCAGCTGATGCCATCGCAAACTCTAGCCGGGCAATGGCGTCAAAGCACTTGCGCAGGTGCGGCTGCACTGCCTGAGGATTGCGTGTCTGCGCAAGGATCTCCAGAAGCTCATCATTGGACAAGAAGTAAAATCTGTTACAAAAACAGAAGACAAACTTAAAGAATTAGGTTTAGAAAAGGAACATTTTTTTATCTAGTGTTGACAAAAAGATAACAGAATGTGAGATGTAAGATTATATTCTTTCAAGATGTCAAACCTATAAAAAAACATCTGGTGTGTAGGTGCTCAGATGGACGTGAAATGTCAATGGCTGGAGGAGGCTTTCATTCAGCAGTAGATTGATCATCACTGATGATGCTCATGACAATTTAAAGTAAACGCATTTATTGCATAAATATTTAACAAATTAAAACATTAAAGTGAAGCTCACCTTGGGAAGACAACTCGTTTGGATTCCAAATATGCTTCAAGGCATTTCAGAACTTGTTCAAGTAATCCATTGTTATTTTTAAACGTGTCTAGAAGGCCTTAAAATAACACAATATCAACGTTCATTAACATATCCACATCATTGTGAAACAATGTTAACGTCCGGCGATGGACTGGCGTCCCGTCGTCGGGTGTATTCCTGCCTTGCGCCCTGTGTTTCCGGGATAGGCTCCGGCTCACCGTGACCCTATATAGGATTAAGCGGTTTCAGATAATGAGATGAGAGAATAATCATTGTTCTCATGAAGGTGGCAATATGGACTATTTATGAATGCAATGTTTTTTTTATTAAATAGATAAACGTTGACATTATTGAACACCACACGATGCAGATTATGACCACAGTTCATGATTAGGTTATAGAGAAAGTACTCTAGATAGTCAATTAAATGTGGTCACAAATATCCCATCTATAATACCGCTCCAAATAAATTGAACACTGGAATGGCTTGCTCAGCAAAAGCCTCCCTTAGAAAAGTTTAGAAAAAATCATGAACGCTTAAATTGTGTGATGGTGGAAACTGGCCAAAATTTACAAATATGCCATAGATGCTCGTAAACGTGACCAATGATAAATTAATATTGTTTGCAGTCATACAATTTAAGAATATGACACAAGGTGCTGACAAAGACTCTTGCTATAATTACTTGAAATAAGATAAATGCTTAGAAATCTTGTTGGAAAGAAGCAGATTCTGCAACCCCACCAGAAGTCAACATGTGCAAACTCTTTGACTTTTATCATATCAAACATAAAGATACAGCCACCTTGCAAAACCTCTCACGGAAGGAATGGTGCTGGGCCATCATAGAAGGTGATGACCAGCAAGCAGATCTACATATGGTGTTGGGAGGCAACCGGATTCCAAATTTTTTGCCGACGCATGGGATGGGCTGGCCCCAACGTGACCCTGACCCAAAACCAATATCAGAGGAAAGTACTTCACCACTCAGTATCTTAGGTCAACATGGCTGGACACCGAAACCAACAAGCATCGATCATACCTCACTATTCTGACTAAAACCAATATGACCATCAAGCCCTCAACATCAACACGAGTGGACAATTTAAATAGCTCTCCTTATTGAGCCCACGACCCCGTTAACCTCATCACATGCCTATAAATATAGCCTGCTGGGCAAGGGGGGGGGCGAAATATAGTTAGCAAGCACCTATTTGTGCAGCTACACCAAGACCACCTTTGTTCAAGGAACTTATTTGTGTATAACATGCTGCTGACTGGGTACGTTGTGTGTAACGCGTAATTAAGCCAATGAAAGTAGTAAACATTGCACCATATCAACATTCAGACAAATATCCCCATATAGACTTCACAAACTTGTAGGGTCAAGTGCTGTAAGGAAACTGACTGGAGGGTCAAGTGCTGTTAGCGAACACCTATGAAGGTCAACACTGCACACGAGGGGGTGGGTGGACAGTGCCGCGCCCAGCCATCTTTGTCTCTCTGGTGACAGGCAGTGCTTTGCACCACTTCTTTACATGTCAATGGGAAATCAGCGATGTGAGGACAAGAAACTAATCGTGGATTGAGAAGGCTCCTGAAAATGTTGCTAAGGCATCGCCATTATGCAGCCATATATAAATGGTTTAAACTTAATGAAATCGTAGGTATTACTTTAACCCAGTCTGCAAGATTATTCACGTGGGGAGTAAATACCAGGCTGAGTGGCTGCCCGTAAAGCATTGGGAAGACGATGAATCTTTCTCATGATGTCCTTCCAAGTCTTGTCCACCTGCATGAACATCTTTGCCTCAGCTGGCAGTTGTCTCTGGATGTCTGGTGCACTAAAGATGCTTTCCAGATAAAGCCAATTGCGTTGGCATGTCATCCATTCTTCCTGTAAATAAAAAAAAGCATTAAAGCAGCATTTCTAAACTGTATAACCACGTACGGTTTTGAATCTATCCAAGAAATTATGTTTAGTTAAATAAATAATCAAGGTGCACCAGTTATTAGATAATTAATTTATGGATAATTTATGTTATGACGACTATAATAAATGGATATTCATATTTTTAAAAGCTCAAAGTAACTGCACTCTAGGACACAATCAATGTTGAGAATGCATAACATGTAATGATGTAGGTTTCACGGCTCGATGCATGATGATTGCTTCGAAAAGCTGCTCTCTCGAGTGCCTCACACGTTAGAGTGCCTCTCTAACGTCGCGAGGTGGAGAGAGGAAGCGATCGACGCGGCTATCCCGAGAGAGCAGCTTTTCGAAGCAATCATCATGCATAACATGCACAAACGATCTAATATTGGTACTAAACAGTTTAATTATACTCATTTGCCCAGCAGCTATGTAAACCAATAGAACCGATGTTTCCATCATTCACTGACCCAAGTGGCTGGCTACATACCAGCGTTTCATTGAAGAGAGAGAGTTGCCTTTGCCACTCATCAACCCGCGATTTAATCGGTCCCACAAATCGAGACGATGTTATGGTGGAAATATTAATGATGCTGTCATCCAAAAGAATCTGTATGAGTGCGACAAAACGTGTTCATTATAAAACGTGCACAAAAATCGTGCACATTTGCAAATAGTCAAGTGACTACTTTTTATCGTATTAAAGATGATCTCTTATAAGCAGATGATGTTAAATGCAATGTTGGGCGTTTCGTTTTTAAGACAAAATGTCTAATTAGCACATTTTACATGAAAGAAAATAATACTTGCACTGGCATGTATATTTTGCATGTGACCACCATTAGATGCCATATTATGCACACAATTTATCTAATGTGAACGTTATTAAATAACTCATCTCATCTCATTGTCAGAAACCACTTAGTCCTGTACAGGGTCGTGGTGAGCCAGCGCCTATCCCGGCAGACACAGGGCGCAAGGCAGGGATATACCCACGATGGGGCGCCAGTCCATTACCGGGAACTTCGGGCAATTTAGTCTGCAAGCCAATTAACCTATGCAGCAGCATTTTTTTGGACTGTGGGAGGAAACCGGAGTGCCCCGCGAAAACCCATGCGGACACGGGGAGAACACGCAAACTCTACACAGAAAGGCACCCGAGCCAGGATTCGAACTGGGGACCTTCTTGCTGTGAGGCGACAGCGTTACCCACTTGGCCACCGTGCTGCCCCGTTATTAAATAACTGTTCCACATAATCAATTATATGCTCTCTAACAATATAAACAATATTATTTTCTTCCTTTACCTGAATTTCATCGGTTCCTGCCAAAATAAAAACATCTTTTGAATCACGATGAGGCAAAACAACAAACTCTGTAGTCTTCCAGGCATCTTCAACCTGCAGAACATGCATTCTTTTAAAAAATCAGTTTTACACTTTCGGCAAATGTAAGCTAAAGTTTCAAAGTATATGCAAACTGTTAAGTTATATGTAATTCGACCGATTTGTTAATTCATATAGGCACGTAAAATGGGACTTGGCCAAACGGGAAAAGCAAATGCGGTCCACCTTTTTAAGGATGACCTCAAGAGATGCTTCTCCAGATGCCTGTCCTGACACATCCTGGATTTGCTCAGCACAATTGAAAACTTCCAGATGAATAAGACCAGCCAGTGTGAGTGGGGCCTCCTTCTCCTGCAATGGAGCACCTACTATCTCTTCCAACATGTCCCAGTGACGGGGCTTCAGGGATGGGTTTCTGAGAAATGTAATCACCGGCAGCTGAAAGCAGACAGAGAGCGTTAAGTAGAAAATTATAAATATAATGAGATTTATTGAGCAATTAGAAAAAATATATATATATATTTAACTGAACATTCTTGCAGGACATGCATATGAAATGTTTTTAGGAAAAACTTAAGACATAGCCTTGCAATTAAAATGCATAACACATTGTTCACCCTACCTTTTCTCTGATAAATTCAACTTTCTTTTTTAACAGTGGAACTACATTATTTGGTGGCAGTCCTTTCTCCAACTGATTAACAATCTTCGCATATTTGGCAACCTCATTGCTCAGCTGTTCTGGATCCAGGGTTTCAAATTTACACTGTGAACATTGACAAAGAAGAAGAAAAAGGTAGTGGAAAAGTATAAAGCGTATTACATAACACAAAAATACTCATTTACGTTTTGTGCAAATTACCTGTGTGTGAAACATTGAGTAATGTTAGCCAGGCATCATAAAAATAATAGTTTAATTATGCAACAGAACAATATTAAACAACGGGCAACAACATTTTCATAACCATTTTATGGTAGTATTTATTAAGGCAAAGCAGCATTGCTGCTTATAAGTACCTCCAACCATTCCTTGATAAACACCTCCCACTCATCCAGACTGTCCCACATCATCTGTTTTCGCTTCAGTTCTTCACAAACTTCGTTCAAAGCGTCAAAATTTGTAACTTCAACCTGAACATATAAATTGAATTCAAAATAAAAATCATAAATAAAACTGACAATTACCATATTGACACCCACATTCATTAGCAGCAAATAACTGAAACACAATCATAAACCATTATTACATGAGCGTGTAATTTTTATAAAATGTTAAACAAGGGGGGCAAACCTTAAAGTTCTTCTGGTAAGCCCTATACTGCAGAGTCTGTTGCTGCAATTCATCCGTGGCAATCATCTGTTCTTTCAGGATCTCTCGGACCTTTGTCTTGTTACTTGTAATATCTAAAATCATGGGGTCCTAGTGCACACAAAAACAAACATGATGTTATTTCTTAGGATATACACTACTATAGCCCCTGCCATAGGAATGAATTTACAACATTAACTCAGGGCCAGAAAATGGGGATGTGTGCAACTTGACAGCCACTTGGACAGACATACTTTGAACCCTTAACTTAGATGGTGCATAGCTAAGCATGAAGTATATCAAAGACAAAAGTATATAAAGCTGTGAACATTTTGCGAATGACTATTAAATTAGTTGCATGTGATTCTTGCTTAAAAGCTTTGTCTCACCTTGTTAACAAGATGGCTGCAGTTTTCAGTTCTTACCTGAGATCGCTGCTTTAAGATCTTCACCTCCTTATTAAGCTCCACAATGTCCTTGTCGAGATGCTGGCAGAACTTCTCAAGGTTGCCATCACGCTCACCAACTGCCTTGTCAATGGTGTTCTGGACAGCTGTGATGGTCTGCTCCAGTGTAGAGTACACCACAAGGTCCTCCGGTGGTGTTGGCACCTTGAACTGCTCTATCAACTGATACATCTGCACGACAATCTGCATCTCTTCCTCGAAGATCTGAGTCTTTAATTTAAAAAAAATTGCAGAGACAAAAATAATGTTTGCAAACAGTTAAAAATATCTCATATTTGCAGCGTTAGAATGCTGCATGTACATTTTTGTGTTCTATGTAGGCTGGAAGCAACCGTTAAGCTATGTAGCTCTTTTTAACAGTTGTCCATCAGCGAGAGGTAAGCATGTTACAAGATCTCAGGGCACCGGTAGCATTTAGTCAGGTCAATTAACCTATGCAGCATGGCTGTGAACTGTGGGAGGAAACCGGAGTACCCAGCGAAAACCCAAAGACATGGGGAGAACATGGAAACTCAATAGAGAACGGAAGCAGAGCCGGGAATAAATGCCAGGCACTTTTTGATGCGAGGCAGCAGCAGTACTCGCCATGCCACCGTGATGCCCTGATGATCTACAACAAATAGTAAGCCATGATCTATCCACTATTGGATGTAGGCTTTTCCAAGCTATTACAATGTTATATTGTGATGCAACAACAATTTAACTAGCTCCTGTACATAAGCTGCTTTCATTGTCCCATCTCTATGGTCATCATCGTTTTAGTATGTCTGGCCACCACTCCATGATTAGTATTGATCATTGACCATCATCTCTTCTTGTGACACGTCCTGATCAAGCCCACTTACTTTTGCCTCCAGCTAAAATGTCTACTTTGTGTGAATTCTGGCAAAATGTTTCTCTTTGTCTCTTAATGTAAATTCCAAGCACGTACCTCTCCGTGTTTCGTTGTACCCTTTTAGCATTGCAAACACAAGTCCGAGCACCCTTATACCGTATTTTGGAACAGATATAAAACATATCATTCATTTCACTACGTGATACACAAGGCTTTCTGTCAAAGCTTACATTCTGCAATGTGCTATAGCGTGTACGTGTTGCAAATCAAGGAATTTGCCTGCAGCCACTTTCATGACGAGACTGAAGATCCTTACCCGGTCTTGGATTTCGTCAAGAAAGGTGAGGCTGTTGACAAACTCAATGGTAGTGGAGGGCACTATCTCTAGCTTGAATTGCCCATCACGAGCTTCCGAAATGATGGCGTCAGTCTTCTTTCTAGACAGCACTGGCAACAAGTCATTTATTGCCTGAAAAAATATCAAATTAAAAAACATTTAAACATTCACAGTCTGAATTGTTTAATTGTGATTAAATGGTCTCAATGTTATTCTCATTTTCTAACACCCAATATTACACATCAGCACTGGCAGGAATGTAAACAACTGCAAATTCATAATATTTACTTAGTATATTGAATGGTAATGTAGTACTTCTGTTGAAAGACAGATTTTAAATCTATTTTATGGAAGGAAAAAAAAGTTGCTCTCACTTTCAGACACCGCATCGGTGAGGGAATCAATTTTTGCTTTAGTTTGGTTGCATCAACCAAAAGCATCCCCAAATCTCTCCTCTGTTTCAGAGCCACTGCATCAGTGTGTTGTTCGTGGTATTTTGTAAGACCTTCTTCAAAGAAGGACACATCTGCAAATATATTACAAACAAAATATATATTATTTTAATTCTACTTTATTACAACAACAAACAATGCCAGACATAGTGAAATTCCAACCAAGAGACAACTTCCAAAAGTCCGCACTGAAACCTTTATATTACATCAATTATTACTGATTTGTCTTTGGGTACAAGTGACATATTTTGATCATACGATATATTGTTAACAATATGAAATACATTTTTAAATAGTGGGCTCATTAAGCAAGACTGCAAAGGTGTTAAAATATTACGAACTACTTCAGTGACAAATTACTGAATATACCATGCTCTTTGTTTTTGAGGGCTTCTAAATCCAAACTCTCGTTCTCTTTGTAGAAAAGCCTGAACCGTTCAAATGTATCAGCATATAAGCCAGCAGCATTAAATGCTGTTTGTATGACCTCCTGAAAAAAACAAGAAGTAAAGAAATACAACTTTTAATGAGAAATCATCCATTAGCACTAAAAGTTTAAAAAAATCATATATACGTAAAATAAATTTGAGGATGACAGAAAAACATCCCACGTATAGACTAGGGTCAAGTGGTCCAAGCCAGCACCTATAAAAGCCTACATGGCACATGAGCGGGTGGATAGCCAACACCATGTCCAGTCATCTTTGGCTACCTGGTGGTGATATTTACACACTGCACTAAGTACTCAGGACGGCACGGTGGCCTAGTGGGTAGCGCTGTCGCCTCACAGCAAAAAAACCTGGGTTCGAATCTCGGCTCGGGTGCCTTTCTGTGTGAAGTTTGCATGTTCTCCCCGTGCCCGCGTGGATTTTCGCGGGGCACTCCGGTTTCCTCCCACAGTCCAAAAACATGCTGCTGTATAGGTTAATTGGCTTGCAGACTAGATTGCCCGCAGTGCCTGGTGATGGACTGGCGTCCCATCGTGGGTATATCCCTGCCTTGCGCCCTGTATCTGCCGGGATAGGCTCCAGCTCACCACAACCCTGTACAGGACTAAGTGGTTTCTGACAATGAAATGAGACCAAGTATTCATTTGAGGCTGATTCAACTGAAGGAAGGATCACGATCAAACCATAAAATCATCACTACTGTTGGCCGTGGGCGCAAATCGAATTCGGGTTGCTAGGTTTGTAACTATTTATGCAGATATATTATTGACAGTTTTGTCCAGCGTTAACATAAAATGTTATATGCGTATTTTAGAGACGTCAAATACAATTGTGTACATAAATGAGAAATGTTTCGGCATCTAATCAAGTACACATTTGTTGTTTTTGTAATATATGTACGTGCTCAACTATATACATACATAGGAATGTATTCATCACTCTATTCATGTATTCTAATTGTAAACATCTCCATTATATTCAGCCTGATGCGAGGCTGAACATACATTTCTAGGCATTTCAATTTAAACATCAATGTTTGTACTGCATTAAATCATGTACCTGCACACTTGTTATGATTTTATGGAGGTGCTTGTCATCTTGAAAAATGGTTTCTAAGCTCGGGCCGTCACCACAGCTTTTATCTTCACGCTTCTTGTTGATTATAGGTTGGGTGAATGCATCAAAATAATTGTCTGTGACGAGGTTGTCCACAGACAATACGGTATCCTTGAAAGAGTCAATCACCTCATTCAGGCCATCCTATAATGGGCACATATTATATAATCGGCAAGTCATTAGTTGACAAATACTGTCAGCTACTTCAAAATGCATTCATTTGCCTTATAAGACTAATGAACAAAAAGGATGAAAGTGTAATGGATACCTGAAATTCATTCTGTGATGGCGCAAACATCAAGCTTTCGGTTTCCAACACGAGTTCTGTCAGGAACAAAGGAACGACTTGCTCTGTCTCTTCTTGAGCAATGACAGCCTCCTACCACGAAAAATAAAACAAAAATATATTCTCCATAGATACGCTTTGGTGCGTGTAGCCCTTTGATACAGCCCTTTGTAACTTTTGGCTGAAAGGTGGTTTAAAAATATAAATCATTATTACATCGCAATAAATGTTAACGATTTAAGGCTAAATAAAAACTGATCTGAAGGCACCTTTTTGGCGGCTTGCTCTTCTGTTGGCTCAGAATCCCACACTTGGATGAGTTCTTGTGAGGGTGTGTTCTGCAGCTGCTTTGTCAGTTGATTGAGGAGGGTGCTCACTGTGTTCACAGCAAGGATGTGCAGTGTGTTCACAATCACATAATCAGCCAGCCGGATGAAACTGAAAGGATAAAGCCAAACCAGAGATTACTCGTCCCTAACCTTTGACTCGAACAAACCATGAGTGTTGCGTTTAATGTCTGTGCATTGCTTGGTATGACAGCACATTGTTCAAATGTGTGCACAAACCATGCAAGCTTTCCACATTGTTTCCTCTTGTTTGCTTGTTCAGTGTAGGTCATCTTTTCAGGGGCATCTCCGAAGGGATCCACATCATATTGTGACTGAAACAATAAACTGGAACCACCAGTCTCCTCTTTATCATCACCTGAAATCGAAATACATGTTTTCTCTTGTAAATGTAACAAAATGAGGAATATTTCCTTCCCATTAAAACACCACATACTTTGAATGCAACATGTTTAAATCTTGGCAAATTGTATGCTTATTTATTTAGTCCCTTACCTGAAAGCTCAAGATCATTGAAGTAATCATCAGGTGTGAAGCCAGCTTCCAGCAACGCAGTTCGACAAGCACTTCTTACAACCTCCTTAACCAATTCACGAAATTCAGAAAGGTGCACCAATACCTGCATTTACACACACACCAACACACAATCTCACGCAATACAGTCTCATGTAAAATTAAGCAGGGATTTGTGGGACAATGACCGCTTTCTGCCACGTTAATATCTTGTGCTAATATAAACTGTTAATGTAAACACGAAACTGACCTCTCTCAGGTGTGTGAACTGGGTGTTCATGAACTCTTCGAGCGTGTACGTCCGACCACTTTCAATCAAGCACAGTCTCATATTGCCAATGCGGTAGCACATTTCCTTCACATTGAGAAGGGCAGGTCGCAAAGACTAAAGGATAAAGGGATTAATTAAACAAACTCAGTATCTGCAATGATGTAGGTTTTCACGGCTCGATGCACGATGACTGCTTCGAAAAGCTGCTCTCTCGGGACAGCCGCGTCGATCGCTCCCTCTTCCTCCATCGCGACGTTTCGCCTAACACACATCTGAGGATGACTCTGACGTGTGAGGCGAAACGTCACGATGGAGGGAGAGGGAGCGATTGACGCGGCTGTCCCGAGAGAGCAGCTTTCGAAGCAATCATCAAATCAGTATTTGTTTTCGTACACGTTAGAAATAGGAAGAATGCTAATGACGTAATGATAGGTCATGAATGATACGAGCATAATTGTAAAATAAAACACTCACAGCATTGACAATGAACAGGTTTTCCTGCAGGGCTCTACGGCAGAAATTTATTTTTTTGCCCCGGACATTCTTGCGCCAAACACTGAAGGCCTTCCACTTGCGAAAGTGGGAAAATGTGGGAATGCCGAGGAGGCGGCGGTGATAGCGGTACTCCTCCTCCCATCGATCCAGAGGAGTGAAGTCCACTTCGCCATCACGTGTTAACAGAACACCCCGATCACTGATGGTGAGGTAGTTGTCTTTGTTTATTTTCTCATATGTCACAATTCTAAACGGTTAAAAGCAGTTCCGCATATTAATATTAATAACGCAAATTATACATAACATGCATTTCTAATAACAGGATCAACATTGCATTGTATTTGAATTTGATATTTGAATCCGGCACAACTGCGACAAAACAGAACAGCAATATATTTTTTTTAATTCAACACCGTTTTAAGACCTTCATAAAAGTGTACGAATAACAAATGCTTAAAGTGAGAAATAATTCAAAAACTGAAACGCTTATTTGGAGAAATCAGCAAAGTAAAAAAATGACTCACTTTAGTTTGAAGGCATCGTATTTGATTGAGGAGCGAAGTGCAGCCGGCACCATGTAAAGGTATCCCAGGTCTTTGTTCTCACGGATGACATGAGCGATGTCAAGTGGGTCACTGATTCGAGCGCTGATCACGTCATCCGCGGTTTTGAAGGTGCGGCTTTGTGCCAGGGTGGTCCGGCCACGTACACTCAAAGGATTCCGCTCAGTTCGAAGCTGCTTGGGTGGTGAGGGTGACACTGCCCCGCTTTCCTCTATTCTCTGTTCAAGATACATAAAGTCATATAACCTTTGGAACCATGATTCAATAACACAACATGCAAATGTTTATAAGCATAAATGCTCTTAATGCTGCAAGAATGTTAAAAGTATACAATAGCGCATAAGCATTCCGAAGTTAGAGATGTGATTGGCATCCACTACTAAGCTCCGAAAAAAACGTGCAACAGCAGAGGGGGTTTAATGTAAATAACACACTGACCTTTTCCTGACTTGTTTTGGAGAGCTGAGGCAAATTAGAAGCATGTCCAGATGAACTCATGAACAGAGACTCACTCTGCTCATCTTTGATAGCATTCAGCCCTTTCCAGCCTTTTGCCAATAAAGCCTCACGATTTTTCTGATAGGTGTATTCAGGCATATGCTGCTCCTGGTACAATTTTAGTGCTGGCTACAGTAACAAAAAAAGAAAAGATTAATTACTTTTACACATCAAAGCCACAATGTCATTGAAATTAATGAAAAAATTATTGCCATTCAATACATTATATCTTACCAAAGGTTCAATTTTGGGTGGCTGGGCTCGAATCCGTGCTGCCTCTTGGCCCTTAGTCCGTCGTGGAAATTTGAGCACATGTGGCTGAGGAGTGGCCTGCATGGGAGCCCTGTGTACCAATCGTGCCACCAGGCCTGCAGGTTCGATGCGTGGCAACAACAGAACTCGGTCCGCCACACTAAGGCCATCGCTGCCACTACTATTGCCACTGGCACCCCTAATGCTGGGTTCGACTAATGGTGTGCTGATGCCAGGAATTCCCACCCCTAAGTGGGACGGGTTTTCCTAAAGGAAATAAAATATTTGAGAAAAGATATTATACACAATGCACACAAACAGATATGTACCGACTTACTTGAAAAAAATGCATTTTATTTGGTAGTTATATTTGTTTTATTAAACCGAATAACATTGTTCATGAGCTATATTTTAAATGAAATATTATATACCTGAACGATTCACTAAGAGAACTGGCCCATGAGGCCACCTGCTACCGCCTCGGCCATGCCTGTGCTGACCACTCGATGTACGCCATCTAATGGACTGGTTGTGACGTCACAAAATCTGTAAACCAATGATAGGCCATAAAATAACGGTGACCTGACGCATGCCAAGCCATATTAGAGTATATAGATACTGTAGAGATTAAGGCCCTCACTATTTATTCTAGGTAATAATAATTGCATTTATCGAGCGCTTTTCACCCAAGGGTCACAAATCGCTGCACAGAGGTGCAGAGAGAATGGCACGTCAACAACGACATGAAAACGGAAAATCAGCAACAATAAAAACAATTGGGGTATTTTTATAATATACACATCGTTGTAGAACATGTCAAATATGATCTGACTTTCGACTATACTTTTGAAATGCTCAATTATCAGTGTTAATAATACATGAAATGGTATAACGTAACATTTATGGTATCAAAATAACAATTGCATATAAAGAGAGACCATCACCCGAGGGTCACAAAGCGCTGCACAAAACTGTGAAGAGAACGGCAGATCAACAACGAGAAAAGAACGGCAAATCAGCACAAACTTGTGTTGTTTTTTTTTTTACAAAACCGAGCTGTGAAAAAAACGGTATGTTAACAACATCAGGACAGCCAAACTGAAAGTCAAATAGCAGCAATAAATTATAGGACGTAAAATAAGCAATAATGATTTTCCTTCCAAGGAAGGAATAAATGTTCCCGAACAGGCGCAGGTCGGAAGAGAGCCATTATCCCAGAACAATAATACTGATCCGCATCAACAATCCTAGCCGGAAAAATGAATAAATGTTCCCAAGCAGGCACAGGTCAGAAGGGAGTCATCATCCTGGCATGACAACACTGACCCGCATCAATAGTCTGAGCTGGAGGACTTGAAAGTTTTACGAAACAAGTGAAACTTGAGACGAGATTTGAAGATGCCCAAGGACTCAGCTGATCGAATCTCCAATGGAAAGTCATTCCAGAGTATGGGAGCAGCACGCGAGAAGGCCGTCACCCATCGAATGGAGGTGCGACATGGGCACATGCAGCAAGCCCGTATTGAAGGATCGAAGTTGTCGTGTTGAGGAGGGTGCCTGAAGTAGGTCACAGATGTATGTTGGAGTAGCGTCAGTGAGAGCCTTGTAAGTGACAAGGAGGATCTTGAATTCAATCCTGTATTTAATAGGTAACCAGTGGAATGTCATTAGTACTGGGGATATGTGATCGTGGATGGGTGTTCGAGTGAGGACTCTAGCAGCCACATTCTGCATATGTTGAATACAATTGATCAGGTAGGCAGGGGTGCCAGGGAGCAGTGCATAGCAGAAATCGATTTGTGAAGAGTTCTCATCTCATTGTCTGAAACCGCTTAGTCCTATACAGGGTCACGGTGAGCCGGAGCCCATCCCGGCAGACACAGGGCGCAAGGCAAGGATATACCGACGATGGGACGCCAGTCCATCGCCGGTTGTGAAGAGTTGAAGATGTGTATTAGCTTCTCAGCATCAGAGGATGATAGGATATTGCACAGTCTGGCTATATTTCTGAGATGAACATAGACTACCCTCGCCACCTTGTTGATGTGTGTCTCGAAGGTGAGTAAGGAATCAAGAGTCACACCTAGACTCCGGACTGCCTTAGCAACTGCAATGGTCTGGGCATCAAGCATCAATTGGATAGGTTCAGCCTTGGACAATTGGTGCAGGGTTCCGACAAGCAAAACTTCTGTTTTGTCACCGTTTTGTTTTAGAAAAAATGAATTGAGCAAGGCTTTTGCAGTTGACAGTGAGGATGATACGCAAAGACCAGGTACATTGATGGATGACTGTACGTGGATATAGATTTGGATGTCATTGGCATAGCAATGGTAGCTGAGATTGAGGCTGCGCAGGATATGGCCAAGAGGTTGTCGGTAGATGCTGAACTGAACCGTGAGGAACGCCAGACAAAACAGGATAGATCTCCGAGTTTTGTCCGCCGAGGCAGACAAACTGCTTCCGGTCGGCCAGGTAGGAGCTCAGCCAATGCGGGGCAATGCCAGAGACCCCTATACCCTCCAGTCGTTCAAGTAATATCAGGTGGTCAACGGTATCAAAGGCAATGCTCAGGTCCAGCTGACGAAGGCAAGAATTCATCAGCAGCGACGAATAGGACATCAACTACTTTTACCAGAGCAGTTTCAGTACTATGGCCGAATCTGAACTCAGATTGAAAGGGATCGAGGAGGTCATTGTTAAGAACGTGTTTATAGAGTTGCACGGCTATGGCACAAAGACCTTAGAGATGAATGGCAGATTTCAGATGGAGCAATAATAATCAGGAATGTTGCAATCGAGGCCATGTTTTTTGAGCAAGGGGGGTAACTGAGGCACATTTGAATAATGGGGGAACGATACAAGAGTAAAGTGAGTTATTAAACAGATTAGTGACGAACGTGGCAAGGAATTTTAAATATGCCCAGATGATTTTGGATGGGAAAGAATACAGGGAGCAGTTTGTGGGCCGAAATATGGTAACTAAAGAAGAGACCTCAGATTCTGTTAATTCGGAGCTTTGAGGTCAAGGAAAGTGGACGAACATGTATTGAGGTGTTGTGTCTCGGTGGGGAACCTTCCAAGGGAGTCAACCTCAGTCGTAATTCCCACCAGACACCCGGGGGTTGACTTGCGTGTGCGGCCATGTGGCGTCGGCTTCCAGAGCAGCAACACTCAGCGATGCACTCCCCAAGCCAGCAACAGATGAGCAGAGGCCTTCTGGATCTTTTCAATGCTTTATTTCAACAGCAACACACGGCCGTGGCAGCAGCCCACAATGGAACTCCTACCCTCCCTCACACATCAGCGCTCCTGACATCGTGACGCTGCCTCCTCAAACAGTTCCCACGCGAGGTCTCCTTTAGCGCTTGGCGCACCCGCGTTTATATATCACTTCCCTGGCTCCTCCGCGTCACATCGCAGGACACGCGCTGATCATGCGCCGGTCGACCAATCCCCATGAGTGTACACGTTTGTCACAACCATCGCCCCCGTCACCGACCAATCCCCGTGCGTGTCCGCACTGTAGTTGTTAATCGACCCGCGGGTTGACCCTTAGCTACCCCCAGTGCGTCAACCTGGCAACTTCTCGCACGTGCACCCGTAATGCACCTGATCAGTCGTGTGCGAGGCTGGACACCACACACCTCGGCGGAGAAAGTTCCCTCGGACCTTTCACCGCCGACACACCCAGACTCACGCCGCAGCCTGGCACTCACTCACATACGCTGGTGACTCACGGCACTCTCACCCTGATGTCGACTCACCCAGTTGAGGGGGGGATCAACATGCTGCTACCATACACACTCGTCACCCTCTCTCACACAACCATACTCTCTCCCGGTACACATCACGGCACTCTCCTTGGTACACACCACGGTACTCCCTCTGGTACATACCACGGTGCCTTTTTCCGTACACACGACGGTAGCCTCTTCGGTACACACCACGGTACTCTCTCGGGTACATACCACGGTGCCTTCTTCGGTACACACGACGGTAGCCTCTTCGGTACACACCACGGTACTCTCTCTGGTACATACCACAGTGCCTTCTTCGGTGCACACGACGGTAGCCTCTTCGGTACACACCACGGTACTCTCTCCGACACACACCACAGCACTCCCTCTGGCACACACCACAGCACTCCCTCTGGCACACACCATGGCACTCTCTCTGGCACACACCACGGTACTCTCCCCAGTACACACCACGGTGCCCTCTTCAGTACACACCACGGTACTCTCTCTGGTACATACCACGGTGCCTTCTTCGGTACACACGACGGTAGCCTCTTCGGTACACACCATGGTACCCTCTCCGGCACACACCACAGCACTCCCTCTGGCACACACCACAGCACTCCCTCTGGCACACGCCATGGCACTCTCTCCGGCACACACCACGGTACTCTCTCCAGTACACCCCATGGCACCCTCTTCTGTACACACCACGATACTCTCTCTGGTACATACCATGGCAATCTCTATGGTACACACCACGGTTCTCTCTCCGGTACACAACACAGTACCCTCTCCGGCACACACCAGAGCACTCCCTCCGGCACACACCACGGCACTCTCTCTGGAACAAAAAAATGGTATTCTCTCCGGTACACACCACGGTACCCTCTTCGGTACACACCACAGCACTCTCTCTGGCACACACCACAGTACTCTGTCCGGTACACACTACAGTACTCTCTCCAGTACACACCATGGCACTCTCTCCGGTACACTCTACGGTACTCCCTCACTTCTCCCACTGGGGAACACACAACATTACACACAATGACGTCTTACTCAAACCAGTGGGGTATTCTGTCTAACACACACTGAGGGACAACACAACATCACGACAACACACACTGAGGAACAACACACACTGAGGAACAACAATCTGCACACTTGCCGCCAGCACCGATGGTTCCTGCGCAGCTCCCACCTCCGTCGTCACTCCTTTCTGGGGTTCAACGAGCCGGGAACTCTCGACAAGAGGGCCCCCCCC
>JAZEWT010000010.1:19000605-19020570 GCA_036362905.1 Mordacia mordax
GCAGTGCCGACGAGGACACTACCGCTCTAGTAGCTCCCCGTCGCAGACGGCTCTCACCCGGGTCAGGGAACCACCCCTGATGGCCGCTCATGCACACGATTATCACCGCTGCTAGGAGCAGTGGGGCACGCAACACCACGTAGTCTCCACCGCTCTGCCCGCCGTGTCGCAACTCGCCAGCACAGCTCAGCGGCTCGCCTCATGGCCTCCAAGCACTCCACGTCGTCTCTGCTGTGTCACTCTCTGCGGCTCTCTGTTGCTGCACTCCATGAAGCAGTCGCCACTGCGCTAAGAGTCTCTCCACGGTTTGTGCCGTGCCACCAGCAATGGCAAGCAGTCACCTCCACCGCGCGGGCAATGGCGCTCTCTAAAACCGCTTCACGGCCCGCCGCAACCGAAACGCAGCCGTGCTGGTAGACTCATCACCCGGATCGCTGGCTCCTCACCATTCTCTCCAGCCACCGCACGCCACAGTCACCGCAGATACAGTCGCTGCAGTCTCGGGAGCACAGTCACTGTCCTGCCCTCTCCCGCCGCCACGCCGCAGTCTCCGCAGTGCAGTCAAAACAGTCGCTGCAGTCTCAGCAGTGCAATCGCTCTCTCGCACCGCATCACCTCTGCTGCGATGCTCTCCGCTGCTCCGTGTCTTTGTGTCGCAACTCCCAACATCACGCAGCCACTTCCACGCCACTCCGTGGCTCCGTGTCACAGCTGCCAGCATCGCGCAGCTGCTTCGGTGCCGCTCCGTGTCTGTGCTGCTGGACTCCTTGTCATTCTCTCCAGCCGCCACATGCCGCAGTCAGATCCCGCTTTGCTGCAGTCACTGACGTGAGTCCACATCCCAAATTCTGACACCAAAATGTGGTGTCTCGGCGGGGAACCCTCCAAGGGAGTCGACCTCAGTCGTAATCCCCGCCAGACACTCGGGGGTTGACTTGAGTGCACGGCCATGGGGCGTCGGCTTCCAGAGCTTTGGCAGTGGCATAACAGTTTCACCAACACTCAGCGATGCACTCACCCAATCAGCGACAGATGAGCAGAGGCCTTCTGGATCTTTTCAATCCTTTATTTCAACAGCAACACACGGCCGTGGCAGCAGCTCACAACGAACTCCTACCCTCCCGCACACATCAGCGCTCCTTACATCGTGACGCTACCTCCTCAAACAGTTCCCAGGCGAGGTCTCCTCTCGCACTTGGCGCGCCCACGTTTATTTATCATTTCCCTGGCTCCTGCGCGTCACGCCGCAGGACACGCCGGTCGACCAATCCCCGTGAGTGTACGTGTTGTCGCCACAGTCGCCCCCCGTCGCCGACCAATCCCTGTGAGTATACGCACTGTAGTTGTTTACAGCCCGCAGGTTGACCCTTAGTTACCCATAGTTCGTCACCCTGGCAACCTCACGCACGCCCACCCGTAACGCGCTTGATCGGTCACGCGCGAGGCTGGACATCACAGAGGTATTGGTTGGTAATTGACGCTGGGTAGAGATACGATGGGCTTCAGTTTTATCAGAGAAGAAATTAATCAACTGATCTGCCTGATCATTATTAGTGAAGGGAGGTGAGGGCGAGTGATTGGTAGGATGAAGGCGCTGATTACTGATCGAGAAAAGAATCTTAGGCTTGTCGCAGGTATCAGCCAAAATGCTGGAAGGATGGCTGGTACGGGCAGAGTCAAGTGCCTTCTGATAGTGGAGCTGTTCCTTAAAGATTTGACGATGAACGGTGGGGCCACATTTTCTCCAAGTCCGTTCGGCCCTGCATGCATTCGCCTTGAGATCCCGGACTTCAGCAGCATACCAGCGGGATAATCAAGCAAACGGTGTAGTAAGTTTCTGCTGTCGCATCAAAGAGGCAGAGTGAGCTGATGCTGAGAGTAATGTTGTTAATTGGCCAAAAAAACCCCTACTCAATGTCATGAAAGGTGCGATAGGACTTTAAAAGCCACAAAGAGGCAGGAACATTTTCAGTACAGCACGGAAACTACAATGTGATACAACACGCTGCAATACAATTGTCTACACGAGGGCTATAAGGAACATGAAAACTCCAGAACATGCCAGCACTGTACATCAGTTTTGATAATCACGTTTAAATAAAATGCGTAGTTTTTTTTTCCGCGTGCTCTCATCTCCCAATTATATATTCTATTGCTTTACGGGTCTCATATCTTGAGGCATACATTTCCATTTGCAACTCTTACAGAAAACAGATTATCACCAAATGTAAAGCAATGCCTTCTGGATAATGGCATGAAGGAACTTAAAATTACAATACTGCATCTAAGTCCTGTCAATTGCCTCTTATCCACAATAGATTATGTAACGTCTCATTCTCTACCATAAAATGTCGATCGCATGTGAATCAAACCATTTATATTTATTTAAAAACTAGTACATTTAATGGTCACCTATTGATTGCATTCCGTGCAGTCATTATTTATCAAGCTATGACCATCAATCATATCCACTGCATTTAAAAATACGAATTAATTAATGAAGCCCAACTTAAAAGCCCTCTGCGCAGTTCCTCACTCCTAATCCTAACCCCACGGGCATTCACTGACGGAAAGGACCCAGTGAGTTTGCAAGCTCTAGATGCGGGATTTCTGCAACATAACACTGGTTCCTGTCTCCACAAACACTGGCTCCTGTCTCCACAAACACTGGCTCCTGTCTCTAACACTGACTCGTATGTCTAACACTGGACAGAGATATTGTTTACTATTCCAGCGGAGAGTACCCAGTGAGCTTGCAAGCTCTGAACGCGGGGTCGACGCGACACAACTGCACGTTCGAAATGACCAAGAGTGACAACGCGTGGGCGGCGCGGTGGCCCAGTGGTTAGCGCTGACGCCTCACAGCAAGAAGGTCCCGGGTTCGAATCTCTCGGCTCGGGTGCCTTTCTGTGTGGAGTTTGCATGCTCTCCCCGTGTCCGCGTGGGTTTTCGCCGGGCACTCCGGTTTCCTCCCACAGTCCAAAAGCATGCTCCTGGATAGGTTGATTGGCTCGCAGACTAAAATTGTCCCGCAATGCCCGGCGATGGACTGGCGTCCCGTCGTCGGGTGTATCCCTGCCTTACGCCCTGTGTTACCGGGATACGCTCCGGCTCACCGTGACCCTATATAGGATTAAGCGGTTTCAGATAATGAGATGAGATGAGGTGACAACGCGTACAAGCAAAAAATAATAACAAATTGTTGCATTATCAGACACTAATTATCACCTCGCCAGTACGAATGCATTCTGCGTTCAAAACCAACAACTTCGCGTCGCGTTAACTTCGGGGCAGTCATGGCAACGGGGGTCGGGGGGGCTATGACTGTACCAGCGTAGCGGTAACGTTTCACGTGCAAAGCAGCGTGTGCACGAGCCGTCGCTAACGCTCTCAAACGTGGACTTACCATCAGCCGAACGCCGTATCGTCGATATTAGAAATTCGGAAACGTCCGGAAAACTAGGGGGGAGACACAAAAAAAAGCGACGAAAGCAGCGGAAGACTCCGGCCCCAGGTGGAGGCGACAAGAAACTTGAACGGGGGGGGGCGAGGCGGTGCCGAGCGACGCGGTTAGATTCCCTACAGCGCATAAGAGCGGCGCCCGCGCCGGGGGTGGGGCGCGCCCTGAACACGCCCTCGCGCGCCGGGACCAATCCGGTGAGCGCACGCGGCCCATTATCGCTGGGAAATCTAAGAAGCGGGCCACGTCGTTGTTTACGTTTCCTTGGCGACGGCGCTGCTGCCAGGGCAGCGAGGGAGGCCGGGGGGGGGGAGGGGCAACCGCCGCGCCGTGAGCACGTGTCTGGAGACGGAGGGTTTCCCACCGGTCACCACGTGATTGGCAGCTGAGTTACCACCAACCTGATCTCGTCTCACTGTCAGAAACCGCTTTAGTCCTGTACAGGGTGGTCGCGGTGAGCCGGAGGCTATCCTGGCAGACACAGGGCGCAAGACAGGGATCTACCCGTGATGGGACGCCAGTCCATCACCGGGCACTGCGGACAATTTAGTCTGCAAGCCATTTAACCTATGCGGCAGCATGTTTTTTTGACTGTGGGAGAAAATCGGAGTGCCCGGCGAAAAGCCACGCGGACACGGGGAGAGAACATGCACACGCCACACAGAAAGGCACCCGAGCCGAGAGAGCGGTACCCACTGGGCCACCGTGCCACCCTTACTACCAACCACCTAATAATATTTGCATTTATGGAGTGCTTTTCACCCGAGGGTCAGAAAGCGAAGCACAGAGCTGCGGAGAGAATGGCACGTCGACATGCAAGATATGGGCGAACTGAATGAGAGTGTTGTTATCATTAGTAATAATGCTCTATGCACTGCTGGATGAAAGCTTCCCTGACAGTCGCAATCCGGTCTCAGTTCCGCAATTGAACGATTCACTGCAGTCTTTTTCACGAATTCGGGCTAATTTTTGTTTTCACGTACACGTATGTGGTGCCCAGATTCATGCGCGCGACAGGCTAGGTGCGTTACGAGGGGTAACTCGAGGTCATCGTGAAGATCGTAAACATCACGTGGGTCGGAGAGCGACGGAGAATAAGCGTGGCGCGCGGACGCCGCGGACTGCAGGAGAGATCGTAACCAGCACGCGGCGATGGAGAGTAAACGGGCTCGGGGGCGTTGCGGAGAGTATAAGAAGCGTGTGTACGGAAGCGCGGGAGAGTGCTCCTGGGAATTGGTGAGGAGGCAGCGCAGGATGTAGACAGCAAGGTTGCGCGGGAGCGTGCTCAGCGCGTGGGGGGGGGGGTAGGAGTCGATGTGTGGTGTTACCCCGTCGTTACGTTGTGTTAGTCAATAAAGCATCCAAAACTCCAGAATCCTCTGCTGATCTTTCGCGGAGTGAGTGCTGGTGTCGCCGTGCTGCCGCTGCAAGCCGCAGGATGACTGCGCCACGTGGCCGCACGCGCACGTCGAAACCCGGGTGCCTGGTGGAGATGCGACGAATTCGACTCTATATGAGAGGGTTCTATGTCGGGCACCACAAGGACTTAACAAATGCATAAATGGATGGCGAATGTGTGTAGCACACATACACAAAAGACATCGAGTTAGGCATGAAGACATGGTGACCGCGGGCGGGGAGCTGCCTGAATGACAATTGATATTGTCGTAGAGCAAAGTGGTTAAGTGACAAACGACACCACGTAATTAGAGTGCGGACATAGTTGCCAGCGGAAACACCAATTTTAGGAGAGTGGAAAGTCAACAACTGTTAGTGAGAGAGGTTGAGGTACACAAGTTGAAATCGGTGGAGGTACGTGAGATGAGATCATGTGTTGATGAACTAAGGGCTGAAAACACCTGGACCAAACAACTCTAAATTAGATAGGTTGTGTCGAATAAAAGTGGCCACATGGAGATGCCAGGAGAAAGACAATGGGGGAGCAGGAAACTGGGAGGAGACAGGGAGAATACACCGGGAAGACTGGGAGAAGACACCTCATACAACGGTGAAGATGTAACAGTCTGAGCTCAACGAAGCAACTAGTACAAGTCAATTGAAAATTCCCACGAGGAGATTGCTTGGCAAAGTTCCACGAGAACACTCATGGCTCAGCAGTATAGTGGGGTGATAAACAAAAAATCCACCACCCACTGACAGGGAACCTGAGACGACGAGGGTGTCTCGAGATTGACGGTGAGAGTGGCAGCAGCTCAGAGAGGCAGCGCAAGCCAGCAGCAGACCGAGTGGGACTCGGTTAAAGTGGCGTTGGATGGGGAAAACATCCATAGCAGTGACGACAAGCGTGATACGCACGACTACAGCAGTGGCATGTGAAAGAACGGAGGCTGTCTCAGCAACCCAAGAGGGAAGACGAAACGCCAGCGGTATAATGCTGCGAGTGACAATCAACGGTTTGGCTACATCAAGCCTGCGCCACGGCCATCTTACACCACTAATGGGAGGGTGTGAGGGCAGGGTGACAGTGGACCCCACAGTTCTGGGCCGAGACCATGCCAGATCGTATAAACACACGCTCAGACACATAGATGCATGAGGACTGCTGCTATTTATACCCAGACTCCGGCACACACACACAATCACAGATCGCAGAGAACGTGGGAAGAGACAGAGCGTACTATTTTGACGACGACGCGAGTTGTGAAACCGGTTCACTGGGGTTATTGAATTGACACCGTATTAACGCATCTGCTTCATAATATTGGATGACTCTCGCGCGGTGAAGCCGTAATTATTCACTGGACAGCCAATCAAGCTCCAAGGGCGAGCACACGCCTTGGGATCTCACCAAACCTTTAAACTACATTGGTCACTCCTGCACATACCCGTGGGTAGCCCTGACAGTCTTACACATATGCTGAACTGGTTTGCGTGTTTGCATAAGTTGGTTCATCTTTTTGAAGGCTTGCATATGCACCTCTCTTTTGTTGTGCGATATAACTTTCATCCCCATGTCATTGTTGCACTGTTTCACTTCTTAGTCTATTATTATTTTATTGTGCTGTACTATTTCTTATTTCATGATTATGGTTGGGAGTGTCATCTTTGTGCAAATTGGTGTTGTGATTTTGTTTATTTGTACAATTTCAAGTGCTACTGATTACATGTATGATCATGGTTAGTGTTTCATTTTTTCAGAGATTGCTGCTTTAAGTTTATCTGCCATTCGATTTTATGCTTTGTAATG
Organism: Mordacia mordax; assembly: GCA_036362905.1. Taxonomy (NCBI): domain Eukaryota; kingdom Metazoa; phylum Chordata; class Hyperoartia; order Petromyzontiformes; family Petromyzontidae; genus Mordacia; species Mordacia mordax. Next base: position 19,007,274 of record JAZEWT010000010.1, read on the forward strand.
TTGCTTTTTTTGGAAGAGTGTTATAATAATAGTTGCACTTCTAAAGCGCTTTTCACCCATGGGTCACAAAGCGCTGCATAGAACTGCGGAGAGAATGGCATGTCAGCAACAACAACGGCATAAGAGCAAAAAATCAATAACAATAACGTTTTTGTGTTTTTTGTTTGTCGCAGGAAGTTTGCAACTAGAGTTTGCAAGCTCAATGGATAGTTTCTGCTGTAATAATAAACATCTATCTCTATCTACAGTTCCCTTAAGCGATGTGACCTGCCCAAGCACACTCACTTTGGTGAAGTCGCCTCTGATTTACTATCTGTACTAATGATGTTGCAGCATGCCAACGCATCATTAATCATATATAAAAGATGTGAAGTCGATGATAAACAACCTGTGGCGCAATCTAAAAATATGTGGTTTCCACCAATATCTTAGCTTTGTTAATGAGCACAACGTGATATCCATACACGACAACAGTCTGCCACATCCTTTAATGACATTAATGCATAAATATACCTATGGCATTACCTTTACACAAAATGCTTTTTTATAAATAATATGCAGATAAAAGGCTACCGTCTGACTCATTTATTTCAGAGATACCATCGGATGCGTCTGGAAGATTTTAATACATTATTGTGGTAATGTTCTTTTTGTCACATCATTAGGTTATGTCTATGCACTCACGTCACAGTCCAATGCTCACATTCATCCACACTATTTATCACGTTTCAGAATTCAGAAATTCGCCGGAGAAGAAACGAGCTTCTCAGTATAATCATCGTCGTCGTCGTCTGTTGCTCGTCCTGTGCCATGCATTTGCAGACGCAGCACCACCTGCTTCTGTGCGTTCAACAAGTTTCATGGGACTAACGACACTCAAGGGACTTCAGTGAAGACATGCCCTTTAATTGCCATTCCCTGACATTGACATTTAATGGAGATGAGGGGAGAGACGGAGACGTGACGTTGTAGTGTGGGTGGAACATGTGTTTTCCATTGGAGGGTGGTAAAATTCTCGAGTTGGAACACACGTGCGATTATTCATGTTTAACTTATTGGAAATGTACCTCAACGTTCCAATGTTGTTTTTCTCTTGACCAATTCAATTCGCAAGTGAGGGAAATATGGTATACTACGCGACCATTGTAGACATATTCACGTGCGCAAATATAGGGTGTACGCCTCTGTAAAGTTTTTTCATGTATGTGTATATTAGATACGCAACTAAATCCAGGCTAAATATGTATTCTACCGTATGAAAAATGTTTAAATACTTCATTCAGTCGTGATAAACAAAGCAAAAAAAATGCTTGCACGACTTTCCAACTAATTGGGTATTTCTTTTTCAACAAGACTAATGAAAATTACATTTTCACTGCCATCTTAAAGTGTGGAAATCTGGACTTAATGTACGCAAAAATATTTTAACTTATGGAGGGATTTCTATGTTTATGAGAGGTTTGGCCAACACTTCCACACAGGCAAAATGTGCTAAAATTACAGTGGAACCATACGTTCGTCTCCCACGAGTAATACAAGCAATCGGTAAAATAATACATACCCCTGGATGCATGAAGGAAATCTCTGCCATTATTTCAACCACTTTTTAGGAAATCAAATTCAACACTCGCAACTACATTGGGACCATGAGTCCAATGTACAATCTGCCGCACCACTGAAAGCTACACCACATGATACAATTTCAAACTTTAATTAGTGAAGTGGAAAATGAAAACAATTAAATTCCAGTGACCATATTTCCTTTAAAGCAAACTTGCATGACAAAACCCCTGCTGTAATATGCTTGTTTTAATATCTCTTGTTTTAATCTGTCATTTGGGCTCGAGCTTGCAAATTCATTAAATTAGTGTTCGCAAAAAAGGTTTAGCTTTGCTCTTTTTGGCAGCTTGAGACACGGGTGACCTCACTTTCACGACTGAAAGACTGACCTAGAGAAAAAACAGAATGTGATCCTGAAACCCAGTCTCTGGCTCCTCCCCCTCTTTCCCCAGGGCACATAAGGTTAAAGGGCTCAGGAAAAGACTGCTCATAATATCCTTGACATTGTGTTAACCTTCGGGAAAGCAGGAAAAAAATTAATGTTATGAAATCTTGGTAATTTCATGCTGTACCATATGTTTGAGTCAAAAAGGAAAAATTGGCGTCACAAATTCCTTGAGAATTATAAGGTCTTATCAGGTCGCATCATGCCATCAATATGCATATTATGTAAGAGATCCTCTTGGAATTTCAAAAAAGCAGTACATTGAATACCATTTTGTTAAATATTATCGAGAGTTCAAAGTTATCTGAAAGCATCGAAGGGTATATTTTCAGTTTTGTAATACTCATCTCAAATATGAGCACATGTACATACAACAGAGAAACGAAACAACATCCAATTAAAATTCACATTAAGCAAATGTGAGCCAACACGGTGAATAGCCATTTCCTATGTTCACGACCAGATGCAGTAAATTAAGTTGTAATTTACTGAAGCTACAATAGTTGCCCGTTTAACCCAAAGTGCCTATATCATATGGTTTATGTGCCCTGCATGGGGCCCACCTTTGAAGTGAAGGATCAGATGTAAACGATTGTATAATGGGCTCCCGGTGAGAGAAAACAAGGTTGAAAGGTTTCCTACCAAGATCAGTTTCTCAGGCACCTATTAAGACTTGCACACAATATGGGAATTGAAGGCAAAACTCCAACCACTTGCACGTTTCACTGGCTATGTATTATCCACAGATAGTGTTAGCTAAGGTGACATTGACCTTCCGTGCAGAATTCACCTGGTAAACTGACATCCCCTCTTTTTGCAATCTGCATTGCTGTGACGTCGTACACTACCACAGTGATGTCGCTTACACTGCTCCCCGCAGCTCTGTGCAGCGCTTTGTGACCCTCGAGTGAAAAGCGCTCGAGAAGCAATCATTATTAAAAAGACTCTCCATTTGGACAGAGATGCAATCTTTTTTAGACACGTGAGCCGCAGTGACTGCTGAATCGCAGGGGCCACAGCACATGCGTCAGATGTCCTGCCCTTCTGGAATGATCCAATTTAAATGCAACGCCCATCACGTCATACCGGTGGCGTCATAACGGTCAGGTACATTGCATTTAGATGGGATGATTCCAGGATGACATGAGCGCCTGATAACAGTGTTTCCACCTTCTATCAAATCCCCAAGTGCACGAACCACCATATGACATATCTACGCCTCTACGGTATATATGCCAATGTGTGTATTGTTACACACATTTATATATGTGCGCGGCACGGTGGCCCAGTGGGTAGCGCTGTCGCCTCACAGCAAGAAGATCCCGGGTTCGAATCTCTGCTCGGGTGCTGCTTTCTGTGTGGAGTTTGCATGCTCTCCCCGTGTCCGCGTGGATTTTCGCCGGGCAGTCCGGTTTCCTCCCACAGTCCAAAAAGCATGCTGCTACATAGGTTGATTGGCTCGCAGGCTAAATTGCCCCGCAGTGCCCGGCGATGGACTGGCGTCCCATCGTTGGTATATCCTTGCCTTGCGCCCTGTGTCTGCCGGGATAGGCTCCGGCTTCACCGTGACCCTGTAGAGGATTAAGCGGTTTCAGACAATGATATGAGATGAGACTAAATTGCCCGCAATGCCTGGTGACGGACTGGCGTCCCATCGTGGATATAACCCTCCCTTGTGCCCTGTGTCTGCCGGGATAGGCTCCGGATCACCGCGACCCTATACAGGACCAAGCGGTTTCTGACAATGAGATGAGATTTATACATGTTCAAATAGTCTCCATTTTATTTAAAACGAACCTGTCTTTAAAGATATCCGTCTAATTGAGCTCTGCCGCTTATGTAGTGTTTTTAATTACTACACTACATTAATTACTACACTATATAAAAAAATATATATTGTTGCTGATATGCGGTTATGTCGTTGTTGACATGCCGCTCTCGCCGCAGCTCTCTGCAGCGCTTTGTGACCCTCGGGTGAAAGGCGCTCTAGAAATGCAATTATTATTTTTTTGAAAAAAGTGGCAAAAAAGCTACCATTCATAACTCTCTGGATGACACCATAGTGGCACTTGAGCTAGATTGGGTGCACTAAGGCCATGCATAGCAGGAAGGCTATTACAAGAGGGAATGGAACAATGCCACGTGTAATTACACACACGCGCGCAATGTACGCATGCAGACAGCACATCAGACCAAATGAAATCGTTGTTGATGCAAGCACATACATAAGACTAAACACCAAGCGACTTTGAGAATGTTTATTTCCTGTTGGTAGGTTGTGTTCAGTGACTTTCGTTGCAAGCTACAGTACAGTACATATTTTGTCTCACAATGTAAATACGATCAGGCTGGCCAGCAACGTACAGAACATTTTCAGCGTTCCTAAGAACTAATGGAGAAGGACGGTCGGCTAACACTTAACGCATACTTGATCTGTCGCTATAGCCCGCACCTTCGCATGCAGTAGCAATGTTAATAGGCAGAGTAGGTGTTAGATTAGGACCAGCGTTATAGCATGGTTGGCATGGGGCCTTGGGTCCAATTCCCCCACCACCACCCCCTCGTCTTCATATCCTACTGCGCCCCCACCTGTCTATAGGTCCCTGCGCAGTTGCATTGCCTGCACGCTGAGCATTTAATTTCTGTAGGAGAGATATAGATTGTTATCGACCACATGGCTGCCAGCAAACCTCTTATTGAGAATCCATCAAAATCCTACCTTAACAGTTCATTAACACAGTGGTACAAAATAAATTAATCATTAACAAAACAGTATTTAATTTTTTTCAGGGGGAGAAGTGCAGCCTCATGAAAACGCAATGCATAAACACACTTGTGGATAATCAATAAATCAAGATAAAAAAACATTATATTAAAGTATTTATAATACTTTTTTGCCAACTTCAAATATAATTGTAAATGTTGCTTTTTAGAGTATTTTAACAGTAGCACTACTAAATGTTAGTATAGGAATAATTGTGTTCCCGTGTGGATAACTGCAAGGCTACATAATTAAAGATAAAACCTTAAAAAAAAATATTGTACAAAATGATTATTAACAACAAAGTCAAAGCTTAGCTTTTGTATAAGCTCACAATAACATTACTAGAATTATTTACAAGGCATCAAGCATAATATGGCTGAGCACTTACATTTAGGGAACCTCTGAAACAAGCAGTGATATATTTTATCACCCCTTGTCAGAAATACCTTATATCACTCTCACAACGTGAATTAAATTTGAAACATTCGTGTTAAATCAATCGTCATCGGTTGACAATGAGACACATTACAATTGCACGACATTTCACCCCCCGAAATTTTAGATTTTAAAATATATATCTGGTGCAGGCACAGCGATTTTATTTTCTGAAAATGTTTTGTTAATTTGTGTCTATCGCTGCACTCCTCCCCAGCTGCAAATGCGAAATACAAAACGGCAAATTGTAACAGCATAAAAGAAATACAATACAGCTTTATATAACAGCACCTAAAACAGCACCATATATGTCATGACGGCAAACTTAAAGAAGAGGTAGTTGTGGCTGCTTGAATAATATATTTGTCAACTGTTAATGGGTGGTTCTTGGTAATTATCTACAACAACACGTGTTACCCAGAGGCAGAGTGAAGCAGTCGGGGGGAATAGAGGAGAGGTCAGGGGGTCATAACCCTGCTGTGGAATCTCACAAACAGGGGCGTGATCGTGACAAGATGATTTAAGGTATTTGAATTTTACTGCCCAACAACACTGCAGGTGATGCAACCTGTCATACTAGCCTCTGGCGGAATCGCGCCCGCAATGCCGCACATAAATATCTCTTCGTCTCGATAAAATACTCGTTCCTCCTCATTTCCGGATTAAAGCCGGCACTGCCATGCCAGCTCCCATGGCACCCGCAGTAGGTGAAAGCATTGTATAGTTGCATCTGTAATCCTTATCGTGGTGGATCTCCTCGTCCTTAACACTGATTGCTTTAAACACCTGGGTTAATTATACAGTTTACAAGCGAAGCAAATGCATTCAATATGGATTGTTTAACATATGCAATCGCAGCGGCATACGGTGAGACAAATCTTAATGTTACTGGCCTGAGCCCCAGTTATTGGAGTAGGAATGAGGTAATGCAGATTCATATGTTTAGGCCTCCTGCTACTTTATATGCATATCATATGCCGTAATGTGCTGAATACAAATAAAAAGCAATTCTTATTGGGCAATGTTTATCCAAAAATAAACATAGCAAAGCCACCCCCGTGGAAATCCAACTGATTGTTCACTTCTATTGCAGCACAGCAGCTCGCAATTTGTTTCACAAATTGCACCGTTCTTCAATGCTGCGGATGAATAAACCTCGAGGCACGTCTCAATTGCTGCAGAAATAAAAGTCATCTATTCTTCTCCTGGGAGCCAGAAACAAAAAACGCATTGCCGCCTGCTGCTCCACCACCGTCCGGTGTCACCAAAGGCTCAAGTCGACCGGTGGGCCAAGACGCCCGAGGGGGGGCCCCCCCCCCCCCCAGGCAGGAGCGAGGGTGACGATGGTAAGGCCGCTATCTCTGGCCGATGCGGCGCGAGCGGTTCGCCGCGCGAGTGCACGACGCGCAGCACACCGTCTTGTAGTAGTTGTAGACGCATAGCCGTGCCTGCACCACCACGTTGCAGTTGAAGTACTTGTCCTTACAGTTCTCATCTGCGGGAGACAACATGGGTGGTGACGTGAGCCTGGTGGACGTTCGCTCAACGTGCGCTGTGTATAGCCACGTGCAAGACGTCATGATGAGCCAATGCCAGTGCAGAACGCTTTGTGGGAAAGAAATCACTGGTCAGGTTTTAGACTCAGAGGTGCATGTTCATCTCGGTTGAGCAAGGCTCTCAACACTCTTAACGCAAAAAAATCACTGGCAGTATTTTACAGGTCAATGTATATTTAAACGTAAATAAAACGATTACCGCTGCAGTGACAACATCGTAGTTGTTCTTTACAAAGGACGGTTTGAAGGGTTCATAAAATCTCTGGTTCATAACTCACGATTAATGCATCTCTGGAGGCCACACCCGTGCTCGATGGGGGAAGTTAAATACCAGGTGACTTTTTTCTGACACGGTGGCTGTTGCAAAGCCATCAGTAAACAGGACAGATGTAACATTGTCGGCACTAGATGTGTTCACAATCGTTCGGCGCTGCTCCATACTGGACAGCGATGCGGTGTTTAGTTGCCACAAGCAACGACAATAATTCAGTGTTTTCACTCCCATTACCTGAAGGCCATCCTTATCAAGCGCAAAAAAATACACAAAAATCTCTGGTGAAAAAAACAGGATTAAGATCTAGGTGTTAAGAGTTATAATGCAGTAAAGTGATTGGTATTCAGGTACAGCCATCACATTACAATGTATAACGTCTACAAATTCCATGTCTGGTCATGGATTCGAAGGAGCGAGGAAACTGCAGGGGGGGGGGAGTCGTCCGGGCAGTTATTATGATGTTATTGGCCAATTATTTAATGAGGTTTTTTTTTTAAGTTGTTGGTGGAAACTGGAGAACCCGGAGAAAATCCATGCAGAACAGGGATAGAACATACAAACTCCACACAGAAAAGCGCCCAAGGCAGGGATCGAACCGCATTGGACAGGACATTCTTTCTTGAGATGCAGCTGTTACCGCTTCGCCACCCTATCAATCAACTACTGGATGAGGGCCTCCAAATGCCATGCAGATTGATTGGGGGGCTATTCGACTACACTTCACCACCGTGTTCACTCTGGGCTGGTGAAGGCAGGGAGCAGGGATACAGGGGCATGGGGGCACAGTTATACAATCGCTGTTGCTGCACTGTTCTCTGCTGCCAACCATCCGACGCCCACACCCAATTAAATGAACATTTTTTTTTTCTTGAGCTTTCACGAAACTTTTCCCACCGATCTCGGGGATGCAGGCCTGCGTGTTGCAGTCTTCCCTGTTGCTGGGCTTGAGTTCGGCGTCGCAGCTGCTGCTGGGAGCGATGCTGTCGTCGAGGCAGCGCACCTCGCGCACGCGAAATCCGGTTTCGCACGACTTGGAGCACTGGAGCAGTGGCCGCGGTGGAGGTGGGTGGGGGGCAAGAGGACGAGTGTGGAGAACAGGCACACGACCAAGCTTTAGCACTCGACTTGGAGGGCGGCGCGGTGGCCCAGTGGGTAGCGCTGTCGCCTCACAGCAAGAAGGTCCCGGGTTCGAATCTCTCGGCTCGGGTGCCTTTCTGTGTGGAGTTTGCATGCTCTCCCCGTGTCCGCGTGGGTTTTCGCCGGGCACTCCGGTTTCCTCCCACAGTCCAAAAGCATGCTGCTGCAGAGGTTAATTGGCTCGCAGGCTAAATAAATTGCCCCGCAGTGCCCGGCGATGGGCTGGCGTCCCATCGTGGGGTGTATCCCTGCCTTGCGCCCTGTGTCTGCCGGGATAGGCTCTGGCTCACCGTGACCCTGTATAGGACTAAGCGGTTTCAGACAATGAGATGAGATGAGACTCTACTTGGAGTCTGGATATAAATCCAGCTACTGCATAGGATGACTTTTTCACCGAGCATTTGTTATCCCCTGCTTATGGCAGATGACATAAATGAGATAGGGACATTGAGACACGTTTAAGATTTACAGGTATTCTGTTTCTACGATGATATGCTAAAACACGGAAGACGAAAAATTACGGCTGCATCGTATAATTCAACAAAGTCACCCGGAACAAAAATGCACGTTACCACGCGTTGCTAGAAAACAATGATTCACTGTTCTTTGTTAACGAACTACGGGATGAAGACTTCACCGTGCAGTGTCAGTCCTGGATTTACTTTGAGCTACATTTGCCAAAATAATGGGAAGTGTTGGTAAAGGCAGAGGATGAGTTCAGACACTGTCTGTGGCTACCAGGTGAAGGGCCCCCAAGAATGCACTATGATTCGTTGGTGCTGCCCCAGTTGTCCCCGGGTTTATGGTGGTGCTCACCTCTGGTCAACTCGTCCCAGACTGTGCCCCAATGTTGCTGTTTCCCACACGTTTCCCAAGTCCCTTTTGTTTCATTTTCATATCTTATGAAGGTCCTCGACGTGTGAGTGCATTTATACGCTATATAAATTCATATTTTTATTGTTGTAATGATGTAGGTTTTCACGGCTCGATGCATGATGATTGCTTCGAAAAGCTGCTCTCTCGGGACAGCCGCGTCGATCGCTCCCTCTCCCTCCATCGCAACATTTCGCCTCCCACGTTCGAGGCATCCTCACGACTGAGGATGCCCGAGAGAGCGGCTTTTCGAAGCAATGATCATTTTTACTGTTCTTCACATTGCTATTGCTGTGAAGATTGGGCAAAAACCATGCTCAGGTGTCAGAGTTCACATGGCGCAACGTGCTAAACACTGAACTAAGACACACAGCCTCGTATATTTTTCATACGACTGTGAAATGAAATTCAAATAAATATTTCAATTGGTCAGTAGCACATGTTTTTACTCAAATTGCATTCATATATTTATACCTTCTGATTCAGCGCCGCTCATATATTCTGTGTGGGTGAATGGATTGCCTGTTAGTTAATCCGTGCTTGTGCACCCTAGACGTCAATCTTTAGGCACCACAGCCCCCACCCCCCCCCGCCCCCGTGCACTCTAAGGAAGCCAGCTGCTGCCGACCGACAGTACTCACCGCGCTCCACGCCGTGGTGTACCAACGAGCACCGCACGCACGTAGAAGGCACGACTGCTGGCTCGCCGGCTTCGAGAGGCCGGCACAGGTGCCGTGGTCCATGGCAGAGAACGAGCTGTTGGTTCGCTGCACGCAGATCACGTCCCGGCTCTGGGTGCCGTTGCCGCACCCGACGGAACACTGTGCGACGGGGCGAGCGGACGAAACATTGAGGTGTCAATGCGACGATGTAGGTTTCCAAGGCTCGATGTACGACGGCCGGATGATGCCCCCAATGTGAGAGGTGAAACGTCGTGAAGGAGAGGTGAGGATCGCTTGCCATGGTTATGCCAAAAAAGCAGCTCTGAAGGGCGATTCTTATTGAGCTGTCAATTTGCATCAATTAACCAATTCTCATGCTTTCTATAAATTATTAAAAAAACAATCACGCGTATTAACTTGTATTGACATGTATATCACGGCATTCATATTTATATTTGTTGCAAATTACTTGGAGCGTTTGGGCCTTATGGGTCGAAATAGTCCATGATATTATAAATCATTCCACTGATGCGCTCTCTTTCTAATACCCTGAATTCCATCTTTTGGGATGTTTGGGTAAGTTTGCTGGATCTATTTGTGTGCCCAAAGAACCACAGTTTATTATGTCCTTTAATTGTAGCGTGCCTTTTTTTTCCTCTGATGTGCATGATGTCTGTCTTCGGCATGATGACTCTTTGCCCAACATGCTGGGAACTATCGAAACTAATTTGGCTTCAGCCTGAAAGCACATTACAGCGCTACACTACACAACGGAAAAAAAAGTAGTTGTTCTTACTGCAGCATTGTGATAAGGTGGCAATTATGCTCCACACACCCACATCCCTGCCACACCTCCCCAAAATCTCCCCACTCTATTAATGAGAACGTGTTCTTAGCACGGCCGTTACCTGTCCCCAGGGCCCAGTGAACCATTCTGCTTTGGTCTCACAGCTGCCGTGGTTGCAGGCTTGTCGCTCGGGCGGCTGGTCGCTGGAGCAGCCCTCAAGGGGAAGGCTGTTCACATGGTTCATCAGGCATACCACCGAGCGGGACTGCACCCCCTCACCGCAGTCAGCTGAGCACTGAGCGTAGAAAAACACAAAGGTCCTTCTTATAGCTTTAACAGGCTGTTGGGAGAAAGTGCGGTTAGCCAGATCCTTTGTAAATTGGCATTGCACACGATGGCGTGATGTGGTCAGCCTTTATTGTCCCCACTGCTGACGTTAACACGAGGTCCTCGTTTAAGGGAAAGACCCATTTCCAGGACAGGATCATCAAAACCATTACCCACTTAATCCTGTACAGGGTCGTGGGGGGCCGGAGCCTATCCCGGCAGAGAGTAGGTGCAAGGCAGGGATATACCCAGGATTTAATGGCAGTACATCGCAGGGCAGTGGGGGCAATTTGCTAAGCGGGCCGATTAACCAAGGCAACAGCGTGTCTTTTGATGGAGGGAGGAAACCGGAGTATCTGGCGAAAACCCATGTAGATATGGGGAGAACACGTAAACGCCACACAGAAAGGCACCCGAGCCGGGAATCGAACCCAAGTTCGTCTTGCTGCTCACTGTGCCACCGTGCCGCCCAAGACAGGATTCTTGCTCGTTGATATCTGAGCATTTGCCAGAGTTGGTTCATGCAAGGGCAATTCTGCTGATGAGACAATGAATCTCAAAACAGCAAAACATTCCACAGTTTGCTTTGAACCCAATGATGTTCAAATTTATGCACTTATAAGGCTATACAGCTGATGGTATGTGTAAAAAGTCTTTCATTATTTACGTTGTCGATCATAAATGTAAAAGAGGTTTATTGTCTGCTTATGTGCAGATGGCACGCTAAGGATGTGGGCGGCAGGGTGGCGCAGTGGTAACATCTGGTCATCACAGAAAGAAAGTCCTGCCTGAGACGGTTCGATCCCTGCCTCAGGCACCTTTCTGTGTGGAGTTTGTGTGTTCTCCCAATGTTCCACGCAGGTTTCCTCCGGGTTCTCCGGTTTCCTTCCAAAACTTTAAGCAAACAAAAAAACTAATCAATTAATTGACCGATGAGATTATAATGTATAGGAATCAGTGTGTCTGGCGGGCTGGCGCCGGCTAGCCACCTGGATACGCAGTGGCTACATGCCTCTGAATCCGTCACCAGGCATGGACATTTCGCGCGATACAAACGATAATTTTATATTATGTGCTTCGGCATTTGAGGCTGAGTCAATTTGGGAGAAGCCCAGCACCATGTTCTGATTTTTGCAACTGGTGTTGGTCGTGAGTAAAAGTCAAGGTTACTGAAGTCATGGCAGAGTGTGGCAAGCACCATGCTACTGCTCCCAGCACTAGCACATTGATGCTAAGGTACAGCACGCACACACATCTTGGAGAAGGGCAAATTACAGTGACGGCATTCCACTACTCTGCATTAATTTCACACTATAATACAGCTTGTGCTCATTATGTGGCAGAGACTCGACGAGAAGATTAACAATCATCCAAAGACCCCTGCACTAGGCACTAAAATACAAATGTGTACATTTGTTTTAAGATGCATTATTTACATGACAACAGCTGTACTGAATTTGCATGTTATAAATTGCAAGTGCTCTGATGAGATGGCAAGACTGCCGTTGCAGCACTAGCACACTTGATCACACTTGTGAATTTTAGAAGTTTTATTAAGTGCCAAATTGGCACTTAGGATTCGCCGGTTCTGAAGTCGATAATTGTATTTATTTATTTCACCTCTAATTAATGCACTAAATAATGTGTAACTACAAAGGCATGAAAAACCCAGAATTTCTAGACTGAAAATTCCCTACAGACCCCTGTCTGGCCACAAACCCCTTGAAGCTTTTAGCAGCACTGCCACACGATGTCTTGGCTCACAGGTGGAAAACAGCTGTTTTATTAAATCATTAGGGTCATGAGCTCTTGTCCTCGCTGCAGACAGAGCTCATTGCTCAAGCTCCACATACCTCTGCTACTTGCTTAGACATCGCCCAGTGTGTGCACCTTTGTTCTTTTCGTTAAACTCACGTGCGTGTGTTTAAAACAGCAGAGCCAACACCAACAGACACAACTTTAGCAGAGCGTGTCAATGAAGCATTTCTACTGTAATAAATGTAGAGACATGTGGTGCACTTGCAAAATACTGTTTAGTTAATGAACATTTTAGACAAAGGCCCTTTTCCAGACTTTTGTGACTCTAGCCAGATTTTTTACTTTTTAAAATGTATTTTTTACAAACCCAAACTGTTGTACAACAGATCCTCTATAAGAAACGGATATCATCCAGCTATGCTTACAGAATAAAGGCCAGACAAATAACATTGGACTCATCAAAACTATATTTATAAACATGCAATCAATTGGTAGATGAAGTGACATTAATGATATTATATCTCATCTCATCTCAATGTCAGAAACCGCTTAGTCCTGTACAGGGTCGCGGTGAGCCAGAAGCTATCCCGGCAGACAGAGCAAATGGTTTAAAAAATAAAGTCTCATCTCATCTCATTATCTGAAACCGCTTAATCCTATATAGGGTCACGGTGAGCCGGAGCCTATCCCAGAAACACAGGGCGTAAGGCAGGAATACA